>CM076581.1:244750109-245253149 GCA_034641835.2 Pinus albicaulis | reverse complement strand
CCGAAGCCCTAGTTTGTTACGTTGACTTTTCTGGAGTTGCCTGTGTTGACTTTTCTGCGTTGTCCCTGGTTTGACTTGCGCAGACTTGTGATGAGTTGTCTTTGAGAGTTGTGGGTGTGACACATGAAAATGTTGGCTGACCGAGAAAGACTTTGTTGGTTGAAGCATCCTGTTGACCGTCGTAATGCCACAATATCTCGTATCTTTGCTGGAAAAAAGGAATTGTAAATCTGATCTATATTTGGCTTGTCTTCCGTTGATCTATTATTATTGTGTTCTATCAGCGTTTTACTTTCAAGTTTATGTGATTGCTATTTTGTATTGGGCCTAAGAAAGATTGAAGTAAAAGTGCATCAAGCATAGAACACCATGGATATCTAAATTTAACATGGTATCAAAGTTGAGGTGAAGAGAAAGTCCAAGCTCGTGTTAGAAGCTATCTCTAAAGGATGAAATCCTTTCAAGGACGAATGGCCTCCTCAACCTACAAGGGTTTCAAGGTTGATGAAAATTTGACTAATAAGTCTAATTATCATGCATGGAAAATGTCCTTGGATTTGGCAATAGAAGATCAAGATGTCATGGACTATGTATAGGGGAATATTCAAGAGCCTCTATCAAATGCAGTTGCTGCCACAAAGTCTAAGTATAGAAAAGGGGAAATCAAAGCAAAGATGATTATCTGGGATTCTATTCATAACACTTGGTTGCTTACATTTCTGAGCTGAAGACATCTAAGGAGATGTATGATAAACTAGTGAGCATGTTCAAGGCTAGCAATGCTAATCAAATCCTCTTCTTCAAGAATCAATTGAAGAATATCAAGAAGGGTGAGGATGAATCTATTCAATCCTATTTTATGAGGCTCACTGAAATCAAGAATAACCTCCTAGCTATTGGGAAAGCAATATCTAATCGAGAGATGGTTCTTATTGCACTTGGAGATCTCTCCCGTGATTGGCATGTATTCAATACCACTATTCTCAATAATAATGTGATTCCTGATTTTGATAAAATATTGAAAAGATGCACTCAAGAGGAAACAAGAATGATGGAGTATGCCTCTAATGGAAATGGAAGTGACCCTACTGCCTTCGCCGCTCATGCAAAGAAGAAGAACCATGGTGGCCCGAGAAATCAAAACCATGGTAGAGCGGGGCCCAAAGGAAGGAAGGGAAGATGCTACACTTGTAACAAGATTGGTCACTATACAAAAGAGTGCCCTAATAGAAGGGACTCTCCCAGGGATGATGACAACAACAACTCGAGAAGGAATGGCAGGAACAACAAGTTTCAAGGAAAAAGGAAGGCTCCCTCTGATCGTAATGGAAATGGGCAACCTTTCAAGAGGTCAAGAAATTCCAGGTACGATGAGTCTAATGTTGTTGATAATAAGAGAACTGATTTTATTCTTGTATCTGCCCTCTCTGTTGCATCTCCACCTGACACCCTGGATGTCTAGTTAATTGATAGTGGTGCTTCAAGGCACCTCACTGGTTATAAAGAAGCCCTTTCTGATTTGGTTGAGAAGGATACTAATCTGGAAATTATCCTTGGAGATAATGCCACCTATCCCGTGTAAGGGGCAGGGACTGTGACCCTCCATTTATCTCAAGGTCAAGTCATCCAATTACAAAATGTGTTGTATGTACCTGATTTGAAGAAGAACCTTGTGTCCATTTCGGCAATTGAAGACAAATGGTTCAAGGTGGCATTCATTGATGGAAAGGTACTTATCTGGAAGAAGAACTTCAAGGAAGCTCTTTCTATTGGCTTTAGATTTGATACACTCTACCAGGTTGGAGGAAGTCCATTGGGGGCTATGACATCTGCTATAACTCTTCAAACAGAGTTATGGCAGCGGAGGTTTGCACACCTTCATTACAAAGCCCTTCCCGAAGCAAGGAAGGTGGTGACACGGATGCCCGAATTGAGAGATGATCATGAAGGTATCTGTCAGGGTTGTGCCGAAGGGAAGCATACAAGGGGACCATTCCCCTCAAGTGTCACAAAGACAACTGATATCTTGCATTTGATACATTCTAACTTATCTGGTATGTTGCCTGTGACATCCTTGGGAGGATGTTCCTATTACATGACTTTTACAGATGACTTCTCCCGCAAGACCAAGATATATTTTTTGAAGAAGGACGAAGCATTCAAATCGTTCCATACCTTCAAGGCCTTGGTGGAAAATCATACTGAGAAGAAATCAAAGTTTTGAGGACTGACAATGGGACCGAGTATGAGTCAAATGAGTTTAATGACTTTTGTAGAGAAGCTAGCATTAAGAGGGAGACCACAACTGCGTACACTCCTGAGCAAAATGGTGTTGCTAAAAGAAAGAATAGGACCATTGTGGAAGCTGCCTGCGCCATGCTATGTGACCAAGGTCTTCTGAAGTTTCTATGGGGAGAAGCTGCGAACACTATTGTGTATGTTCAAAACAGATGCCAGCATTCCGCTTTGGACTTCAAAACTCCAAAAGAAGTCTTCTCTTGTAAGAAACCTAATATTTCTCATTTTAGAGTTTTTGGTTGTCCTGTTTACTTTCATGTGCCGAAAAAAAAGAGAAGCAGGCTCGATGCTTCTGGAAAGAAGGGAATGTTTGTGGGCTACAGTGAAACTTCGAAGGCATATAGAATCTATGTGCCTGGTCAAAGAGAAATGGAGATATGCCACGATGTCACCTTCGATGAAAATGGTGCCCTCAAGAAAGTAAGAAATCTTCCTAGCTCCAAGGAAGACAAAGAAGATGAAGAAGCAGGGCAGTTGGAAGAACCGAAAGATGACCTGATGCCCGATGTTCTCTAATGGCCCTTCCTCCTCTTTTTATAGATTTAATGGACTCCTCTAGGAGCTCCTATTTTATTATTATTTTAATCATTGAGCACATTTCCCTTAATTAAAATATTCTTTTTAATGTGGAAAATGGTCAATTGGCCACCATGCCTCCTCGAGTCACTGAAAGTCACTCCTAGCCATCCCATCCTGTAGATCTTCTCGTTCTGGTTCTAACAAGCTATTACACTAAGGTGTTCTGCCAAGAATTCCTCCCGAAATTCCACCTTAGGCCTAATTAATTGAGTTAGGCCCATTAAAATCTCAATTTTCTAAAAGTTCTCGGAATGCAACGGAACGAAAGACAAACTATGCGGATGGTGGAATATATCAAGTGAACGCCATCGGACCTTCATAAGAAATCCTCAAAACCCCTCCAAAAGCCCCCAGAGCCCGCCAATGACGACAACCTGCACATGTGACCTATTTATCCCCAACTCTAAAAGTCCATCCTAACCATGTCATCAGGAATACCAGAAAAAGGAACAATACAAATCATCAATATTATTAATATTATTATTATTATCCTTTATGATATTATGATATTGTTATTATTATTAAAAGGAATTACAAGTCACCTTACCTTCATCACCTCAATCACCTCGCACCTCTCTCCCTGATGACTCACATGCCACTAGGTAGCTCTCTCTCTCTCTTACTGATATGTTAAACTCTCTCTTGCGCCCTCATTAAAGTCATGGCATATTCCTCTTACACTCATTAAAGGCATGTCAAAAAAAATTCCTCTTACGCTCGCTTTAATGCATATGTTACACTCTTCTTAACTAAGGCATGCGTACCTCTCTTAATGGCATAAGAGACTAAGGCATGTGTTCCTCTCTTAATGGCATAAGCGTAATGTTCCAAAATAGAAAAAAATAGTGATATGCTAGAAATGGTTTGGCCTGATCATGACCCTCCAAAATCGACCCCCAAAGGCCCTACGCTCTCCAGTGATGGTTGAAGCACGCGGTCTGCTTAAACACCAGCAAAACGACTCAACACTCCCAAAATGCAGCAAACAACTCCACCAACACTTCCCTTATTTTTATCGGTAAGCAACAACCCCAATGGCTGAGACACTATCTACCATGTGTGCCCATCTTCTCTCCTCCGCACTAGCCCCAGTGACTGCAAAATAGCTCCTAATTATAGCTGCCACTTCCAGCCTTCAAACTCACCAAATAGCCTACAAATCTACTGAGCCTCCTTCTCCAAAATTCTCCCAGCAATAGACCTCCAGAATAGTGTTGCAATGACCACACAAGAACTACTACTGCGTCCTCCAAAAATACGCACTGTTGGGGCAAATTGAATGCAAATGCTAGAAATCTCTCCATGAAACTCCCTCTGATGACAATGGATGAACCTCACTAGGGTGGCACTCGAAGTTCCCCAAAGAAAGGGTGAGTTCTCTGCTTGGAAAACTATTGCTAAACAACAAGCGACCCGGCTAAACAGCTCAAGCAACAAAGACAAAATCGATAAGCCAAGAATCCAAATGAAGTGAGCTTCCTTCCTCTTATAAATTTTGTGGAACCTTTCTTCCCGCCTTTTCTTCCTTCATGGGTCCCCCACCATTCCAACGCTTTCCCACTCATGTTTTTCGAACTAGTTACTTAGGGAGTGTGTATTCCATTGGTGGATGGTCCCCACGTGTCACTAACAAAACAGCATAAAGTAAAATTAACTTTCTTCTAACTCCTAAGTCTTCTAATAAAAATCAAATGGGCCTCGACTTCACCAAAATTGGCCCCCAAAATGTAGAAATAAAACCTGTTCCAAAATAATTTAGGAAGTGACATTACAGTCCTCCCCTCCCAAATGTTACTTGTGCCCAAGACACTTCAGTGTTGGATGCTAAAGTATGTGTTCACCCTCCCAGGTGGCATCCTCATTCGGCAAGCTCTTCCAATGCACCAAGTATTCTCTGATCGTTCTTCTCTTGAGCTTCCTCTCCGTAGTCTCCAGAATGGCCATCGATTCCAAAACCAGAAGCCCCTCATCATCAAGCGGAGGCAACTCCACAGTTGTTGTAACTTGTTGCCCCAATACCCACTAGAGACATGCAACATGAAAAATATTGTGAATCTTGCTCCCTAGTGGCAGGTCCAACTCATAAGCTACCTCTCCAACCCTCCCGATCACCTTGTAAGGTCCATAAAATCATGGTTGCAGCTTCTCGACCATAGTTATTAAAACCGGCCGGTTCGTTCCTAATCGGCCGGTTACATGCTAATCTTCTACGCGGACCCACACACGACCGCAGTTAAGCTTTAGGGCTGATGTGGAGCCAAGGGGAGGGTTGTTTCCCTCCAAAAACACCCTCCCCAATCTTTTATAAGGAGGAGCAGCCTCTCCTTTGTCTCACACCAACTCATTTGCTATTTGTGAGTTTGATTGAGAGCTTGGAGAGTGTTGAGTGCTTGTCGGAGCAATGATCTTGGAGAGTTGGAGTTGGAGTTATCTTGGAGATAGTTTGGAGCTGTCAATAGCGTTGGCATCTTCAAGAGGACGCTAAGGAGGCTAGTTTGCATTGCCAGGTAAGAATTTTCACTTGAAAAATCCTTCATTTCATTGTTGTTCATGTATTTATTTTCTCATGTGTTTAGCTATTTTATTGCTCTAAAATCTCTAGTCCTATGCTATCAAATTTTGTATGTTTGAATGTGCATTTTGTTTCATAAATTTAGCCTTAGTTGTCCATTTATCTTAGCTGCAATTTTTTTTAAATGGCAGATTTATTTCCAAATTTCAATTATTTCAAGTCAAGATGCATCCAAAAGCCAAGGACAGTGCATGGGTCCATTGTGATGTGATTGATGGAAAGATGGTATGCAAACTTTGTCGAAAATGTATTGGAGGTGGGGGTATTCTTAGATTGAAACATCACTTGGCTGGGATAAGAGGCAATGTAACGCCATCTAATGCACCTAATGCAGTGTTAGGTCCGATTAGGGCAGAATACCTTGCCAAGCTTGAAAAGTTTGAGGAGACTAAGGCTAGGGAGAAGGCCATCCAAGATGAAATTGCAAGGAAGAGGGAAATAGTAGAAATGATGAGAGAGAGTGGGTATGAAAATGAGGAGTATGATATTCAAGACTCCACTTCTATCCCTTCCACCAATAACCCCTTTCACTATGTTCCTCCTGTTGGCAAAAGATCAAACCCAACAAAGAGACCCAACCTCATGAGTTATTTCTCGTCCAATGCTAATCCCACAACCACTACCAGTGCCTCCATGTCCCAGCCAACTCCAAGTCGTCAACTCACTTTGGATCAACATTGGAAAAAACAATGCAAAGAAGCTTCTCATCAGTACATTGCTAGATGGTGGTATGATTCAAATATCCCATTTAATGCTACTCGCTCACCTTATTACCAAGCTATTTGGGACTCTGTTTTTGTTGCAGGAAAGGGCTTCAAAGGCCCTACTGCACATGAGTTAAGGGGAGCTCTTTTGCAACAAGATATTTCTAGTATTGATGAGTATTTGGCTGAATATAAAGAGTCATGGCTCAAAACAGGTTGTTCCATCATGTCAGATGGATGGACTGATGGAAAGAACCGCACTATCATTAACTTCCTTGTTGCTTGCCCTCGAGGAACAATGTTTTTGAGATCAGTTGATGCATCTGATAAGGTGAAGGATGCAGCCCTTCTATTTAAGCTTTTGGATGAGATTATTCAGGAAGTGGGAGAGCAGAACGTTGTGCAGTTCATCACAGATAATGCCTCAAACTATGTTCTTGCTGGAAAGGTGCTTGAGTCCAAGTATAGTACCATATTTTGGACTCTATGTGCTGTACATTGCATAGACCTCATGCTTGAGGACATAGGCAAACTGGAATGGGTAAAAAGCATTGTAGAGCAAGTCAAGTGCATTACAAAATACATTTACAACCACTCATGGGTATTGAGCCTGATGAGGAAAAACACAGGGGGCAAAGAGCTTGTTAGGCCTGCCATTACGAGATTTGCAACTCACTTCCTCACATTGCAATGTCTCAATTCTCAACAGAAAAACCTACAGAAAATGTTTTCTTCTGATGATTGGACTGAATCCCGGTGAGCTCGTAGACAAGATGGAAAAGACACCAAAAAGAAAGTCTTTGACAATTATTTTTGGAAAAGGTCTTCAGAGCTGGTAAAAATTACTGAGCCCCTTGTTAAGGTGCTAAGGATGGTGGATGGGGAAAGGATGGCAATGGGATACATTTATGAGGCTATGGATCAGGCCAAGGAGCAGATATGGGCAGCTTACAGGGACAAGTTAGCTAAATATGGCCGGATATGGGAGATCATTGATAACAGATGGAACAATCAACTCCATCATCCTATACATGCAGCTGGGTATTTTTTTAACCCAAAGTATCATTATAGAGCTCGGCTAGGAGATCAGCAGGATGGGGAGGTCAGATCTGGATTGATTGATTGCTTGGAGCGCATGATCCCTAACCGTGCAAACCTTCTAGAAACACATAAACAACTTACTATTTTCAATATGGCAGCTGGTACCTTTGGAAAGAACTTGGCAAAAATGGCAAGAGATGTGGATCAACCAAGTAAGCAATTCCAATTTGTTTTTCTTTTCATGTTAAATTGTTTGTAAATAAGTAATGAAATGAACTATGTTACTAATGAATGTCTTTTTATTTGCAACACATTGGTGGGAGTCATTTGGCGGCCAATGTCCTCAATTGCAAAGGTTTGCAATTAGAATCCTCAGCCAAACTTGCAGCGCTTCAGGTTGTGAGCGCAATTGGTCTGTTTTTGAGCACATACACACAAAGAAGAGAAACCGTTTGGAACGGAAACGGTTAAATGATCTTGTGTTTGTGCAATACAACCTTCGCTTGAGGCGGAACCAACTGATGAGCAAAACACCTAATCTAGATCCCATTGTGTTGGATGATATTGATCCAACATCAGAATGGGTGGAGGAGACTGAAGATCCAGTGTTTGAGGCTGACTTTGATTTTGATGCAGCAGTAGCGGGGGTTGAATTTGAAGCAAATTTGGTGGCGCCATCAGACGCAGACCCAGGATTGGTAGCTGCATCAAGCAAAGGCAAACAACTAATGGACGACACTAGTCATGCACCTCGAGCAACTCGTGCTTCCATTAGGTCCACTTCTATTGTTATTGGTGGCAGGGGTACTGAGGTTGCAGATAAGCCTGAGGCTGAGGCATCCTCAGACTCTGATCCAAATGATGTCTATGCAGCGCCAGCAGCCGATGTTGATCCTGTGTCTAGTAGAGGTGATGAATTTGATGATTGATCATCATTCATGTGTAGTGTTGTATTAGGCCAATGGCCTCATAGCTTGTAGCATTGTTTTTGGACTTTATGGGCCATTTGGAGCCTCATTTCTTATGTATTTTTCGATGATATGTATTGCACTCGGTGCCATTTTGATATATACACCTTTGCATGGTATATAAATGAGCAAACTTTGCATATTTTGTCTCTATTGGCTTGGAATCATGGTTGCAAATCTTAAAAATAGTTTTTTTATTAAAAAAATAATTATTTAATGTATTTTTTTTTTAAACCGGTTCATTGAGATCTGACCGCTCCCGATTAGACCGGTTCCAGTTAGAAACCTGGTTCATTAGGTCCACCGGTTCCGGTTTTAATAACTATGTTCTCAGCCCCCTTTTGTTTCAAAGTGAACTGTCCGTATGGCTAAAAATGTAAGAACACCAAGTCCCCCTCCTCAAAATGTCTCTCAACCTGTTTTCTGTCATCATATAACTTTTGTTGGTTCCGAGTTATCAGCAAATTATCCTGAAGAGCCTTGAGGATGTCTTGGCCATAGTATTAAAAACCAGAACCGTTGACCGAACCGGTCCACCTAATAAACCGAAATGGAGTCATATCGATGGACATATGGTGTGTGGTGTTGTAGCAGTCCTCTCCCAAGTGCAACCAACGAATCCATGCCTTTTGCGGCCCGATCACATAGTTCCTAAGATAACCCTCTAGCCACTTGTTTACCCTCTCTGTCTGGTCATCGGTCTATGGATGGTAATTAGTGCTCGGGGTGAGCTCTGTGCCCACTAGCCTGAAAAGCTCCTGTCAAAATCCCCCCATAAATCGGTTGTCTCTGTCACTGACTATAGTCTTAGGGAGTCTGTGTAGGCGGAAGACCTCCCTAAAGAACAACTCTACTACCTGAGAAGTTGAATACCGTGTCAGAATGGAAAAGAAATGTGCATACTTGGTCGACCGGTCGACCACCACATAAATACAATCCTTCCCCTGAACTGCGGGAAGTTCTATGATAAAGTCCATAGATATACTCTCGCATTTCCCCTCGGGAATGGGGAGAGGCTGCAATAATCTTGTTGGGTTTATCAACTCCCCTTTGTTCCTCTAATAGGCCTCACAGTCTTGTAGATATCTCAACACGTCCCCCTTGAGGCCCTTCCATGTGAAGCACTCTCCCACAGCCATGTATGTCTCCCTGAACCCCTGATGCCCCGATAATGGAGAATCGTGAGCTGCATGAAGTATCCACTCTCTCAATTGCAAGCCCGGAACCAGAAATATGTGCCCCTTGTAGTAGATAACCTCAACCATCACCCTATAGCACTCATCTGCATGAATTCCCTCCACGATCTCACATGCTCGTCGATCATTGGAGTGCTCAACTATTGTGCCTTCCAGTCATGGCAAATGCTCATGAGTGAAAGCCCTACAAGTCTCCTGGATAGTGCATCGAAAACCACATTGTGCTTCCCCCCGCACATACTCAATATCAAAATCATAGGCTTGCACCGTGTTAACCCACCTCTGTTGCTTGTCATTGAGGCAATGCTGCCCCATGAAGTGGCAAAGACTGTTATGATCTGTCTACATCAGGAATTGGTGCCGAAACTTGGTCAATGCATGCATTACGGCCAACATCTCCATGTCGTATATGGAATACGACCTCTCATGCAGTAAGAGCTTTTGGCTCTCGAAAGCAATGGGGTACCCATCTTGGGACAAGACTGCCCCAATCCCCTCACCTGATGCATCACACTCCCATGTGAAAGACTGCGTGAAATTCGAGAGTGCCAATACTAGGCAACTACTCATCACCTCCTTGAGGCGATCAAAAGTTGCTTGAGCTCCATTTGTCCATGCAAAAGCTTCCTCCTTGGTCATATTTGTTAGGGGTGCTACCCACTATGAGAAGCTCTTAACGAACTTCCTGTAATAAGTGCAAATGCCCAAGACCCCCCTCATCCTTGTCACATCTCTCAGCACCGGCCAATCCCGAATGGCCCTGATCTTCTCCTCATGCACCTTGACCCAATTTGCACAAATAATGTGTCCCAAGTAAAGCCTCTCTGTTAGCCCAAATTCAAACATGGACATCTTGGCATAGAACTATTGCTCCTCTAAATGTGCAACACCGTCTCTAAGTGTTGCAGCTGCTCTTCCCATGTCCTATTGTAGATCAAGATGTCATCAAAGAAAACCAGCATGAATCTCCTCAACTGTCCCCTGAACACATGGTTCATGCATGACTAGAAAGTGGCAAGAGAGTTGGTCAATCCAAAAGGCATGACCAGGAACTCGAAATGCCCATAATGACACCTGAAATTTGTGGGGGATATGAGCTGAAACTGTCTGTGGGGGATATGAGTGCATACCCCGAAGAACTACTAGCTTACCATTCGGTTCAATGAACTCCATCACAAGTTGTCTTCAATCGGTGGTAACTCGGCCAAGGGAATACAGCCATTGGACACCCATCACCACATTGGTGTTTGGTGCGTCCACCACAAAGAAATGATTTCTCATCGAATAGTTCCCCATGGTCACTATGAAAGCGGGAACATATATTGCACTGCATAGTCATGTCCCTCGGTACTAGCACTGAAAACCCCTCAAACTCTTGTGTGGTGATGCCTCTCCTCTAAACTATCTGAGCATCAATAAAATTGTGGGTGGTCCAATTGTCAACTAATACTGAGACACTCTGCCCCTGCACAATGCCTCTGATCCTCATGGTCAGAAATTTTGGTACCCCGCCCAAAGATGCAAGGACTCCCCCATATAGTGTAAAAGATGCTCCTCCTAGCGGAGGTGGTGGTGGTGGTGCTCTCTCTTATGGTCCCTCGCAGTCTCCTCCATCGAACTCCAACTCCACCTCATCCTCCAGATCATTATCTGAGAAGACCTCGATATAGTGGGCCTTGCCCGCTATGCAACGATGGCCCGGTGCCCACAACTCCCGACATGTAAAACATAGCTTCCTCCTCCTGAGTCTTTCCTAGTCTCATCATCCAACTTCCCTCTCCCTGGATATGCTCTCTGCGTTGGTGGTGGTCTAGTATCACCCCCTTTCTAAGGGTAAGGAGTGCATGATGGAAAAGGTGCCCGAGTCTTGGGGATGGCCCCCTGCAAATCTCTACTACAAGTCACAGCCTCCAGTAGAGTAGAAGGTCTGCGTAACGTCACCAGTGCACACAATGGCTCCATCAACCCCTCTACAAATGTGTACACCCTCCTAGCATCTGACAAATTAGGCACCATGATTGAAACTTGCAGGAACTCCGAAATATAATGCTTTGGATATCTTGTCTGCCTAAGTTGGGTCAGCTCCCTGAAGTGAGCCTTTGGATCCCTTCGATCAAAACGCTCCACTACTCTCTACGTGAAATCCTCCTAGGCAGTCATGTTCGCATGCCCCAAAGTAGACAAGTCATGAAACCACCAGTCATGTGCCTCTCCCTCCAAATGCAAAGTGCCCATTTTAATGGCCTCCACCTCCGTCATCCTGTTGAGCTGGAAATATGTGTCCATCTTCTCCACCCAAGCATGACGTATGCACTTGGTAGTGCCATCAAAAGTGGGGAAGAACATCCTCCCAATGATACGTTACAACTTAGAGTTTTGTGTGCCTTGGCCTCCATAGCTCCTTCCCCTCTCATTATGCTTAAGCTGGCAATAATCTCTGAAAGATAGTGCTGCTTTGAATCCTCTCCCATGGACTTCCATACTCTGAAATAATCTCCCTCATCATCTCCTCCTTGTTCCTCCAATGCTAAGGGTAGAAAATAAGGCAGCATAGCTCTAGTTGGCCCACTAGAGGATGGTGGTTACGCAGTGGGTGAAGCGTAGTCATACTGCTAAGAGGCTCTGGAAGTCTCTCCAAATAGAAATTCTCGGTGAGTGCTCTGCTCCCGGTTCTCCATCTTGATCTCATTTAACATCTCCCTCTACCCCTTTTCCAAATCATTCAAGGCTTTCAAGAGGTTGTCAAAGCCCATCTCTTTCTTTCCCTTGGGCTCTTCCATATCCTCTACTATCACCCCCTATCCACGGTCCTCAATGTCTGGAGTGATCACTAGTTCCCTCTCTCTGCTCTGGTACCTTTGCCTTCTGTAAGTAATATTTTGTTTATCCTTCTCTCTCATATAAGAGTCCTCCCACAGTTGAGCCAAGATCTAAGCTCTGATACCACTGTAATGTTCCAAAATAGGAAAAACAGTGATATGCTAGAAAATAATAAATTTGCACCACAAAGATTTTTAAACAATGCAGTAAACACCTAGAACAATCAGAAATATGGAAGCAGTCGAGCCATTTTATTATAGAATGGAGCAAGATTACAAATATATGGAAGAAATGCACATGGGCTTGCCATTTTGGAAAGTGGAGCAAAACCCAGGTGAAACAATAATAACCCATAAATTGCCCAAATGATGCTCTACACAGTCCCAACAATTTTGCACTAGCTACAAAGAAATGGTTGAAAACCCCACCTTTGGTGCTCAGTAAATTCTGCAAAATTACTCCTAAGCTCCTCAAGCCAACACGACCAAAACCCATAAATGGTTTGGCCTGATCATGACACTCCTTTTAACCAAGGCATGCATACTTCTCTTAATGGCATAAGTTACTAAGGCATGCGTTCCTCCCTTAATGGCATAAGCGTGATGTTCCAAAATAGGAAAAACAGTGATATGCTAGAAATTGTTTGGCCTGATCATGACTCTCAAAAATCGATCCCCAAAGGCCCTACGCTCTCCAGTGACTGTTGAAGCACGCAATCTGCTCAAACACCAGCAAAAAGACTCCACAACACTCCCAAAATGCAGCAAACAACTCCACCAACACTTCCCTTATTCTCCCGGCAAGCAACAACCCCAATGGTTGAGACACTATCTCCCACGTGTGCCCAGCTTCTCTCCTCTACGCTGGCCCCAGTGACTGCAAAATAGCTCCTAAATATAGCTGCCACTTCCAGCCTTCAAACTCACCCAATAGCCTACAAATTTACTGAGCTTACTTCTCCAAAATTCTCCCAGCAATAGATCTCTGGAATAGTGTTGCAATGACCACACAAGAACCATTACTGCGTCCTCCATAAATACGCACTATTGGTGCAAACTAAATGCAAATGTTAGAAATCTCTCTATGAAAATCCCTCGGATGACAATGGATGAACCTCACTAGGGTGGCACTCGAAATCCCCTGAAGAAGGGGTGAGTTCTCTGCTTGGAAAACTCTTGCTAAACAACAAGTGACCCGACTAAATAGCTCGAGCAACAAAGACAAAATTGATAAGCCAAGAATCCAAATGAAATGAGCTTCCTTCCTTTTATAACTTCGTGCAACCTTTCTTCCTGCCTTTTCTTCCTTCGTGGGTCCCTCACCAAGCCAACGCTTTCCCACTCATGCTTTTCGAACTAGTTACTTAGGGAGTGTGTATTTCATTTGTGGGTGGTCCCCACATGTCACTAACAAAACAACATAAACTAAAATTAACTTGATTCTAACTCCTAACTCTTCTAATAAAAATCAAATGGGCCCCGACTTCACCAAAATTGGCCCCCAAAATGTAGAAATAAAACTTGTTCCAAAATAATTTAGGAGGGGACATTACGATAAGTTACTAAGGCATGTGTATCTCTCCTTAATGGAAAAAGTTACTAAGGCATGTGTTTCTCTCCTTAATGGCATGAGTTACACTCCCCTAAATGGCATATGTTACTCTTCCTCAAGGCATGCACATCGATTTTTCTTTATTGATTTTCCTTTATGACTAGATTTTCCCCTTCTTAGGGGATTTGGCCCTAGCTGAGTGCCTACTTCTGGAGTCATTGATCTTCATGCTTTCATTTTGATGATTGCTTGCTGAGAAGAAGACAAAAGAAGAACATAAAGAAAGATAATAAGAATAGAAGAATATCACAAGTGATTATCAATATAAGAAAATCTTTCTGCTTTCTAGATTTCTAACACAATGTAGGTCCTCAACTTTTGTCCTACAACTCTGACAGAAACCCTATTCTTCGCATGTGTGAGAGAATAAGGTTCAAACAATCAGATCTTTGCTTCTTGTTTAGACTTCTTCTTGCCTCCTTGTCCTTCGCTCTTGTTTTTCTTCTTTTTTGCTTTAGATCGAACTACAGAAGTGTATCCAAGATGAATCAAACTTGCTTCTTTATATAGCCTTCTCATGATGTCGAACAGGGCTCTTCTAGGCCGACTTTTCACTGGCAGGGCCGACTTGTGCTTGGAGACCTTTTTGACTTTCTAGACAAAAATAATTATTTTTCATGTTACAAATTTCCCAAATGGGTCTTATACAATTGATATTGACTCTCGAGTCATGACAATTATTCTTATGACATGACAACCCTACAAGCATGAAGAACATACTTAACTTAGATGACCAATCAAAAGAAGCATGAAACCCATGCTTGAAAATAATAATTTTTCTTTCTTCTTTTGCTTGTTACTTAAGATATAGATAATGACATGAGTACAATCACAATTATGAAGACCGAAACTAGTTGCATTTTACAACAACCACAAGTTGGACTTGTTGGGATTTGTAACGAACAAGGTTCGTATACTCAGAGGAATGCTCTGATACCAATGTAACGAACTAAGTGCGTATACGCAGCAAAGTAATTTTCAAAATACTTGGAAGACGTAAACATCCATAGTAGGACAAGTAATTGTATATTGAATATTATAAAAGAATTGATGTAAAATGATTACAATGAGGGTGAGGGTCTACTTATATACCCTAGGCCGGTATCTCTTCACCAATGGTTATGTCCCTAGGGACATACCTTTCCATTAACTAGTTAATGATTAATCATTATCTATTATCATTATTGTTTTACATTATTTATATTATTTTATATATATTTTTATTCATAAAATTGTCTTCCTCTTCAAAAAAGATTTGTCCTCAAAGCTTACTGATGAAAGGTTGAATCTATTTTCCCATTTCGAATATCTTCTCATCTTTGAACTTTGATCTTTCTTGATACAAGACGATATGATGCTCTGAGTGAGACAAAATTGTGGACTAAGAATGGATTGAACCATTCTAAATTAACCTTCTGTGGAATCTTCCATTCACTGGAATTTTGTAATGAATTGTTATCATAGGAATGGATTATGCAACTTCAGTATTCCTTGGAACATAAATCTGTTGTTTTCATTCGGAATGGTTCAAATATGTAGACTGACTTAGTTTTCTGCTCTTGTGATTCAGATGTCGATAAGGAGTTCTTTTGGTTGGACTTTCCCTTATCATGGGTGTGGCAGTTTCCTAATTTACTTTAGGTATTGTTGTGATTGAGTTGACTATTGAATCATCACTTGGAATTTCCATTGTTTGAACTACAAGTCTGCAACATCTGGATATGTTTTAACTTTTGTTGGTATCTCATCTTCTTGAATTATGATATTGACTGGATTGGTATTTGTTCCTTTATCTTCAACTTGGATTGTTTCGACTGGAGACTTCAATACTTCTTCTTGAGTAAGTTGTTCTAACTTGTATTTTAGTGACTTCTTGTCACTTTCAAGCTTTTTTATTTGCGTTAGAAGGTTTTGGTTATTATTATTTAGACGTAAAATTTCTTCACATTCTGCATTGTTAACTTTGTTCTTAGTATCCTTCTCATCTTTTAAACTTTGGATTTGTTCTAATAATATTTGATTAAAGGTTTTTAAACGTAAATTTTCCTCTTCTTGTTCCGGTAAGCGCTTCTTGAGTTCATTCTTTGTGGCTTTAGCTTTCTTGACTTGTTCGAGTACTTTTTCATTGTGATCTCTTAGGCGCAATATTTCTTTGTCTTTTCTGGAGATGACTTCTTCAAGCTCTTTCTGCTTCTTTGGTAATTTATTTTGAAACATTAATTCTGAAATATGCTTAAAATCTTTTGATGAAGGCTTTTTCGGTTCTGACTTCATTGTCATATCTTGGAAAGTGGTCATCTTCTTCTTAGAAGGAAACATTAAAATATGTTTTTCTAAGTTTAACATGAACATACCTAATTCTTTTAACCAAGGTTGACCGAAAATGATGTCAATTTTTGGGTTAAACATAGTTACAACACGAAATTGAGAGATGCATTCATAGTCGTCAATTATTACTTGTAAATTATTAATTTCATACTCTTTTCCGCCAAAAACATTTGTTCTCTCTCCTATGCTTGACTTTGGAATTAATAGTTGATTCTACAAATTAATATTGATATAATTTTTCTTGTCACTTGTGTTGATAGCAATATTAATCTCCTTCCCTTGGGTATTCCCTTTGTTGTCGCCCAAAGTGTACACCAAGAGCCACAACACTCAAGACAAAGGTTGTCACTCTAAACTTTGTCCACTCTGTTCCAGCTATCTCCTAGGCAAGCTAAGGGGGGTAGTCCCTAAAAGGTGAAATATGGATGATAAAGGAAAACTTGTTGGGAACCAACAAGTTCTAGGAGATGCAATGAGAGTTATCTTATTAACTTGACTTAAATTAAATGCAAGCGAGATTAATTGAGCAATGTTTAAGATCTTTAATGAGATTTAGACAAACCAGATCTAAAGTTATGGGACTAGTGCCTTTAAAGTTTAAACCGGTGTTGCACGATCCTTCCCCCCCCCCCAAGGATCCAAGGTCAGAACCGCGTCCTGTACTGATCCTTGGGCGATCCTCTAACAGAACCGCGGATCCGAAAATCAAATCCGTGGTTCCGTCGTTTTGAGGTGATTCCTGGAAATCTGGAACCACACAAGCCCGATTTGCGAATCCAGAAAAGGATCCGTTGGGGATCCATGGAGGTTTGGGCACGGATCCGTGCGGATCGCCAGTGGACCCAGAGGGAGATGGGCTGTTCCGCGGGGTTCTAAATTGTTTTAAAAAAAAATCTTTGACTTAAGTTGGGATGGGGCTTCCCAAACACTCCCAAGGTGCTCCCCTGATGCTCCTTAGATGCTTCCTAGATGCCTCGTCATGGTAATGTTAAATTTTTTAAGTAAAAGAGACATTCTCCTTTATCTTTCATTTTCATCATTTCACTTAAATTTTTAACATTACCATGAAATGACTCAAGATGTTTGAGATTGGTTCCAGCCCCATCAGGGTTCATGTGGAGAAAAGAGAATTTCATATCCTATTCAAAGTTCAACAGACTTAACAGTTTTAAGGAATTCAGGATCAATGAGATTGTGGCTTTTCATTAGATTATATCATGTATGAGGGTATGTGATTGGTGGTGTTAATTGTTGAACTCCTTTGTCATGGCCTTAGCAAAAAATTACCTTGATTGATCAAGCATGTTAAGCTTTTTCCACCATATTTTAAGTCTTGGATTAGTTACTTTGATTAAAATTGGGAAATATTGACTAATATCCTTAGACAATCGAGGTAGAGGAAAAGGCGAGACAAGAAGAGATGAATCTGGATTCTAAATGGTTGATGCTCGAATAATTAACCACTGATGTACAATGGATGCCATATCAATCTTGATTTGTATACAAATATGCATCTTTTCATATCTTCTACAACTAGTTTGGTATTTTGGATGTTTTTTTAATATAAATGCAAAAAAATATAAATATAAATATATATATATATATAGCAGGCGATTCTGAGACGCTTCGCTTCCTAGATTTTTGGGAAATGACGCTTCCGCGTATCCACTTCCAAAAAACATCCCGCTTCGTCCCTGCTTCGTGCAACATTGGTTTAAACTACAATGCTCAGAAGAAAAAGTCTTGCAAGATAAATGGTTTAGCAAGTAACAAGACGACAAATGTTGCTTTAATGAATGATCAACTAACTTATATGAAATGTAAATCTAACAACTAGGTGAAATGCAGAAATCTTGGTTAATTTTATTAAAATGCCTATTCTAAGTTTAGCTTTTCCTTAACTATTTTGAAGTTGGGCTCCAAGGTAAGTTGCAGGAAGGAGGCCAACAAGAAGCAGGCTAGGGCCTGATTAACGATACCTTTTGTTGTGCTCCTATCACCTGGTGCCTCCGGCGCTGGAGAGATTGTGGCTCTGACGACTGCAAGGTCATCGTTTTAACTACCGAAGAGTTGTCGTGGCCCCTCAAGCTAAATGAGAATTTTTGTCCTAAATGTCTATCAACCAAGCTTATTCTTAGAGGTGAATTTCTAATATGCACCACTAAGCTTAAAATGCAAATGCAAGAAATGATTAAAAGATGACGCAGGAATGTACTTAGATTACGATTTATTCTGAGTTAAACACTAAGTACTTAAACAAAAATTCAACGAAAATCCCAATTATGCAGATACTCAAAATGCTCAACTTCAGTAAACAAAAGATATATAACTTACCACAATTCCACAATAGAGTACTCAATAAAAAGGTTGATCACAATTACTTGAAAACTTCCTCAAAACTAATTACTCAAGAAATATCCAAATAATTCAAATAAAAAGATCCAAACTTAGAGTTAATGAGCGACCTCAATAGGTATCAAGCATTAAATTTAAAACCCCACTAAACTCTGCTAAAGCATGTGAATAATGAAAGCCTAAATACTTAGATTTTAATATCAATACCAATTTAATGAGCAAAACACCTCTTCAAATAATTTTGGAATTAATTGATTTTTCTAATGTCTCAAACCAAAAAAAAAAAAAAAAAAAAAAAATCTCCTTTCCCATAGTCAAATTCAAAAAAAAAAAAAAAAGCAATTATGTTACCTTAGACTAAAAGAATTTTTAAAATTGCTTCCCACAAATAATTTTTTTCTCAAAACTCAAAAATAAGGGACAATTTTTAAGAAATAAAAGGCCCTAAAAACCTTGTGAAAATTCTTTCTCAAAATTGAATCATATATAGAAAAAATAAAAAAATAAAAAAATAAAAAATAAAAAAAATCGTTAAACTTTAATGTGAAAATGTTTGAAAAAAAAAATTTAAATTTTTAAATGTCAATAGAAAAAAAATCATTTGATAATGTTTAGAAAAATTTTTAAATTTTGAAGAGCCAAAAGGCCACAAAAAAAATGTGATATTGGAAATTGATGCGTTAAAAAAATAAAAAATAAAAAATATTTGTTTAAGGCCCAAAGGCCACTATTAAAAAAAATCCCAACAGATTGATCAGGCTATGGTTTAGGAGGAAATGAAGGCAGGACAAAGGAAATGAAGGTACAGGAGAAGGACGCGAGGGAGATGGGAGCGAGAGCGTGAGGGCCAAGGGGAACAAGCAGGAAGCAGGGAGCGGAAGTCAAGTGTTAGTAGAACAGAGAGAAGTGAGGGCACAGCGAAGAGGGAGTCGTGAGGAATGGAGCGGGGAGAAGGAGAAGCGAGTTTAGGGAGCGGAGGATGGAGAGGAAATGGCAGCCGCGAGAGGAAGCTCAGACAAGGGAGACGGGGTTGCGGGTTTAGCAGGGACGCAGAGGAGAATAAACGAGGATATGGGGAGAAAATCATAGAGAAAAAGAGAGTAGAACGTGGGCGGAGAGATCAGGCGAGGAAAGCAAACACAGAAGAGGAGAGGAGGGTTTGCAGAGGGGGTTTAAGTGTGCAGTTTAACTTTAAGTGTGCAGAAATCATTCGGATTTAAATTGGGCGTTTGGGGAAGTCCTTGGTTGGACCAACTGACTCCGAAAGAAATAAGATCTGAGGAGCCTTCCATATTTAATTCCCTGGGCTTATCTGACGGATTTCCTCTTGCAGGGTGTTTTTTGGGGATTGTGCCTAAATTTTAAATTAATTACCTTTTATAAATTAATTCATGATAAAATAATCTAGCCAATTAGCTAGGATTATTCCCAAATTACTTTTACAAAGACTCAATAAAAAAAACACTAGGATTCACCTAATATCTTGACAACAAAATCCACCCTAGATTTGGGGTGAGTCTGGAGGGAAAAACTTTGTTGATCATTTATGTCTAGAAACACAGATGAATCAGTGAGACAAAAAACCTCCTAGGATAGAAATCGTCACCAAAATAATAGGAATACCTAGGTTGTTACATACATGATGGTCTTACTAAGATCATTTACATTATAAACATGCAGAATGGGTTTACATCTTTAACAAACTAAAGACTGCTAATGAATCCTGGATGGTATGAAAGATGAAATCCCTTTTGTGAAAAAAGGGGTGAACTGCTATAGGGTCGTTGACGCGGAGTGGTCAACACCCTTTTAATGTAATGAATCTGCAATTTGCAATTGGAAGACTTTTATAGGAAAATTTTCCTTCTTTCTTCATTTTCAAATTTCTTATATTTGGCGATTGTCTTTGCAAATTCGAAAACTCTAAATGCTCTTTCCTTTAATATTAATACTTCTTATATTTGGCGACTGTCTTTGCAAATTCAAAAACTCTAAATTCTCTTTCCTTTAATATTAATACTCCCTTAATATTAAGACTTGAGTAACTTGTACTTGGGAACTTAGGGACTAATCAACTTGAACTTTTTTTTTAAAAGCCAAATTATATATATAGTTAAATATATAAATAATTATATGATTATTAGTTATACAAATATTAATTAAATATATAATTATGAAATTATATAATGAATTAATATAATTATATAATCAACTATATAATAAGGTAATATATTCTAAGATATATAATTCTTTAATTTCCAAATGATCCACGGGAACAAAACATTGATTGTTTTATAGTTCGACAATCGTGATTGTTTGTGGGGGATGGGACGATGGATTTAACCGACATAAGAAAAGAGAAACAGAAGACTGTATTGGTCAACAGTGATTGGGATAGACTGCGGACAGAGTACACAATGGTTGTCGATGCAGAAACAATGGTCACAGAATGCAGGGACTGTGGACACAATTGGATAGAGGATATTGGAATGGCAACCAGAGTCAATGAAACAACAGTGGCATAAGAGTGGAGAGTGGCGACAGCGGGAAAGGCAGTAGCGGGTTTGCTGGAGCAGATGGAATGCAGGAGAGTGGTGTTTGTGGCAGTGGATGGCGGAGGAGTGCGTGCAGTTTTGCTGACTAGTTGCTTCGATGGCGACAAAGAGCAATGGTGAGTCGTTGCAAGAGCGATGCGACCTGTTGTGCCAGTTTGGAGGCATGGATGTGTCGTAGTGGATAGGAACTAGCAGTGATCGGGCATTCAACGGCCAACGGTGGTCGTTGTTGGGCTACTATGCTTTGGCGGCTCAGGGGCATGGGCGTTTTGTAAACCGACAGTGGCTTCCCGTTTAAACTGCTTTGGATCTATCTGGGACTGTCGGGAATGGTGGTTGCAGTGTGTAGTTTATCAAGAGGACAAGGGCGAGCTGTCAAATGCCACAAGAGATTCTTATTATTTATTTTTTCCCTTTTTTTAATTATGTTTTTGTTTATTATTTTATATATATATATATATATATATATATATATATATATATATATATATATAATTGTTTTTTTAACCTTTTTTTTATAAAATAAATCAATTTTTGTTTTTATTTATTTATTTATTTTTAAATAATTCTTCCCCCTTTTTTCTTAAAAACTTATATACTTTTAATTTCTAAATAGGCATATACTTTTTTTCACTTTTTTTTTTAATTGGCCAAAGGCCTAACAACAAAATGGAGAAAAACCTAGACTGGTGTAGCAAAACGCAATCACTACAACAAGAAGGTTGACGATAGGTTGATGGCCAAAATTCGGGATCTACCAATGTGGCTTTGATACCAATGTAACGAACAAGGTTTGTATACTCAGTGGAATGCTCTAATACCAATGCAATGAACAGAGTTTGTATACGCAGTGGAGTAATCTTCAGAATACATGTTAGACGTAAACATCCATAGTAGGACAAGTAATTGTATATTGAATATTATAGAAGAATTGATGTGAGATGATTACAATGAGGATGAGGGCCTGCTTATATACCCTAGGCAGGTACCTCTTCACCAACAGTTACGTCCTTAGGGACATACCTTTCCATTAACTAGTTACTAATTAATCGTTAACTATTATCATTATTGTTTTCCATTATTTGTATTATTTTATATATATTTTTATTAAATAATTCTTCCCCCTTTTTTCTTAAAAACCTATATACTTTTAATTTCTAAATAGGCATATACTTTTTTTCACTTTTTTTTTAATTGGTCAAAGACCTAATGGCAAAACGGAGAAACTCCAACACTGGTGTAGCAAAACACTTAAATCACGACGACAACAAGGTTGACGATAAGTTGATGGCCAAAAGTCAGGATCTACCAATGTAATGAACAAGGTTTGTATACTCAGAGGAATGCTCCAATACCAATATAATGAACCGAATTCGTATACGCAGCAGAGTAACCTTCAGAATACTTGGAAGACGTAAACATCCATAGTAGGACAAGTAAATGTATGTTGAATATTATAAAAAAATTGATGTGAGATGATTACAATGAGGGTGAGGGCCTGCTTATATAACCTAGGCAGGTACCTCTTCACCAACGGTTATGTCCTTAAGGACATACCTTTCCATTAACTAGTTACTAATTAATCATTATCTATTATCATTATTGTTTTACATTATTTGTATTATTTTATATACATTTTTATTCATAACAAGATTGCCAATTTGCCACCTATCTGGCCAATGGGTGTGGTAAATATTGGTTGTGCATGATCCTTGTCATGTGTTGACAACTTGACAAGTGGTAATCCCCCCAAGTAGAGATGAGACTTGGTTGTGCAAGATCCTTATCATGTGTTGGCAAGTGCTAATCCCCCCAAAGTCTGTGGATGCAAATGTGCTACCACTTGATTCTTGAGGTGAGATTTGGTTGTGCGTGAACCTTGTCATGGGTTGACAATTGGTAATCCCCCCAAGAAAAGATAAGACATGGTTGTGTGCAATCCTTGTCATGTGTTGACAAGTGGTAATCTCCCCAAAGTCTGTGGAAGCAAGTGTTCTACCACTTGACTCTCGAGGTGAGACTTGGTTGTGCGTAATCCATGTCATGTGTTGCCAAGTGGTAATCCCGCTAAGTCTGTGTCAAGGTGGGAAGATCAGTGGATATAGAGGGATAGATGAATCTCCCCTATGATGATTCTTCTTCATTAGATTGAGACATCATTGTTCCAAAGCAGAGATGAACAAAGATGAGTAGAGAAATAAGATCTTTGTTGCAAAAATAAATTCCTCCCTAGCTGAGAGGGAGTGTTGAAAATTGGCAGCTCAAGGATGAATTTCCTTAAATAAAAACTCATTTATGACATTCTGGAGTGACTTTTCAAAAATAGAAAGTCATGTCTAGCATCTCAAGTATGAATTTCCAAAAATAGTAAATCACCTTGCATCAATTGGTAATCAAGTATAGTTGTGTAGGAAAATCACTTAATTTATCATTAATCAATCCTAATAATTCAATCTCGACTTAATCATCATTATTATTAATATTACTATTATTATCCATTATGATACTACGATATTAGTATTAAAAGGAATTACAAGTCACCTTACCAGGGTTGCAGGGTTGCGCCCCCCTCAAACCCGCTCCCAATTTGTGCTCCGCACGGGAGCACATAGGAGCAACCTCGAGAGTACGCTCCTGAAATCGCCCCCCACCCCTACCCCCACCCCCCCTAGAGCGTTTTTCGGGAGCTCGTTCCCGAGGTCAATAAAACGCTCCTTGGTTTTCAAGGAGCATTTTTTTTAGGGAGGGAGTGTATTATGGATTGGTGATTTGTACAAGAGAGGCAAAAAATGATAAAATTTATTATAAATCGTAACAATACCCATGGGCTTTTCCGCATTCATTCAAGATTGGAACTATTGAACATTGCAAAGACTAGATTTGCTAGCTATTACCTCACCTTCAGGCGCCTTTTGAAGGTAAGAGAGTCATTGGCTAGCATGGTATCAATTCCACACTGGCAGGTATTAAAGGACAAGGCAGCGACAATAACTGACAGGCAAGGTTTTGAACAGGTGGAGGAGACTGCTCTTGATGGTCTGTTTTGGGCATGTGTGAGGGACATTTTGAATTTCACCAGGCCCATTTATAACACAATTCGCTTTGCATATACAGATAAACCAGTGATTGGGGAGGTGTATGAGCAGATGGATAGCATGTTGGGGCAAATAAAAGATGTTGTTAAGGAAAATGATCCCAACTTGTATTCAATTATTCACAATTGTGTGTGTGCACGGTGAAATAAACTTGATGTTCCACTACATGCATTGGCATATATCCTTATGCCAAAATACTACTATCCATATTGGTTGGGCCAAATTGCACCTAGGGGTGGGGTTAGGATCAAACCCCATACAGATCCAGAGGTATAAGAGGGATATATGAAAGCATTAGACAAGTTGGTC
The DNA here is from genome assembly GCA_034641835.2 of Pinus albicaulis. Classification (NCBI taxonomy): domain Eukaryota; kingdom Viridiplantae; phylum Streptophyta; class Pinopsida; order Pinales; family Pinaceae; genus Pinus; species Pinus albicaulis. The sequence goes on along the minus strand of CM076581.1, from coordinate 245,228,718 downwards.
CCTGACAGTGAGGAGTGTGCTACTCTGCGCCTTGAATTAGGCAGATACTTCAGTTGCACTGGTTTGTTTGGTTCTTTGCATGCAATGGAATATAAAGACATATTTGATGCTCTCACATAGGGGGAAGCATATCGCGGCATGGGGATTTTGCCAAAATTGGCAAAAAAAATTCTCTCACAAGTTGTAAATACTTCTTCTACAGAGAGGTGTTGGAGCACCTACAGCTTCATCCATAATGTGAGAAGAAATAGACTCAATGAAAACCAAGCAAAAAGCTTGGTTTATGTGCACTACAACTTGAGGTTGTTGAGTGATTATTGTGATCAGGCTTATGAGGATCTACCATATAAAATTTGGGACAACAAACCAGAGGACGATAATTTGGATGATGGCACTATACATCTAGAGGAATTAGAAGCAGAACTTTTGAGAGATGAGGATGAAGCAACAGCAGCCATGCCACCACCACACCCACCATCCAGTAGCAGTGACAGTGCCAGTGTTCGTGTTCCAACTATTGTTCCTTTGCTGACGCCGCCTCCACCTACATCCTCACGTGGAGGGCATGTGCCTTCTAGTTTTGGTCGTGGTACTATGCAGGAAGAGACTGCTAGAAGACCACCATTACCAGGATCTGCTAAAAAAATTAGACATTTCTCGTGGCAAGAGGCCAAGCAATAGATAAAATAGATTTACTTGTCTTTTCTAGTTTCTAGTAGTTTTTAACTTTTTATAATTCTTGAAACTTGACTCTTTCATATTTATTATGATAATTTTTGTAAACAATATATGAAAATTTAAGTTTGAAGTTTGAAACTTTGAAGTTGGCAGCTATAAGTTTATAACTCATTATGAATTATGAATATGATGCTTTATGAAAGTTAAAGGTTTTTTCATTTCGTTTCATTTTATAACATTTCATTTCATGGTAGATATTCTTTGTTGTAATGGTTACACTTAGCTTACAATTACAACTATGGTGATCAATGAATCACTGATGATAAATATTATATATTGAATTTTGAAAGCTTGAAACTTTAACATTGATGAATCATGAGACTCAAGAGTCAATATGTTGTATGTTTATAACTTGTGGACGTGGTTGATGAAGATTATAACTTCGAGATGATTGATGTTATATGGTTCAGTCTATGTTTTTATGTTTTTTATGTCTAATTCATCATTCTACATGCTTTTGTTTACATATATGCATCAAAATATAAAAATATATAAAAACATATATATTATATAAAAAACGCTCCCGGACCGGGAGCTTCTGAAAATGACGCTCCCGCTCCCACTCTGCGTTTTCGCTCCCACTCCCAAGCAACCTTGCACCTTACCTTCATCACCTCAAGCACTTCACACCTCTCTCCTTGATGACTCAGATGGCACTACGTAACTCTCTCCCTACCTTAATGATATCTTATACTCTCTCTTATGCACTCATTAAATTCATGGCATTTTCCTCTTACACTCAGTAAAGCCATTTCATAAAAGATTCCTCTTATGCTCTCTTTAATGCATGTGCTACACTCTCCTTGACTAAGGCATGCGTACTTCCTCTCTTAATGGCATAAGTTACTAAGGCATGTGTACCTCTCCTTAAAGGCATAAGTTATTAAGGCATGTGTACCTCTCCTTAATGGCATGAGTTACACTCCCCTAAATGGCATATGTTACTCTCCCTCAAGGCAAGCATATTGTTCCTACTTTATGACAAGAATTTATTGCTCCTCTTATATGTGTCTCATGTCTTCTCACCTACAACTACTACTTGTGCATTGTGAAAGAAGAATTCGAACTTCTGAAAGAGTTGGAGAGACTTGAAGAAGATTATGAGAGAGAGACATGGAGAGTAAGAGCAGAAATTGGTGAGCCAAGGTTGATCCAGTGTTTGCATCTGCTGCTACTACTAGTGATATTCATGCTACAGTTCGTTCAGATTTGGGTGAACTTACTCATTCTCTTGTTCTCTCATTGTACTTTGTATCTCTGCTTAACAATTGATATCTAATAGAAGAAGAATCTGGTTGGGTTTTCCCCTCGTGGGTTTTGCCTTGGTCATTGGATCTAAATTCCCTGTGTATCAGTTTGTTGTTTGTTGTCTTCTATTGTGCATTTGGTTTATGTTCTATCTACAATCTCTTAACTAACATTGCAGCAAAAAGAAATTTTGGAATAAGTAATTGCTTCAGCATAGAACATCAGAATTTCAACAGTTGTGTATTACACCTTTCATTAGGAGTGTGCAGCAGAGATTACTTTCAATCTCTCAAAGCTGTTTTTGCTTCCTTTTAGTACACATACATTCTCTGGAGTCCCGATTGCTCTTGCCACTAATTTCCAAGAGAATTCCTTCCTTATTTTACATCCTTTAGAATTAAACATGACTTCGTGTCCTCTATCACCCATTTGACTTACACTCAGAATTCATCAATCCTTTTCCTATGTTGGAGATGTCATTAGCAGCAAACTTGTCGTTCTCTCTTGGATCTTCTTTTGTAACTTATCTCTCGTCTAGGAATCACTAGGTTTTCTCAGAGCTTCATAGAGCCTCTTGAATACTAAGTTTAGTGTCTCATCACTTGGAAACATGGAGATTCGGTTTTGAGATGAAACCCTAGGTTGTAAATTTTGATGTGAAGAAAAAGAGGAAACATCTTGTCTTGGAGAACATGCTTGTGTGATGCTAGTTTGTTGGACATCCTTGGTGTGAGCTAGGGTTTTCGTTATTTTCCATAGCTAGGACTTTGGAGCTCTAGAGCATTGTACTAACCTTTTTATAAGGCTATTGTATGTACATGAACTTCATCTTTAGGCATATTATTAAAGTTTGCAACTGTCCAATGCTTGTGTCACTCTATACTTGATTTCCAGCCATCTATTACTTCATGGTTTGGTAATTTCAAGCACTTATCTGTCTTGTTAGTTTGACATAAGTTTGATGCTACAATTGTTGAGTGATTTAACATTTATATTTAAAATAAAAAATATAGGGCAGATTTGCTGCTATATTTACAGCTGTTGTAAATGATTTTAAGATCTCTTATATACATGATAATATTGCCCTAGAGGGATGAAACTTATTGGCACACTTTGGAATCTTCTCTCAAATTGCCTAGTGGATTGTGTTTTTTGATAGTTGGAATATTGTCCATTGTTGCTGCTACTTTGTTTATGTTTCATAACAGCCATTAAGTTGAAAATTCAAAAGGTTAAGAAACCTCTAGTTAAGAGGTGAAATTTCTGTTTTGTATAAAAGACATAGGCAGAAGAAATTACTGCACATGCACAAATACTGTTAAATAAAAAAATCACTCCAACAACGTTTGAAAAATGAGAGTCAAATGCTACTCCAATAAAAGAAACCAAAGATAGGTAGTCCTTGGATATTATTAATTTCATAACATGGGACATTCCATGCCTAACAGATATTTACATGCATGATTAATGTAAACATAGAACAAATAGAGAAAAGAGGAACGTAAATAAGATCCAATACAAAAAAGCAATAACTTCATAAAGGAAAACCAATATGATTGTTCAAATGATTCAAACTAATATGGTTGTTCAAACATACCTAAAGCAATTTGGGGTATCAATCGTAACAACAGAACTAAACCAAACAAAAACCACTGTAAACAACTACTGGATTATTTTCAATTCAGTTTCTGTGTGTAATAGTACACAACTTTAAAAAATTCCCATATTCACAGATAGCTTTCTAACCTCAATGGTGGTAAAACCTCAAAGTCTGTCCTAAAATGCTAAATTATATCCTTCAATTGTGATAATAGTTACAAATTAGTCAACTGCACTAACAATATGCAACAGGCCCACAAGAATAAAGGGACACGTACAGAGAACCATATTATACTTTATAAGCCTTGAATCAGGTTTAACTGTTAAGCTGTGTAGCGAAAATGAGAAAATATAAAACAACGAGACTGCACCCATTACTATTTTGTTACATAGAAGTACCTTTCTTATGGCCTCGACTGAATGAAGTGAGATTCCACAATTGGACTGTGCTGATTCCTTTAGTTTTGCCTGATGCATAGGCTTCAAAGTTTAGCCATGATGAATGTGGAAAAAGAATTCTAAAAGTCAATAAAAGATCAGTCGCTTGCTTACAATATGATATCCTACATAAACATTATGGAATATATCAACCCACTTTGATCTTTCATAAACAATCGAGAGCATTCACACTACTTGCATTGTTATTTTTATTTTTATACTATGCCAGGTGAGACTCGCCTTCCCCATGAAATGTTATGATCCATCTCTCATTGACATCATTAAAAAAAAATTGCTAAAACGTGTTGTAAACACATAATTCTGCTTTAATATTGTCTCAATTAGTTAAGAGATAATAACAATGTATCTGTACAAAATAACTAAAAAAAAATATAAAAAATAAAGAAAGGGCAACTAAGAGCCAAAAACTATTGATTTCAGAGCCAGTAAGTAGTTGGAGGTATCTGAAACCTGTATCTACGAACACCATGTCGAGATTTAGCTGTTTCATTTCCTCCCTGATATTAATAATAAGCTGACAACAATAATCTAATTTAAGCTCACAGCCAAGGCAGAGACCAGATTGAGATCTAAGACTCCTTGTTTGTGGAACAAGGGACCCCCTCCATCTAGCAAATTGACTATTTACTCTACAGATGTATACATACCCTACCACCCTCTGGATATGAACTTGTAACTTGCAAGGAGGAAACACATGTTCGTTGCCATTAGGCCCAGAGTGTTATCTGAACCGGACCAAAACCAACAGAACAGGCTGGTCTGACTGGTTTGGAGGCAAAACAGGTCAAACCAGTTGCCCCAAACTGGCCAGTTCTTGTACGGAACCGAACAGTTCTAAAAAACATCGTCCAACTATTGAATTTTGTAGCTGCGGAAGGTCTTCTAGCTTGGTGACTTAGCTAGGAAGATCTTGTTTTGCCTCTTTAGGAGCTTGCATGCGACATGCAAGGCATGCATGAGGGTTGCATGTGACATGCAAGGCATGCATGAAGGTTGCATGAGAGGTAAGACATGTGTGACATGCAAACTATTTATTAATTCTTTCTTATGTTTAGGAAAAGAAGGCCTAAAACAAGTAAGTTACTTGATTTAAGTGAGTTATCCTTAATAACTCGACAATTTAATCTCAGTTATCGATCTAGACCTTAATGAAGTTATAAATTGAGCCTAAGGGAAGAAGCTAATACATATGATCATTGTTGAGCACTTAAGCGAGTGTGATGGCACCAAACCTACCATGACACCAATTTCATGAACTTGATGCATGCAAAACTCAACTTTCCCGCTATTTAACTTGTTTGTTGTTTTCATATAGGGCATGTGCTTGTCTTCCCCATGACCATTACAGGAACACGAGCCTGAATTAATCTCTAACGGTGCCTCGGTTGTTATTCATTTTGGAACCCCTACTTAATACTATGAAGCTGCAAGACACATGCATATCATATATATCGACATGGACTTAACTTGTCTAGTGTAAAAGATCCTATGACTGGCATATGTACCTGGAACATTTGTTTACTTGAATTGGGGAAGCATAACTTCGATTCCCTTTCAATGCTCTGACCTACATCTTGATTACGACCTTTTGCTTGCACAAACAATGGTATTATCCTTTTCTAACATCGCACCTTTCAGACAAAGCATCAATACACATTCAACCAGAGGCAATCGAACACATGAAAGGTAATTCAATTTACCACATGTTTCAATACCAAAAAATTATAATAGAGTGGTGATTTCTTATGCCCATAATCTCACATACATGAAGCAATTGTTTTATGGCGTAATTTCTCACAAACAAAATGTTGAGAATTCAGTAGGGCGGTGATTAATTCAATTCTCTTTCTTGATAATTGTTTGTGTTATTCTTTTACTTCTTAACTTTTTTCCTTATTATTACAGTGTGCAAAACATCAAACAGCTATCAAAACAAAAAGAACAGTGACACAGTATATAGGCTGCAAGCCAGGGCCAAAACCCCTTCTCTTGAGGGGAAAACCCGTAAATCTCTTCTCTTCTTATAGATTCTTCAGTTGACGAATACCATGACCTGGTGACATAGACAAATACCCTCCAAGATCAAGATCAACACGACCTCCAGCTGCAACTTCTTCGAACTCTCCCAGAAAGTCTGAAATTTCTTATTTGTTGCAGCTGCTGCAACTGTTGCACCTTCACAAGGAGACTTTGATCTCCTTGTAGAGCTTCCTCCTTCCCTTCACTTGTCTTTCCTTGAGATGTAGAACTATAGAGAAGCCTTAGAAGCCTTTGTTTGCCTTATTTTCTTCCTCTCCACCAAGATCAAACTCAAGAGTGTGCTAGCGCAAAAACCCTAGTTACAGTTTGTGTGTGGGAGGGAGAGAGACCCAATCAAACAATTCGGCTTCCTTTAGCTTCTTCTTCGTCCTCTTCTTTGACCTTCTTCTTGTCCTCTCCTTCGCATATGAGTGAGTGAGAGTGAATGCCATAAGGAGGTCAAATTCCTCTCCATATATAGGCCTCTTCCAAGAGAGATGTGGCTCTTCATGTAAGCCGACTTGATCTTGGAGGTATTTTGACACTCTAGAGACAAAATAAATTTCTCTTTACAAATTACAATGAGTCCATAGGGTCTCCAACATATGACAATGACTCTTACAACCTAGAAGCACTTTAATTAGTGCTTGACCTATAAAATAAAGAACTTGAGCATGAAACCCATGCTTCAATAATAATTTTCTTTTCATTTTATAATTTACAATTTACAAAAATACATTTCATATTTATGAAGACAAAACCTAGTTACACGTTTTTCAACAGTCCCTCTTAACCAGGGAGGTATTCATAAGAGGTACAATGGCATTCTCAATCTGAAGAGATCTCATAAGAAGAGTCGGATTTGTAGCCCATCTGTTTAGCATCATATCAACCAACATTTTCACATAGCAAGGCTTAGACTAACAGCTCTAACTCTCCACAAGATTAGAGCAAAATGGTGGCGTGACCAATGATTTATAGACATCATCATCATTGTCTCTCAAGGTACATACTCCGCACGGGTGTTCACTAAGTATGACCTTCTTTTGGACTATTCTTACCTTGGGTAGCTAATCCTCAATGAATATCGGTCCACGACTACTCTTATCTTGAATGCCCTACCACATTCTCAAAGAGTATCAAATGCCAGATGATTTACCAAATCCTCCATTCTTTCTTCCAGTGAAGACAAGAATGTTGTGTCTATCTCTCCCTCTCAGATAGGGAGGATACATCCACCAAACCAAACTTGTCTCTTAAACACACAAGCTTTTTGTTTGGAAGTGATTTTGTCAATATATTGAAGTTGTAGCACACCATTTTGTACTAGCTCTCGAACATAGTGATATTTTTTGTTTATATGCTTTGTGTTTCCATGAAATATTGGATCTTCAAACAAACATATACCTTGTACAACTAGTGTTGTCACATAGTGTCATTGTAGGGTCTATCGGTCCTTCAAATAGGTCGGATAACAACTTCCTTAACCAGACCACTTCTTTGTTTACTTCACAGACTACAACATATTCAGCCTCAGCACTACTCAAAGCAACGGTGTCTTGCTTTTTGCTCATCCATGAGACCATGGAGGATCCCAAACTAAAGCATCCTCCTGTAGTGCTCCTTCCATCTTGTTCACTGCTTCCCCAGTCGAAATTTATACATCCAATTAGTTGAACATCATTCCTTCTATCATATTTTAAACAGTAGTTGATGGTTCCTTGCAAATATCTCAGAAGATGTTTTGCTGCTATCCAATGACCTTGCTTCGACTCTACTTGGAATTGACTGAGAACATTTACCGCAAAGCATATGTCTGGTCAAGTATTCACCAAGTACATCAGCGAGCGAGCTAATAAGTTGCCTATACTTGGAAGGATCCACAGGGCTTGATTCAGAACTCCTAAGTCTCTCCAAGTTGGTGATCATCGAAGTGTTCATAGGTTTGCAATCAATCATGTCAAACCTATTCAGTATCTTGATCACACACTTTCCTTGACCCAAGTAAACTTCATCGGGTCCTTGCCAGACTTCTAGTCCCAAATAGTAATGCATCAACCCAACATCCTTCATGTCAAATTCTATTGCTAGTTGCTTCTTGCATTCTTCAATTCGACCTTCTACACCTGTCAAGAGAAGATCATCTACATACAGAAGAATGATTACAGGTTCGTCTCTTACAACCTTAATGTAAAGGTTTGAGTCAACAGAACTCTTCGTGAAGCATACCATGCCCTTGGTGCTTGCTTGAGGCCATATAATGCCTTCTTTAATCTGCATACATAGGCCTTTTTGTCCTTGACTTCAAATCCCAAGGGTTGCTCTATGTAGACTTCTTCATCTATTGTACCATTCAAAAATGTAGTCTTGACATCCATTTGATGGATGTTCCATCCCATCAATGCAGCGAGAGAAACTAATGATCGAATCGTTGTGTATCTTGATGTGGGAGCAAATGTTTCTTCATAATCGATGCCTTCAAGTTGAAAGAAACATCTAGCCACAAATATTGATCTTATAGATCCACTTAAAAGTAACTACATATTTGTCTTTGGGCCTAGGTACGATCTCCCAAACTCCATTCTTCATGATGGATTGGTATTCTTCATTCATGGCATCTTTCCATTTTGGATTCTTTACAGCCTCTTCAAAAGTGGATGGTTCTACTTCTATCATCATTGTCATGCATGCAGCATATCCAGAATACCTTTTAGGTTTCTTACTTTCTCTAAATGTTCCTTTTGCTACCCCAAGACCTTCTGCATCAAGTAGTGTGGATTTCAACCAATTAGGTCTTTTCCTTGATTCTGGGATGACCATAGGTTGAATAGGTTCACTATGACCTTCTTCTTCATGGTGTTCTTTCTCTTCTTCCAAGTCCACTTATTCCTCAAATACCAGAAGATCTTCATCATCAGAATCCATGGAAAGTTCCTTTGATTTCTTGAATGTTATTCTCTCATCAAATATGACATCACAACTAACTTCTATGTGATGTCCATCCCTCATGTAGATCTTGTAAGCTTTCGATTAGTTACTATACCCAACAAATGTTGCCTTCATTCGGGAAGGATCCAAGGTCTTTCTTTTTTCCTTTGGTATATGGATATATACATGACACCCAAAGATTCGGACTTATCTATGGATGGCTTCTTTCGAGTGAATACTTCTTCTAGGGTTTTGTTATCTAGTGTTCTATAAGGACATCTATTCTGAATGTAGATTGTTGTCTTTGTTGCTTCCCCCACAAGAATTTAGGTAGATCCTGATCATGTAGCATTGCTTTTACACTTTCTTCAATGGATCTATTCTTTCTTTCAACAACACCATTTTGTTTGGGATTATATGGGACTATCAGCTCCGCCTTAATCCCAGACTCCTTACAGAATGCTATGATCTCTCTAGATGCATATTCTCCTCCATTATTAGATCTTAGAATCTTGATTTTCCTTTCTATAAGGTTCTCTACTTCAACTTTGAATTCTTGGAATTTTTTGAATACTTCATCCTTGGTTTTCATCAGATAAACCCAGGTCTTTCTTGAATGGTCATTTATGAACGTGACATAATATAGATGACCTCCAAGTGATTTTGGAGTCATATGACCCCACACATTAGAGTGAATAAGATCCAATATTTCTTTTGACCGTGAAGCACTGCTTCCAAATGGTCTCTTGATATTCTTGCCCAAAGCACATCCTTTGCAGACACCTTCATGATCCTCCTTCAGGTTGGGAATTCCATCTACTATGGAGCTTAGAGATGGGAGGATCTTGAAATGAAGATGACCAAATCTTCGAAGCCAAAGTTCACATGGGCTAATTACAATGTGAACTAGGGCTTGGGCTATAGGAGATATTAATCTGTTGAGCCTTCCTTCCTGAATGCCAATAACTTTGGCTTGATCTATACTTGAGTCTCTTCCACAAACAATAACCTTTCCATCAATGAAGGATACTCTATCTCCTTTATCTTCTAAGCTTGAAATAGAGAGTAAGTTTTTATGCAAAACTGGAACAAATAGAATGTTGTTGAGGTGAATGATGCTTCCATCTTCGAGCTTTATGGATGTTGATCCAATGCCTTTCACGAGATAGCTATTGTTGTCTTCAAGTTCCACTGAATAAGCAGATTTTCCTTTTGATAATGTCTTCAATTGGCTTAAGTGACCGGTCAAGTGTCTTGAAGAACCACTATCAATTACCCAGATGTCTTCTTCTTGGAAAGTACCAGAGAGAGCTAAGAAGGGACCTTCATTCCTTTCTTTGAAAGATATCTTCATTGAAGAAGATAAGAAGTTCCATAATTTCTCGATACCTTTCTTGAGATGGCTTGCAATCTTCTTGATGAACTTCATGATGCCCTTAGATAACCTTAGCTTTGATACCATGTTGAGAATTCAGTAGGGCAGTGATTAATTCAATTCTCTTTCTTGATAACTATATATGTTATTCTTTTACTTCTTATCTTTGTTCCTTATTATTACAGCGTGCAAAACATCAAACAGCTATCAAAATAATAAGAACAGTGACACAATATATAGGCTGCAAGCCAAGGCCAAAACCCCTCCTTTTGAGGGGAAAACCAGTAAATCTCTTCTCTTCTTATAGATTCTTCAGTTGACAAATACCATGACCTAGTGAAATAGACAAATACCCTCCAAGATCAAGATCAACACGACCTCCAGCTGCAACTTCTTCGAACTTTCCCAGAAAGTCTGAAATTTCTGATTTGCTGCAACTGCTGCACCTTCACAAGGAGACTTTGATCTCCTTGTAGAGCTTCTTCCTTCCCTTCGCTTGTCTTTCCTTGAGATGTAGGACTATAGAGCAGCCCTAGAAGCCCTTCGCTTGCCTTCTTTTCTTCCTCTCCACCAAAATCGAACTCAAGAGTGCCCTAGCACAGAAACCATAGTTGTGGTTTGTGCGTGGGAGAGAGAGAGACCCAATCAAACAATTTGGCTTCATTTAGCTTCTTCTTCTGCCTCTTCTTTGACCTTCTTCTTGTCCTCTTCTTCGCATATCAGTGAGTGAGAGTGAATGCCATAAGGAGGTCGAGTTCCTCTACTTATATAGGTCTCTTCCAAGGGAGACGTGGCTCTTCATGTAGGCTGACTTGATCTTGGAGGTATTTTGACACTCTAGAGATAAAATAAATTTCTCTTTACAAATTACAATGTGCCCATAGGGTCAACCTAGAAGCACTTTAATTAGTGTTTGACCTATTAAATAAAGAACTTGAGCATGAAACCCATGCTTCAATAATAATTTTCTTTTTATTTTATAATTTAAAATTTACAAGAATACATTTCATACTTATGAAGACCGAACCTAGTTACACATTTTTCAACACAAAATACAGACGTGTTATGAAGATTCAACCCTTCCCACATTCAACGTTATTGCATACCAATGGCTTTTTACACACAAACCTCCAACAAACTTTATACAAATCAGGATCTGTGTGCGTAGATTTTATGCAGAGACAAGCGCCCCTTTCAACAGGCTTCAACACATGCTCAACAGAGGAGAAATAAATACAGAACTCCAATTGTCTTGGATTCACACACACAACTGCAATTCAACAATTCATCAATTACACTTACATAGAGACAATAGATTATTATAGTAAATGCATGAACTCTTTTTTCATTAAATTAACAGTACATACATATGCTCAAAGGTATTCATTCTACATTCATTTGGCCATTTTCACCATCTATTTCTACCTCCTATTCTACTTCTATATCTCTAACATTCACAAACATCTCTATTTATTCTTGAAAATAGAAAACTCTAGAGATCCCAAGAGATAATTCATATCCCTTCAAAATAGATCGTCTCAACTAACTAAATTCACAATTACAATGATTTTCTAGAGCTTTTACGTAACTTAGAAATCCTAGAGATATTCCCAACTTTTATAAGTTCTAGACACTTTTCTGCTTTACAAGTGTTCTAGGTATTTACAAGACTTTCGGAAATTTCCTTTTTGAAGATACCCCTAGATGCTCCTGCATCAGAGTATTTTGCCGAGTGAGAAGGCTCAACTTGGTCAAGGAGATTTCAGGAGGAAATCTAGAGGTTGAATTGGAGGAAGGAGTAGACCAAGCAACAACTGTTCTTATCAGCTATAATTTCCTGTGTATTTCTCTCCTGCTCTGACCCATATTTTTTGAGTTAATAAAATTTTCAGAAGGGTTTTGTAGGTGAATTTTTTGGCAGTACCTGTCATTGATTTCTCACTTATTTCCACTGCAAATTTACCTGTTAATTATCAGCATATTTAGTTTTCAGCAGTTCTCAAATTTATATGGTCAAATATTTTCTGGTTGTTATTAAATGGTTGAGTGAATTTAAATTATGGCTGATAAGAGGTTAAATTAACAACAACATGACTAAGGACCCACAAAACTCAAATTTGTGTTAAAAACAATAATTTATGAGTGAGGCGAACTAATACTCAACCTTAGGGCCCTACCAATGCTATGTAATTAATGGTAATGTTCAATTCTTAAAGTAAAAGGATGAAAATAAAAGATAAAAGTGTATGTGTTAGGATGTTTGAGAGTGGTTCCAACTGTTGAAGTCCTTGGTAGCTTCGGAAGTCTTTTACATGAGCTTGGTGTCTTAGCATGTAGAAGATGGTTGATTACCTCTTTAGGTGCTTGCTTGGTGCAGTAGGTGATTTATGACTTCTTTTCTAAGTCTAACTTAAGAAAAGTACAATAATTAAAGTCAAGTAATTATTGTAGACTATTAAGCCAAAGTACTAGGGATAAATAACAGAATTATTTAAGTGACTTAGATATGGTCTCAACCATTTAACTCATGTGAGGTGAGATCTAATCTCGGTCGTTTGATTTGGGTTTGATATTTGGCTTAATGAAGTTAAAACAAATCCTAATGAAGGGGCGAAGACACAACACAGCTACACAGCATCGAGTGAGCTAATTTCTCCAGAGCGAGAGGCTTAGCTAGACTCAAGAGAAGGGAGGAAGAGTGCAAGGAAATTTTGGGAGTATTTCCAGGAGGTCGAATAGCTGAAGCACAAAGGAGGCCGATTTATCTAGTGGGCCAATTTCCTTGAGTGTGCAGGGGTCGTACAATGAGGAAAAGAGAGGCCCAATTTGTTGCTGGAAAAGGTCGAGTTTCTATAGGGCCAAATTCTTCAGGAGGATGATTTTTTGTTGGGCCGATTTTTCTAATGGGACCGAGTTACAGGTTCCAACAAAGCATTTTTCTGTGTATTTTTCTTTGTGGGTCTAGGCCAAGATTTTCCCAAGAATCTTACTGAAGGAAAATTGTCATGGATGTAGACTTATTTTTCCACTGTAAATTATTTTTCATAAATTAGATACTAGTGATTTTATTTTCCAACAATTCAATTTTTTATTTAATAATTTTATGGGAATAAAAATTGTTGAGGTATAAATAAATCTGGGTCGGTATTGGAAATTTAACATTGTATCAAAGCTATAGAAACTCTGATGGAGAGATCTGAGATCACAAGGGTTTTACAGCAGCAAGTTATCTTTTACGGAAGCAAAATTTTTATTTTGCAGCTAGGGTTTTGTGGCCAAGGTTGATTTGTGAAATGGTATTAAAGAGCTTGAGATATGAAGACAGATTGAATGGAGATGCTAATTTTAGTCCATGGAAAGAGCAAATCACTATTGTTCTAAAAATGAATGGTTTGTGGGATCTTGCAAACACAGCGATCAAGGTTCCTTCTGACCCTGCCAAAGCAACCTTAACAGCACATAACAAGATGTGAAAGTGATGGGTATTATCTTGCATGGTGTGAAGTATCATATAATTCCTCACATAACAGGGAAAGACACAACACATAAGATGTAGGCAGCCTTAACAAATCTTTAGCAAAATAAAAATGAGAATAGGATAATGGTGTTGCAGGAGAAGTTGAACAGCATCCAAATGAACTTATCAGAGACTATAACCTCATATCTCACCAGGATCCAGCAAGCCCGTGATGAGCTATCAGTTGTGGGAGAAGTTGTGATTGATTCAGAGCTAGTAAAGGTAGCTCCATAGGGATGCGCTAAGCAATGGACCACCTTTGTAGAGGGGATTCTTGTTAGACAACAGCTTCCTGATTGGAGCCAGTTGTGCATGACTTCATCAAAAAAGAAACCTAGGAGAGTTCAAAAACTAGTGGACAGCGTAGGAGTGGTGATAGGGATGACGAACTTGCTCTTACTATGCAATTGAAGAAGGGAAAGGGGAAGGCCAAGCAAAACCAGGGTGGAGGAGGATCTTCACAAACTGAAAAATGAGAAAAGTAAAATGCTTTGCATGTCGTAAGTTTTTTCACTTTGCCAGACAATGTCCAAACAGGAAGAAGGGAAAGGGAAAGACATCTATGGCAGCCATAGCATTGATGGATGAGTTGGCCGAGAAGAGCAAGAGGAACTTTGCTTTGGTGTCATGCCTTTCTGGCACCGTTACAAGAGGGCTGTAGTTTGTGGACAGTGGAGCATGACGAGATGTCAAGATATTTTCACTACCATGGCCAAAAAGCCTAGAGACCTACAAGTGGAGCTTGGAAACAACACCAAGTATGCAATAGACAGCATTGGCAGCATTGAGTTTCTGATGAACTTAGGGAGTATCATGGAGGTGAACCAAGTGATGTTTGTACTAGGGTTGGAAAAGATTCTCCTTCCATTTTTGGCCATGGAAGACAGAGGACTAGAGGTCAACTTCACGGGAGGTGAAGTAGCTATTGGGTCGAAAGGAGTTGATCCCAGGAAAAGGCGAGTAATTGGGAACAGGGAGAACAATCTATATTTGTTGAGAGGAAAGTTGGTGAAGGCTCTTGTATATGACAGTGATAGCCAAAGTGAGATTTGGAACAAGAGGATGTGGCACCTACACTACACAGCTCTTCCTATGTTAGAAAGGATGGTTACAGGTTTTCCAGAGATCAAAGTCGAGCGGGAGGGAGTGTGCAAAGGGTGTGTACTTGGCAAGCATACCAAGGCAGCGTTTCCTCACAATGAGGCCAAGTCCAAGGGGATATTGGACTTGGTGCATTCAGATATATATTAGAAAAGGCTAAGGGTGTAGAGAACTAGAAAAGTTGGGTGATCCCGATATCCAACATGCAAAGGCTTTGTTTTGCACAATCTATTGTCACCACACGGGCATTCAAAATTTGTTAAGTGCAACAAACGGGTGTTAGCGATATTTGTCAAGTGATAGAGATCGGCATTGGAATATGTCAAGGGCAGAAGACCAAAATCTGGAAAAACCCTATAAATGGATTTTTACAAAAAGGTAGATGGAGAAACTCGTGGATGGTGGAACTCTACATAGGAGGAACTTTGATGTCAAGGCTGCAAGAGATCGAGAATTCCAGGAAATTTTATAATGCTAACCTTTCTAAAAAACCTAGATTCGTATGCCAGTGCAGCAGACCATGTGGAAGTCATGTGGGCGCCCACAAACACTATGGGTATGTGGGTTTTAATGTGGCACGATGATGTGTCACACTAATGTGGCATAAGGTACAAGTTTGGGTTATGTGATGTTTTGATGTGGCATTATGTAACAAATGAGTTGATGTGACGACTAATGTGGCACCACATGGCACAAATGACATGGAATCTAAAAATCTGGAGTTTTGTGAAATGGGGCTTTTTGGGTTTTTCTAGATCCAAATGAATCTGGAAAAGTTAAGAACCTAGATACAAATATGAGTGCCAATTTGACCTACATGGACCCAAGTTGACATGGCAAATGTTGACATGGATCAAAGGCGTAGCAACGATAAGGTGGAGGACCATGTGGAAACCCCATGGAAGTGACAAATATGGCGAAATTTCCGAATAACGAAGATCTGAAAATTCAGAATTTTCATTTAAGTAGGACTTTTAGATTTTCCTGAATATGAATGTTGTTTGTTGATCATAGTGAGCATCCAGAAGATTCAAAAAAGATGCGAGTGTAAGAAAAATAAATCTCTGATTTGGATGGATTCGAAAGATCAAAAATTTTTATAACAAGGATTTATGGAAAATCCCAAATCCATATGTGAGCGGCAGCCAAACATGTCTATTTGCGAATGTGGCCCTATGTAGTGGTGACACGTGGGAGAGGGACTACCATGTATTAGCTGACATTGCATTGTACATTGGAGACGCATGGGAAAACAAACTACCACATGTCAACGGTATGGTTGTTGATGTGGCACTAGGAAGGCCAAATCTTCATAAGAGTAGAACTTTGTGTCCAGAGCTTGGAATTGGTAAAATTTATATCATTGGAAACCTCTTGACGAGTTGAAGACGATGGTGATCTAAAACAAGGAGTTTTAAGGTGGTTGAAAGAAGAAGAATTTTGATAACCCCACTTCCATAAAGAAATCTTGGAGGTTGGGTCTAGACACCTCATTTCCTTATAAGGCCTTCAGGGCATGGGGTGTTGTTACACACAAGAGGAGAAGCAACCTAACAAATACCTGGAGTAGGTTTCTAACACTTCTTTGTTGTTTGATGTATGCTCCTCTTGCCCTAATCCCAAGTAGATTGCTAAAATTTAAATTAGATAAGGTCTAATTTAGTTCACATGTAGTTAAGGGTTTTCACCCACGTAGGAGGATATAAAATCTAGATCTCTTCCCAGTTTTCTTGGACACCAATGGAAATTGAGTTAATCAATCTAACGCTTCTTTGCTTGTTCACATTAGGTTGAAGGGTCATCTAGGTTGCACATTCTCTCTTTTTAGTTCTACGCTTTCCTTTTTGTAGGTGTTGACAGTGTTGGACCTACCAACATTCAAGGGAGTCTCCCTGATATGCAGTCCCAATTAGACCTCACACCGTTTTGTTAATTTTCAAATTGTTCTATGTTATATCAATTACTTTAGCCCAATTCCAAACTTCAATTAGCAATATTTCCAGTTACAATTAGTCTTTCCATTCATCATCAGTAATTGAAGATAGAACAATAAATACAATGACAAAGGAAACCATCAACACATCAACAAAAGACACCAGATTTGGTCAAAGACCAAGGAAAAACCCACTATGGGGATAACCCTTTGAAATTCTTCTTCTATTATATTGTCATAAAATGTTCGGCAGAGAGTACAATGATCCCAATACAATATGATCAGCAATACAACCCAACAACTTTAGAATCCAATACATAGTGGAAAAATATATCAGAGACAACTTGATTCAGACTTCAGACAGCTTCAAAAAGCTTTGGGTGATGGTCAACTATGGTCAAACCCCTGGACGCTCCCTTCACGTTAACATCGATGCGTCTTTAGGTCTTGGACGCTACCTTGGCTATAGCATGCGTGCATCGAAGGATGAAATTCTTCAATTTTGTGCCAGCATCCAGAACAAAAACCCTAAATTTTGTGCGAGCTTCAGATCTGTGACTTCAGACCTCCGTATGACCTTTTCCTTTGCCAATGTGCCGAACCAAATCAAATAGAAGAGAAGAAGATGCTTAATGTTGTGATGTCCAAATGAGCTTCTAGGTCACTTGTATTTATAGGCTTCTAAGGGGTGTCCATTTGATGTTGAGGTCGACTTGTCCAAATGTGTATGTGAGTGAAGCAGACCTGATCCAAAAGTGAGTGGGTGCGAAATTAAAAACCAACTTCTGCTTATCTGAACGAGGTGGTCTTTAGACTTTAGGTTGATTTTGGTCCTCTCGAAAAGAGGAACTAAATTCCATCACCATCTCCATCAAATGAGTAGTCCAAAGTGGAATTTGAAATTTTGACCGTAGTTGCATAATTTTAACACTCCCTCTCAACTAGGGAGAATTCCACCTGTAAAACTTTTTCGTTGATCAATGTGTCATCATGTCTACCAATATGCTCAACTCTATCTGCTGAAACATTCTCGAATATAAAGAAGAAGAATCATCGGGGAGCAAAAGCTACCACCCTCTATCCATCGTGCTACTACCCGGAATCTCAATGAGCAGGCTATTGCCTGGAAATGTGTCATCGGGCTACTACCTAGAAATGTGTCATCAGGCTACTACCTGGAAATGTCATTGGACTACTACCCAGAAAATTCATGGGGGAGCTGCAACTCAACCCATCCTATCGCCTACCGATCTTCCCAACAATGACCCATAAGAGTCATGTGGTAGAACACCTGCATCATAATCTAGCTTGGACGAGATACCCAACTTACCAAGAGGTAAGGATCACATGCCTCCAAGTCTCCTCAACCATTGGCATGACAGAGAGGGATAATCCCAATAAGCCCAGTGTATAGGTATGATGCCAACTGGGGTATACTCTGCAAAGACCAAGATAGGGTGAGCTACTACTCCAACCCTATGGGTAACAGATAGGGGTGACGCCCTATTGTCCAGAGTTCCCTCAACCCCAAGATCCCTCTATCTCAATTCCTCACCCTCGGAGCTCAAACAGGGGGGAAGAGTATGGCTCAGTGCCCTCGATCAGTGGTGCCCCTTATCAGGAGGGGTCACATCCATCAATCCAAGCTGCTTTTTGAAGACCAAGAACTTCCCTTTCGGCAAAGGCTTGGTGAGAATATTTGCAATCTACTCATATGTCGATATGTGATGGAGACAAACGACTCCTCTTTGTACCATATCACGAATGAAGTGGTATCGGATCTCTATGTGCTTGGACTTGTCATGAAATACGGGATTCTCTACTAGACGGATCACACTCTTATTGTCGCAATATATCACTGAAGTGTTTAAGACCTCCTCAAATAGCTCTCCAAAGAGCTTACTCAACCAAACTACTTCACATCTAGCCATGCTAGCGGCAATCTTCTCTGCCTCAGCAGCACTCAATGCTACGGACTTTTGTTTCCTGCTCATACAAGATATCATGGAAAATCCAATACTAAAACAACATCCATATGTACTCTTCTTGTCGATAACATTTCCCGCCCAGTCAGTATTGGTGTATCCATGAAGTCGAACATCTCTGGCAGAGTATCTCAGACCAAGTGTAATTGTCCCCTGCAAATATCTCAAAATGTGTTTGGCAACAGTCCAATGTGTATAGAGAGGCTCGGTCATGAATTGACTCAATGTGTTCACTACATAGCATATATCAGGATAGTTGTTCACAAGGAACATCAGAGCCCCATTCAACTATCTATACTCGGATGGATTCGCCAAATCAGGTCCTGCAGCTTCTCCACATAATTTCTTGAAGTTTATTTCCATCGGTGTGGGTAGAGACTTGCATTTGGTCATTCCAAATCTTTCAAGCTGCTTCACAACATATTTTCCTTGTGAAAGGAAAATCTCACCGGGCCCTTGCCACACCTCAAGACCTAGAAAGTAGTGCATGAGTCCAAAGTCCTTCATTTCGAATTCAGAGGCTAGCTCCCTCTTACACTCGATCATCAGAGGCTCACTTCCTCTCAGGGATAGATCGTCAACATATAAAACTAATATCAGCGATATACCTTGGACTACCTTGAAGTAGAGGTTGGGATCGGCATTGCTTCTTGTGAATCCCAGCTTCACCAAATAATTGTCTATGCGAGCGTACCATGCTCTTAGGGCTTGCTTCAAACCAAAACAATGCCTTCGTCAATCTACAAACATGTGTCCTTCGATCCTCTACTTCAAATCCTTGTGGTTGCTCAACATATACTTCTTCTTGTAGCATGCCATGGAGAAATGCAGTCTTTACATCCATCTGATGAAGGGTCCATGCTTGACTTGCAGCAAGGGCAACTATCGAACGAATGGTTGTATATCAAGCCAAAGGTGCAAATATATCATCATAATCCTCTCCCTCTTTCTGGGAGAATCCTCGAGCCACGATTCTATTTTTCAATGATTCCATCAATTCCATGCTTGATCTTGAATATCCACTTCGAAGTTACCACGGATTTCTCCTTCAGTCTTGGCACAACATTCCAGACATCATTCTTCATAATAGATTCATATTCTTCGGCCATAGCATCTTTCCAGACTTGTTCTTTTACGGATTCTTCGAATGTGCAAGGTTCAGCTTGAATCATATTGCTCATGGCTGCAACATATCCTTGGTACCTGCGTGGCTTCTTCCTTTCTCTAAACGATCTATGGATGGGCACACGACTATCAACATCTTGTAGAGTGTCACGAAGCCAAAGTGGTCTCTTCCTAGTAGGAGGATTACTAGGAGGAGAATCTAAGGGATCCATGGGCTCCATGGGATCATCAACAATATTAGTCTCAGATTCAGGCACAGACGGACCAATCCAAGATATCCATATCACCATTCTTCTTGGAAGGATGAAGCGAAGGAAGGTCTCTTGCTTTTCAAAGAACGGCATCTTCATCGAATGTGACATCCCTGCTAATTTCGACCTTTCTTTGACCAGGAATATATATTCTAAATGCTTTAGAATATTCACAATAACTAACAAACATACATTTTCTTCCAATGGCTTCCATCTTGTTTCTTTTCTCTTTCGACACATGAAAGTATACGAGACAGCCAAAGATACAGAGATGACGCACATCGGGTTTGACACCTGTGAACACTTCTTCAGGTGTTTTGTTGTCTGCTTGATGAGGCACCTTATTTTGAACATATGCGACAGCATTTTTTGCTTCTCCCCAAAGGAATTTTGGTAGCTTTTGATCATGGAGCATGGCATGAGCGGCTTCTACAATGGACCTATTCATCCTTTCGGCTACTCCATTTTGTTCAAGAGTATATGGTGTAGTTGTCTCCTTCTTGATACCTTCCTTCTTGCAAAAATCAATGAATTTATTTGAAGTGTACTCTCCACCACTGTCGGACCTGAATATTTTGATTTTCTTCCCTATTTGATTTTCGATCAAAGCTTTGAACTCCTTGAAATTTTCAAATGCTTCAAATAATATATCCATGTCTTTCTTGAAAAGTCATCAATGAAGATATAATAGAGATGGTTACCAAGAGAATGTACAGGCATCAAACCACTCAAGTCGGAATGAATGAGATGGAGGATGTCATTTATCTTGCTTTCACTAGAGGGGAATAGTCCCCTTCTCATCTTTCTTCTGGCACATCCTGGACATACTCCATCATGTTGAGCTTGAACCTTCGAAATCCCTGAGACCAAGTTCTCCAATTTCGGAAGCACATCATAATTTCGGTGCCATAATTCGCTTAGATCATTTGTATTATGAACCAATGCCAATAGTGGTCTTCAAGTGACCCTGTAGAGTCCTTCATATCGTGTTCCCAAAGTGAATGCATCTTTCATACGTGATCCAACGGGCCAAGTAAGAACTTTTCCCTTGATGAAGGCAACCCTCATCCCTTTGTCTTCCAAAGCAGAGATTGATACCAAATTCTTCTTCAACCCAGGCACATACATTACATCATGCAATACAATAGATTCCCCAGAATTCAAATGAAATTTGACGGATCCAATACCTTTGACAAGATGAGTGTAGTTGTCTCCAAGAATGATTTTCAAATTTGACTCCCTCTCTACCAAGTTAAAGAGAACTTCCTTATAACCAGAGAAGTGATGAGTGGCCCCACTATCAACCAACCAACTATCCCACAAATTTGGAGGAGATGAACAAGTAAGAGCGGAAATAAGAATATATTCAGACCGATTCGCAACATTCATACCTGGAGAATTTTGACTTCTTTTGTGGACGATGATCTTCTTCATGGTCACTTGGAGCATCTCTTCTTCTTTTATCATTTCTTCCATCGCGGTCATTCCTTCGATCATCTCTCCTTCATTGATCATTGAACCTATTGTGGTTGCTTCTAGTATTATAACGCAGTCCATTATTCTTCTCGGGGCAATCTCGAGCATAATGACCCTTCTTGTGACAATTGTAGCATTCAATATGCGAGTATTCTTTTCTTTTATTTCGATTTCGAAGAGGAGGCTTTCTTGAATTTGATGGACCTCTGTTCCCTTTCTTCTTCTTCTTGTCACGAGCAATGTATGCAGCGGGTTCTCCTTCTTCGTGCTTTTGAATCCTTCCTCTTCCTATCCTCTTGGACTCTTCATGAGTGAGCTTTCCAACAATCTCATCAAATGAAGGGAGGACATTTGTGTTGCTTATAGTAGTGATGAATGTTTCCAAAATAGAAGGGAGACCTCTTAAAGTCACAACCATCAGTTCCCTATCAGGCACAACTTCTCCAACTCTTAACAATTGATCTCTAAGACGAGATATCCTCATTATGTAGGATTGTATGGACTCTCCTTTATTCATCTTGGAGTCTTTGAGTTGATCTTTCAAGGTGAGGATTTCATTCAAATTGTTGACCTCATACATGCCTGCTATCTTATCATACATGTCCTTGGACCTTCTCAAGTTTCCAACATATGCAAGTAAATTGTCTTATAAACCATCAACTATAATTTACTTTGCTTTATTCTTACCTTTCTTATGCTTACTCTTGGCAGCAACGAATGCATTCTCCGGGGGCTCAGGTACTTTTCCTTGAATGTAATCCAAAACATCATAGTTGTCGATTATGATTTCCAACCTGACTTTCCATGCAGCAAAATTGTATGAGTCACCCAACTTCTCATTCTCCCTGAAGGTCGTTGACATCTTGATTTGACTAGATTGGCTCTTTCAACTTTCCCAAAGATGATTGCTTCAATCCTTGTCTTCTCTTGGGCTTGTCCTTCACCTTAGCTCTGATACCATGTTAATTTTCAGAATGTTCTATGTTGTATCAATTACTTTAGCCCAATTCCAAACTTCAATTAGCAATATTTCCAGTTACAATTAATCTTTTCATTCATCAACAGTAATTGAAGATAGAACAATAAATGCAATGACAAAGGAGAAAATCAATACATCAACAAGACACACCGG
Source organism: Pinus albicaulis (assembly GCA_034641835.2). Taxonomy (NCBI): domain Eukaryota; kingdom Viridiplantae; phylum Streptophyta; class Pinopsida; order Pinales; family Pinaceae; genus Pinus; species Pinus albicaulis. The sequence goes on along the minus strand of CM076581.1, from coordinate 245,205,832 downwards.
ATTTGGTCAAAGACCAGAGAAAAACCCACTATGGGGAAAACCCTTTGAAATTCTTCTTCTATTATATTGTCATAAAATGTTTAGCAAAGAGTACAATGATCCCAATACAATATGATCAGCAATACAACTTAACAACTTCAAAAACTAGCATATAGTGGTAGAATATATCAAAGACAACTTGATTCAGACTTCAAACAGCTTCACAAAACTTCGGATGATGGTCAACTATGGTCAAACCCCTGGACACCCCCTTCTGGTTAGCATGGGTGCGTCTTTAGGTCATGGACGCTACCTTGGCTATAGCATGTGTGCGTCTAGGGACAGAATTCTTCAGTTTTGTGCCAGCATCTGGAACAAAAACCCTAAATTTTGTGTGAACTCCGATTCTATGACCTTCATACGACCTTTTCCTTCTCCAATGTGTCAAACCAAATCAGATAGAAGAGAAGAAGATGTTCGATGTTGTGATGTCCAAATGAGCTTCTAGGTCACTTGTATTTATAGGCTTCTAAGGGGTATCCAATGATGTCCATTTGATGTTGAGGTCGACCTGTCCAAATGTGTATGTGAGTGAGGATGACCTATCCAAATGTGTAGTGAGTGAAGCCGACATGATCCAATATCCATGAGTGGGTGCAAAATCAAAAACCAACTTTTGCTTATTCGAACGAGGTGATCTTTAGGTCGATTTTGGTCCTCTTGAAAAAAGGAACTCAATGACATCATCATCTCCATCAAATGAGTAGTCCACGGTGGAATTTAACCGCAGTTGCATAATTTTAACACGTTTGGGATATAAGCCTCATCCGAAATACGGCTCGATTGTCGTTTACTTAAAGATATGCCTTGGCTTTAGTTGTCATCAAGAGAGAGAATCGCATATGTGCCTTCAAAAAGCAAGCAAGTGTGCCTGGTGAATGTTTGGTTGTAGGTGCATCAAGGTTCTACTGTAGAGGGTTGAAAAAGTGAGCCTCTAAGAGAGAGGTAATAGTACCACCCTAATAAAGACACACATAAACAGGAATGTTTCGTCTATCCAGCAGAATAGTCCACAAAGACGTGACGATCGTTACAAACATTATAGCACATTCTCAATAAGATAAGCACTAAAATAACCGAAATAGTTCAACTATCTTCGTACTGGTGAAAGCAAACATCAATCATAAACATTCACAGAATAGTCTTACAAGCATTCACAATCCATGTATGAAAAGTCTTGGCCATCAGGCTTCGAATATTAAGAAAATTCCCAAGATGCATGAATACAAAGAACATCACTTGCTCCAATAGTGGAGCGTTGGAGCCACTACTAGCTCCCCAAAAATACTAACTTATCTCTCTTATGCCTTATGGGGGAAGCCAAGGCTAAAAGTCCTTTACATGTGAAATCAGGATATATTTATAACCTGAGGAGTGACCTTTCATATCCTCAAGACCAATGTGGAAAAAGTCGAAGTCGGGATTAAATCAGCAAGGGTCCAAAAGTTGAAAAACTCGATAAAGTCGTCAGTTTTTTGAGAAAGTCGGCAAAACTAAAAAAATACATAAATATTCATTTTTGGGAAAAATCCCGATTTTTTCAAAAAAAAATTAAAAATTTATTAAAGAAACTACCTCACTCATGATTTTTTGGAAAAAGTCGGCAAAAAGTTAGGACTTTGAGGATAAAATCGCGACTTTTTCAGGGATGAAAAAGTCGACAAAAAGTCGGTCGATAAAGTCGGCTCAGGGAAAATTCCGGATTTTTTCCCACACTGCTCACGACTCTTGACTTTCTAACTTCTAGTAACCTTTGGACTTCCACAACCTTTGAAGTTCCAAATGAATTTTAGTATCACAAGTCGCTTGGACTTCCATGACTCTTAAGTTGATACATGACTCTTGGACTTCTACTTATTTGTCCTTTTACAATGATTACAATATTACATTCACGTCATCATATGATTTAACAAGACATGTCACTATCTTGGATGACTAGGACTGACAGTGATTGATGACATGGATCTGCTTCAGTGGTGACATGGCTGCCACTGTGTCTATTCTTTGTTCGTCTTCTGACCGTAGCGCTTCCACCCTCGAAAGGGTCTTCAATCTTGGAGTCTTTAGGGTGCTTCGATCATCAAGTTCCAGGTGTGTTCTTGGTTCCTTTCATGATTCCTTTGTTTATCCTCTTTGTCGGATCTTCCTCATGTGTGCTCGCCATGAGGTCCTTCAAATACCTATTTCTACAATCACCCATGACGAGCACCTATCAATTTAAAAATCCCCTACTCTACCGTGTTTTATGCATATTTTCTTGTTTGTGCCATTTCGGTGCACTTAAAATGGTCAATGGAGATTCAAGGCGCAACGGTGCGCTCTTAAAGGCTGAAGGACGGAGGAGGAGGTGTTGAAAAGTGTAACTAGGTCGGTCTTCATGTTGACTATGTAAGTATGTATTTATGAATAGAAGGAAACAAAGATAATAAAATATATTTTGTTGTACTTGCTTCATGGGTTTCATGAGCAAGATTTTATTATGTAGATAGACTTCTTCTTGATGTCTATTAGGTTCTTGTCTTCTAGGTATAAACAGAATTTAAGTGTCAAAATCATGAAGGATCTAGTTCAGATTTATATGCTCCAAAGACCTTATAAAGAAGCTTTCAACAGCCCTCATGAAGTGTTGGAAGACAAGCTCCAAATATAGCGAAAACAACCTTCAACAATATTGGAATATATGTGAAGTAATACCTCATAAAATGCCAGAGAAAATAAACTACAAGTTGGCCTAAATATTAGCTGAATGGTCGGCCTAAATATTAGCTGAATGGTCGGCCTAATAGCTGGATCAGTCACCTATATATATGACTGTCCTACGGCTCATTTGGAGTATAAGAAATGTGGATTCATCTGAAACAAAAGGTATAGGAGGGTGCAGATTGCGGAAGGTACAAGAGGGTACAAATTGCGAAAGGTACAGGAAGGTACAAATTGCGGATAGGTACAGCAAAGCACGGGATTACGGATTGGTGCAGCAAGATTGCGGATAGGTGCAGGAAGGGTACAGTGCAGACATCTCTAAGTCTAAAGTATCTGAGGAAAGATCTTGCCAAAGTCAAGACAGTGATTATAAGAAGAAAGGCTGATCTAAAGGTGGGAGAAAGTGAGGAAGGTAAATCAGAGATTTACCTTCCTAACTATATTTCAAGGAATTCAGTTACAAGTGAAAATAATTCTGTCTCTACATTTGACTGAGTACTTTGATAATTGACTTGATGAAAGATTAACTAAGCTAAAGAAGAGAATACATAAGTAAGCTCACAAGTAATTATCAAGAAGAGAATTTTTGTATTAATCATCAACTCTCCAAATTCTCAACATGGTATCAGAGCTAAGGTGTTGAACACAAGGGCTGCTTGTCAACAAAGACACTCAAGGAAGCGTAGATCTAAGTTTGGGTTGGAAAGTCAAATCAGTCTACAAAGAAGACTATCTAGCTACTTCAAACATCCTCTACCATCAAGAATTCTAGATCACCTAGATTGAAGAATTCTATCTTGGAAGAAATTCTTAACCTCTTTGTTATCATCAAGAAAGTTGTTGCAGAAGAAAGTCACTCTCTCAAGTAAGTATCTATGACTTCATCTGAATCTGTCCAAATGACTTATTTGTTAGAAATCAACAAATTGGTTGGGTTATCTAACCTCAATGAATGGAAGAAAAGGATAGATCTAAAGCTAATTGAAAATGAAGTCATGGGTTTCAGAAAAGGATCTACAATACAACCTCCAAAAGAAGATATTCCAGCATATCCCAAATACATGCAGGGAAATATAAGAACCCGAAGGATTCTTATAGAATCCATAAAAGACTCTCTTATTCCCTATGGATCAAAGCTAGGACCTCAAAAAAAATATATGATAAATTGGTGGAACAAATCTCAAAAGGTTCTACAAAGGAAATAATATCCCTGAGACAAAAACTATACAAATTGAAAATGTCAAAGGAAGGAATAATTCCATATCTTATGGAGATTTTCGCAATACGAGAACAACTACTAAAATTAGGAGAAGTAATGTCCGATAAAGAAATACTCACTATGGTACAAAATGTCTTACCAAAAGAATGGAGAGATTACTCTTCCAGCATAGATGGGAAACAAGAAGCTATGACATTCCAAAGTCTAGGTAAGATAGAAGAATCAAGATTGAAAGAAGGATCAAGAAAAGAAAATCAAGCCTTTGTCACCATGTCCGGGAAGAAAGGAAGATTCAGTAAATTTGGTCCTCAAAATAATAAGAGAAATGTGAACAAAGCACGATGCTTTGAGTGTAATAATTTTGGGCATTATAAACGAGATTGTCCTAAACTAAGAAAGGACAAGAGGAAAAAGGAAGAAGCCAATATAAAAGAAGAACCTGATAAAAAGAAATCTAAGAAGGAAGAACGGAGGGATCTCAACCATGATTAGGATCTTCTTCTTCTTTAAGTGATTTTTGTTGGTTGTAATAGTATGATAGGGAGCAAATTGCAATGTATATTATAGCATCATGATAAAAGCAAGATAGGAGCTATTGGTGTAAAAGCTCCAGAGAAAAACCTCTCTAATAACATTACTAATGAAAAGCAGTTATCAAAAGCAAGGGTCATCATGGAAACAAAATTTTTGGGATGTGATGACATATTGATGGAGTAGGCCAAGAGAATGAAGCTCTCCATTCTTGAGAAATTGCTACAGGATGTTGTGAAGTCATGTCATATGGTTGTAGGTAATGAACATTTGTATTTAGAAGTATGATCTATGGAAGAGTATCTCTCAGTGCACGGACAAATGAAATCAACATAATATGTCCTCATGAAAAATGAGGTGGTTGTATATGAACAAGAAACTAAAAAGGTTGCAAGTTCCTGGGAATGGAGAATGTGCAGAAAGGGAAAGATCATAAATGCAACCATCTTAAGAGGTTGTTATCATTCGGAAGAAAAGATGTGACTAGGAGATCTCCTGGGAAGATATGTAGACTCTGACGGAAGACTGGTAAAGAAGAAGACCCTTAGAAAAACATATTATTAGGAGATGTGTCAATCTGTATAAAGGATGTCGATGCCTATAGGAAGATGTCATGGTGAAAGATCATCACTAAGGTAACTTTTGTTCTAAAAGTTCAAATGAACATGTTTATCTGGATGAATTTGTGCAGGGCTGCTAATCATAAAAAAGGATGTATAATCCTTAAGGATGATTCGAAGGAAAGCAGCATGGCATAACGGTGGACCAGATGAGGAAGACTGATGAATCACTTTCTGATAGTGGACATGACTAAAAGTGATGGATGATCTGTGCCCTATGAAGCCAAAAGTTGAAGATTCCTCAAATATCGGAAACCATGACATCAAGGGGAGGAACTCTTCATGAGTAGCTGGATTGCTGCTGCAAGACCCTAGTCGATAAGGAGCTTGGTAAGTTTCTTGCTTGGAAGAAACTTGAAGTATGTCCTTCCTATGTTAAGAGGGAGTGACATATGTGATTCTCTATTACATGTGTCATGCACTAGACCAGGACTAACAGTCGTAAGTCTTAGTGAAGGCCATGTAAAGGGAATGGATAAACACATCATTCTAGTCTTCACCTGGAAGACAGAATGGAGGATTGGGTAATCATCTGGCATTCGATACTCTTTGAGAATGAGATAGGGCATTCAAGATAAGGGTAGTCGTGGACGGATATTCTTTGAGGGTTGGCTACCCAAGATAAGAATAGTCCAAGAAGGTCATACTCTGAAAACACTTGGGTGGGGTATGTACCTTGGAGAGACAATGACGAAGGTGTCTATAAGTCATGTGTCTCGCCAGCATTGTAGCCCATTGTCTCGTTGAGAGATGGGGTTGTTAGTCAAGGCCTTGCGCTAGGACAATGTTGGTTGATATGATGCTATACAGATGCGATTACCAATCTGATTCTTCTTATGAGATTCTTCAGTTTGAAAGTGACCATGTACCTATATGAATACCTCCCTAGTTAAGAGGGAGTGTTGAAAAGTGTAACTAGGTCGGTCTTCATGTTGACTATGTAATTATGTATATATGAATAGAAGGAGACAAAGATAATAAAATGTATTTTATTATACTTGCTTCATGGGTTTCATGAGCAAGATTTTATTATGTAGATAGACTTCTTCTTGATGTCTATTAGGTTCTTGTCTTCTAGGTATAAATAGAATTAAGTGTCAAAATCATGAAGGATCTAGTTTAGATTTATATGCTCCAAAGACCTTGTAAAGAAGCTCTCAACAGCCCTCATGAAGTGTTGGAAGACAAGCTCCAAATATAGCGAAAACAACCTTCAACAATATTAGAATATATGTGAAGTAATACCTCATAAAATGCCGAAGAAAATAAACTACAAGTCGGCCTAAATTTCAAGCTATAAAGTCGGCCTAAATATCGGCTAAATGGTCAGCCTAATAGCTGGATCAATCACCTATATATATGACTATCATGCGGCTCATTTGGAGTATAAGAAATGCGGATTCATCTGAAACAGAAGGTACAGGAGGTGCAGATTGCAGAAGGTACATGAGGGTACAAATTGCGGAAGGTACAGGAAGGTACAAATTGCGGATAGGTGCAGGAACGGTACAGTGCAGACATCTCTGAGTCTAAAGTATCTGAGGAAAGATTTTGCCAAAGTCAAGACAGTGATTATAAGAAGAAAGGTTGATCTAAAGGTGGGAGAAAGTGAGGAAGGTAAGATTTACCTTCCTTACTACATTTCAAGGAATTCAGTTACAAGTGAAAATAATTCTATCTCTACATTTGACTGAGTACTTTGATAATTGACATGATGAAAGATTAACTAAGCTAAAGAAGAGAATACATAAGTAAGCTCACAAGTAATTATCAAGAAGAGAATTTTTGTATTGATCATCAACTCTCCAAATTCTCAACAGGAGGAGCTTTGAGGCTTCGGCATGCGCTCATGCGCCCTAAGGAAGAAAGCAATCAAGGTAGGGCGCATGTCGCAGCTCCGAAGGACGAAGGGGAGGGCTTCGGGCTTCCCAAGCGCACTATGCACCCAAAGGAGAGAAGGACGATGCAGAGCGCACTCTCGAAGGCTGAAGGCTAAGGCTTCGTGCCTTTAAGGTGCACTCATGCACCTTAGAGGCCTCAAGAAGGGCGCAGGGTGCAATCTTGAAGGCTAAAGTTTGAGGCTTCGTGCCTTCAGGGTGCGATAGTGCACTCAAGTCAGGTCAGGAGGGCGCATGGCGCATAATGGAAGGCTAAAGGATTGAGCTTTGAGTCTTCGAATGTGCCAGTACTCTCAAGGAGGGCTCACTTCTTCGAGTAGAAAGAGTGCGCTCAAGGAAAACTTAGTCATTTTTTTAGGGCGTAGTTCGGAACAAGGAAAGGGCTTCGTGCTTCTGGAGTGCGCCCAACTCTCAAGGAGGGCGCAGGGCGCACTTCTGAACAGCGAAGGATCTCCCACCAAGGCTTTGGAGTGTGCTCATGTGCTCTTGGCCTAAATGGGCTCGTTTTTCCACTGAAATTTGTCTAAGTCTGGATGATAGACCAATGGGTGAGCAAGATGAGTTTTCGACATAAAACCATGTGCTACACATACTTACTCATCAAGAAAATTTAGATAAGGTTGATCAACAATGAATATACATCAAAACGCCTGCACATTCCCCAAGTATCAACGGTGAAGTGTATGCAATTGCGACCCGAAAGTGTCGTTTTAAAACAACAATAGTGTTATGAGAAACGCATATACAAATGTTCTAATGCAACGACACTTGAGAACACTCAAGAACACTTAGGACATATGAAACAACACAAAACGACACTTGACGACCAAGGCGACACTTGATACGACCATACAGTAGGCTCCAAAATTAGAATGTAGTGAAATTTTGGAGGGTATTGTAATAGCGACAACAGTAGGTTAAGATGAAATGAGGTAAATAAACCAACATTGTCTTCTTCTATTTTAGCCAATTGTTAGTTAACCAGCTATTATTATTAATAATCTTAACCCAACTATATACAAACCCAAATAACCAAGACATGTACATTAAAAAAGATTAAACCTTTAATCAACTTAATGGCCTACCCTGCTTCCCCTGTCCTAGTTTTTCTATTTTTCTGCAAATTAGGGTGGAAATTCCAAGTCCCTACCAAGCACATTAACTTGGCCCTTCCACCCTATGATAGTGTGTTACCTCACACTAATTATCATCCTACAACGACGACTTAGCACACCAATTTGCTTAAACTTTCTAACCAAATTTAGGAGTTGTTTTCTAAAGTAATTGTTTAAGAATATAACACCAATGCCATGTAAACTGTAGTCACTCAATTATACTCTCTAAGCCTAGGAGAAAGGGAACAAGCTCACAATTCAGTTATTACCTAAATAAATGATTACTATGTGCAAGTGTGTCATCGATATCACCACACCCTTCATGACACCGTAGCTTTGGCTAATCAAAGTATGAAATTTGAAAATATCGAACTTTTTTAGGCTACCAACCTTGACCCTTTGAACACCTATGGAAATTAACATTCAAAATTTCTGCATGCATTCATAAAATGCCAAATATCAACAATACGCACCACATGAAGTATGTACTAAGGGTGGCCATTATAAAAGAAATTGTTAGTGGTTTGGTTTTAACATCATTGCCATCCTCTAAGGACTTGTCATTAGAGTCATCTAATCATTTAACGAAATATTCAAGTTGTTAATTTCCTAGGATAGGATAGTGATTGATGTTGTCACTCCATGGTGTGAGTCACTCCAAGTTTTATGAAAGTAGTCATTTTTTGGATTCTCCTTAGACATCATTTTATCTTTACAATCCTACTACAGTGTCTTGTCATCAAAAACAGACTATAGTTAATGCTTTAAGTTCTATTATTACGTTCAAGCTTCTTTCTCATTTTGAAATGGTTCTTCAAATTGTTTCCACAAATTTTGTCAATCTTCATTTGCGATTAGTTGAGAAACAACAACCATTTCAACTTCAACCCCTAGTCTATTATAGTTGTTTGTTGAGTCATCTTCAACACACTTATCAATATTCTCAATCTTGCATCCTCTTGTTATACTCACTTGCCAAATATGCATCCTCCTCTTGTTCAAATTCCTTCAATTTCATCAATTATGAGATGACATAATTACAATGTTGTGCAACTCAAACTCAACAACTTGGGACTCGACAAAACTTGGAGATCAATCTTATCTAATGGGATACATATCCTTTGGTTTCAATTGTTTTGTGTAGGCAAGGATTGTAGTAAATGAAGACCAACTTGTCGAGTCACTCATGCCCCAACCTGTTGTGCTTCTTAGATTGGATGTGCTCAAATACTAACCAATTGCACTCACATCTTGAAGCATTACAAACCTAACTCAAAGTCTAATGGCAAATTCTAGTAGCTCTAGTGTCAATGCTATAATCTATTCGCCAATGAATCATTGAAAAATATCAAACATTGCATATTTTCCAATGCAAAACTTGATTAAAAAAAAACTACAAATTTATAATTTAAGAATTTACAAATAAAACCTTACACAACACTTTATTGTCCCTTGATCATTTCGCTGAGCTAAATCAAAAGATTTTAACCGAATCTTTTGTACAAATCTTACTACATATTTATAGTCGTCAATTGTTGGATCCAAAACATCATTTCAATGTAGATCATCACACCTCTCATCACCTCAAGATCTCTTTGAATGTTAGACTTATGTTTATAGAATACATTAAGATCGAGACATTCTAGTATTGCATGCAACAATGAATATAGTTGCCAATTCCACCTAGTATCAAAAACTATCCATAAGGAATCATATTTAGCATCACCCCTCCTTAGCTCTATCCAAACCCTCAAAAATGTATCACATTTGTTGATCTCCATCCATGATCTTGAACACTTTCCCAAGAGGCTCAATGATGCTAACAACCTTAGTGACAATATCCCATAAATCATCTCTAAAAATTGACCCTGAAAAAACCACTACCTCCAATTTTGTATTGTCATTCCACTGTAGCCATTTTTACAAACAAGCATCCATCTCAATGCTTGTTACTCATTCAAAAGACTTTGGAGTGATAGAACAAACAAACAAAAAAATTGATGCAAAGAGAGTGACAATGACACAAATGAGTTCACCTAGGTTGAACTCTCTCGTAAGGCTCAACCCCCAAACATGGCTATATATGTACTCAGTTATTCTTTTTCATTCATTTATAAATTACAATATCCCACACCCAAACCAACTTACCTATGTCCTCTAAAATCAGATATTTATCATGGCCAACACTTTGGGTCCAAAAACTGATAGGCCATATTTCTTCCATAGCAATTTCGCAATTGCCACATAATTTGCAGCGTTGTGTGTGATCATTGGACGACATGTTTGAACCCAACTTTTGTTGATAGTATGGTAGCAAATAGGGTACTTTTGCATAGGCTAGGTATGAAGCATGCAAAAGTAGTCCAAGACTTTCTAAGTACTTGCTCATGTTGAGTCAGTGAAAATTATGATTTCTTTCCTAAGCCTAGCTTAGGAAAAACATATCAATTAATTAATTAAATAATGTTGGTTGTTGGGATAAAGTTTTCTAAAGAAAAGTAATTTAATCACTTTAGTGAATTAGATCTAATTTCTATCATTGATTGAAGTGGGTTAGAATATAATCCTAGTCATCCATCACTTTGGAGCTATCTTGCAGGAAACGACCCCCAAGGTGGCATACCCGTACCCAATACTCCCTGAAATGTTGTTCTATGGTTGATTGAAGTGGGTTAAAATATAACCCTATCTATCCATCACTTTGGAGCTATATTGCAAGAAACGGCCCCAAAGGTGGCATACACGTACCCAAAATTCCCTGAAATGTTGAAACGTCATTGAAACGTGACCGAAACACGGCTGAAACGCCTTGATGGCGCTTCTCAATTTGGAAACTCCACTTAAACGTTTCAAGAGCATTTCGCACAAATCTGCCCCGTTTCTACCCCATTGTTCTCTATTTCTGTAACTTTTTTGCCCATGCGGCCTCACTCTGTAAAAAATTTAATATAACACTAAATTTTATCTCTAATCAATCCATGCTCTAGTTCTACTAAAAAAGCAACTAGTTCTATTTCTGCTAATGAAGATGACGATTAGGATTCTAATATATGGAATTGTATTTATCATTAGCTCGTGTTATATTTCATTTCCAGCATATATATCCATGTATAAAGGTTGATTTTGGATGTAAATCCTCGTGTATAAAGGTTGGCTTTTGAATCTTGTATGTACAACCTCATTTATAAAGGACGATTTCGAATTTTGAATCATGTAATCATCTATACGAGTTAACATAGACTGGGTTTTCCTGTGAAAATTCAGAAACCCCAAATCATATTGCAACAACTGATGTTAATTCTTCTAATTGTTTAATTCAACAAACAATTTACTTGCAGTTTCCTACGTCAAATATTGAATTAAATACACTGCAACCTTCACAAATAAAATACTGCGGAAGAAATAGATGCACACACACAAAATACACCGTTATTTTTGGACAATGTCCCCAGAAAAACCCAACTCAAGAAAATCAGTGCAGCAGCTGAGGGTTTTGATATTATGCAGTAGTGAAAATCTTAGTACAAACTATGGATGCCCAAACTGGTAATCCAAATAGAGATAAACTGGCAAAAATAACTAGTGAGGAAAATTCCTCACTCCACAGGCTATCCAACAGTGACCTCAACTCGAATTGAGTTGCTCCCAACTGCCTCTACACAGTCATGCATCACTCTACGCAACCATTGCGTCCCTCCAGCTCGTAGTTGCATCTCCTCTCACTGTCTCATCAGTTGATGTCTAGGAAACTGATCCTCTAGGCCTCTAGAGCCTCTCTCTAGCTTCTGGCACTAAGTTTCGACTTCTCCCCAACAAAACTAAAATTGCCTCTAGAGGGCTTTGGGCTACCTCACTGTGGCACTCTTTGCAAATGTACTCATCGGATTTGGAAATCTTCCTCCAGCTTCACTATCTCTACCCCTCTCTCACTACTTCGATCTCACTAAATCACTTCCAGCAACACATAGTTGCTACTCTAGAAATCAATTTCCCAGCAAAATCAAATGCTCAACTGATTTGGTGTGTCTTCTCCAAGCCCCATTAAGTTCTTCTTATAATCCTTCGTTGAGACTTCAACAGCCACGATTAAATCTTAATCGATGGCTAGGATTAACTAGAAATCAATCCATGTACTTTTCTAGAACATTCTCAAAATGACTTAGTTAATTCTGATTAATTAATCATATTCCCAAAGTTTAGACTTAGGAAATATTAAAAAATTACTAATAAATCTAATTAAGTCGTCTCTAGGTGGAATTTCCAGAAACAATTTCTAGGTATTGGAGAATACAATTATTCTAGCCTCTCTACCAAAACTCGTGGCTAGAACACATCTGATGCTACAAAAACTAACACTCCCTCTTAGCGAGGAATGTGTTCTAGTACTGCAACTGTTGCTACAATACACTGTCTCTGCACCATCTCCTATCACCCTGGTGATGTCTGGCTATTTCTCCCCACCAACTAATGCGCAACTCTGATATGTGTTGCTTTTGTGATGCTGCTAACCCTGCTGAACTGCTGCCAACACAACATCTGCGCTGCAACTCTGTTGTTGCTGCTACTGCAACTCCCCCTCATCTGTTGCTGCTACAACTGAGAAATATCCAAGATACTGAACCAATTGTGTTCAATATGATGCATCTGTCACCTGGGGACAGCCACTAAGTTATCGATATACGCTTTGAGATCGTACTCATCTAGAAGGAAGGAAATCCTTGCCTTCTAGATCACATAGTTGGAATCTTCGTCCAACCTATCCTGATCTTTCAACTCGGTTGTTGCCATCTCAACAAAATATGTCGAAAACCTCCTCTTCCCTTCTGCTCAGCTACTGTTAGGCTCTACGCACTCCCTGCTAGAGTGAGTAACTCTGCTCACAATGATTGTTGATCTGCAAGGGAAATCGAACTTCTGAAACTAGAAGTTCCCTAAGGAAAATTTTCCCTTAGTGTGTGCTCTTTCAAGTTTCTTCCACCCGACACTATTTTGCTCTAGCAACTACTACAAAATAACTGCATCCAGCTAGAGATCTGCTCTGCAAGAAAAATACGGCTACTCCCTCTGCCTCTGGTAATTCTCAATCTGGAGAAATCGGATTTCTTTGTCGCTCTCTCAGAGAAATCGATTTTCCTCAAGAATTTGACTCTCTTGGCCAAGAAACAGCGTTGCCTCTGGGGGATTTGTATGGTTGCTCATGCAGAGTAATGAACCTCCTTCTCTTATTCTACAACTGAGATCTTCGGCTTACAATTTGTGCTCTGATACCATGTGAAAATTTCGAAACCTTGAATCCTATCGCAGCAACTAATGTTAATTCTTCTAATTGTTTAATTAAACAAACAATTTACTTGCAGTTTCCTACGGCAAATATCGAATTAAATACATTGCAACCTTCAAAAATAAAATATTGCGGAAGAAAAAACGTTAGAAGAAATAGATGCACACATACAAAATACACAGTTGTTTTTGGTCAATGTCCCCAAAAAAACCCAACTCAGGAAAATCGGTGCAGCAGCTCAGGGTTTTGATACTATGCAGTAGTGAAAATTTGAGTACAAACTATGGATGCCCAAACTGGCAATCCAAACAGAGATCAACTGGCAAAAATAACTAGTGAGGAAAATTCCTCACTCCACAGGCTATTTGACACTAACCTTAGGTCGAATTGAGTTGCTCCCAACTGCCTCTGCGCAGTCATGCGTCACTCTACGCAGTCACTGCATCCCTCCAGCTCGGAACTGCATCTCCTCTCACTGTCTCGTCAACTGTTGCCTTGCAAACTAATCCTCCCAGCCTCTGGAGCCTCTATCCAACTTCTGGAACTGAGTTTCGACTTCTCCCCAGCAAAACGGAATTTGCCTCTAGAGGGCTCTGTGATGCCTCTGTACTGCCTCACTGTGGCACTCTTTGCCTCTCTGCAAATATACTCGTCGGATCTGGAAATCTTCCTCTCGCTTCACTATCTCTGCCCCTCTCTCACTGCTTCGATCTCATTGAATCACTTCCGGCAACACAGAGTTGCTACTCTGGAAATCGATTTCCCGAGAAAATCGAATGCGTAATTGAGTTGGTGTGTCTTCTCCAAGCCCCATCGACTTCTTCTTATAATCCTCCGTTGAGACTTCGACAACCACGATTAAATCTTAATCGATGGCTAGGATTAACTAAAAATCGATCCATGTAATTTTCTAGAACATTCTCGTAATGACTTAATTAATTCTGATTAACTAATCATATTCCCTAAGTAAGACTTACAAACATTAAAAACTGACTAATAAATCTAATTAAGTCGTCTCTAGGTGGAATTTCCATAAACGACTATGGATATTGGAGAATACATGTATTTTATCCTCTCTACCAAATCTTGTGGCTAGAACACATCCAAAGCTACAAAAACTAACATTTCCTTCTAAAATGTCATTTATGTGTCTCGTTCTTTTTTTCTTGCAAGATGCATTATTAACTTATTTGTAAAAAAAATTACGTACATATATATATATATATATATATATATATATATATATATAAGATTTCGTCTGACGTTTCCATTTGTAGGGGGTCGCGTTTCCAGCAGTACCTATTTCGGAAATTTCTAGACCTTTCGGCGTTTGGTGCAACTTAGCTTTCGAGATTGAGGTTAGGGTTCTAGCTCAATGATAATCATAAAAAAATCCCAGGGGAGCAGAAAGACACATTGAACCATTGAAAGAAATATTTTCTCAAGTGGAGAGTGAGAGACCCTAGGCTAAAGGGAAGGAAAAGTTGCAACAAGGAAATTTCAATGAGAGAAACTTGAAGAGGGCGAGATATTGGAGATAGAAGGCCATATTTGCAAAGGAAGCCGAAACTCAGGTTGAAGGCTTGTGCAGGGGGTCATACGACCTAGGTCAAGGGCAAGATTTTCTTTCAATGCGCAAGTCGTACAAGGCTAGGAGAGACGAGGCCAAATTGTAGTTTGGAGAAGTTGATTTTCCAAGGGTAGAGTTTTTTACGGTGCCAAAACTTCGAGGGGGGCAAGATTTCCAAGCTCCATTTCGTTGTATAACTTATGCTTTTCTCTATGGGTCATTCTCCCTATAAAGAGAGCCGTTAGTTTTCCTAAGCAAGTTAATGAAGGAAATATTTGGAGGGTGTGATTGATTTTTCACTTATGCATCTGCTGCAAAATTTCATTATTAAACTACCAATGTATTTTTATTCGACAATTCAAAAAATTAATTTACTTGGTTAAATAAATTCTAGTATAAATATTGATGGGAATATTAAATTAGATCTAGTGTTGGAATTCAACAACTTCTTCAACAATCTTTGCCAGCAATGAATATAACAGATTTGCATCTTTGACATGTGATCAGGCAATAATGGATTTTAGGAACATGGTTCCTTTAGGGCATGTTACAAATATTAATTTTCTTGAAACTGTGCAACTACTTAGATGAATTTATTAGAAAAACAAGGCAACTGAAAATTGAAACCAAGTTTAGCTTTCACCAAGATACAAAGCTTCTTAACATTCAACATGCCGCGGAAAAATAATCGAGATAAAAACACCTGCACACAAAATTGACACACTTGTTTTAACCAGAAAACACAAACGGGAAAACCTATGTTCTTTGTTGTGGTCGTTTATTGATTGTTCTTTGAGAAAATGAATCTATTACAATTCAATGTGTTGCAACTGCAGCTAGCAATTTGTCATTGAGAAAGTGCTAGGCTTCTCATCACAAATCTCATCTCTACAATTGTTCTCAGCTTGCTCTTGATAACTGCTCTCGACCCTGCTCTTCATCTCAACCATGCACACAATTGTTCTTTGTTGGAGATAGTTTGGACTTGCTCTGTGAATCTTGATCCTTGCTCCTCAATCAATACACATTCTTGCTCCTCAAGTAATGTGCACTCCACAACAATGAATGATCAATTATTTTGTGCCTTTGTCCTCTTCAAAATAGAATTTAATGTGTGCAAGGAGGACTAGTTGAATACCAATTCTCACTAGTGTCACAAGTTTCCTTTGCTAGTTAACTGCAACAAGTCTCGGTTACACTTGGACTAGCTCTCAATTAACTAGCTCGTGTTGCTCCTTGATCTCCTCTAGTTGTGAACCGAGTTAACTTAGGACTCAACTCGTCATCCCTTCACTTATCTTTGAAGTCTTAACTCGGCCTAACTAAACTTGTAACTGCCACCTCATCCTGTAGTCTAATTGAAGAAGACTCCAACGAACTGAAGCTCCAACACTACGCATGCAAACTTGATAACCACTCCAATAAACTGGAAATCAACTCATTGCAACTGAAGTTTATCTCATGAACTCGCATTCATGCGAGGGAAAGACTAATTCAAGGTCTTCACTGGCTAAGGCACAAGCCAGAAGACCTTCCATCACTTTATTTTCAACACTCCCTCTTGGCGATGAAGAGATTTTGTACGAATCCCAACTTATCTCTGAAAAACAAGAACTTGCTTTTGACTAAGGCCTTCGTCAAGATATCCCCAACATGCTCATCTGTAGGAATGTAGGGTAGCTTTATTATCCCTTTCTGCACACAATCCCTGAGATGATGGTACCTAATCTTGATATGATTGGAGCGATCATGAAACAACAGATTCTCAGAGAGCTTAATGCAACTCTTATTGTCACAGTGTATCGCAGTGGGATCCATCCCCTACCTGAAGTGACCTACAAGCAATTTCCTCATCCGGATAGCTTCACATGCTGCCAAGCTGGTGTTGAAATTTGGGGCAGCTATGGGATGAATTTCCCCAAGATAAACCAACTTACCCCAAAAGAAGCCCATCTTGCCCCATGGAATTCAAATTGGTTAAAGGAAAATATTATTATTGATGTGTTCCTGGAACTCCTCTTTATTGTGACAACTTTATTTGGGAAAGAAATCTTCAAAGTAATTGGTAAATTTATTTAAAATAAAATGTATTTAAGTGTATATTGAAAGGGTTTTCATCAAGTCGGCTTTTCTAATTGAAGGGACTTGATGTCGCACAGAATGTCTAAGCACCGCGACAGCAGCTTAGATCAAGGGTTGTCACCCAGATCCCCAATCTCTCTGTTTAAGTTGTCTCCCTATAGCAAACTAAGGGGGGGAAACCCCACAGAAATGGAATGAAGAACGACTAGTTGGGACCCAACCAATCCGGGAGACATAGTTGAGCAATCAAATACTTGTATTAGATCTAGAAATATTTTACAAGATTTGATTAGATTTAGATGATTGATATCAGTGCCTTATGGAGTCAACTATCTTGCTAAGAAATTTAGGACCAAGAAATTGATGAACAACTGCTGCTTGGATGAATAACTATCTTATATGTAATGCAAATCCTAAGACTAATGTGAAATGCAGGAATCTTGGTTAATTTTAATTAAATGTCTATTCTAAGTTTAAACCCTTCAATCATTTCTATATTGAGCATGATTTTGTAGTAAGTGGCAGAGAGAAAATAAGGTGAAGCACACTAAGGTGTGATTAACGATACCTCTCCTGAAAATCTAATGTACCAGATGCCTCCGGCACTACAAAGAGTTGTGTCTCTAACAACTGCAAGGTCACCATTTTAAGTACTAGAAAAAACAGGCTTCTCAAGCAAAGATGGATAGATACCTATCTTTCTATCGACCAAGCTTATGCTTGGAAATAAATTTTAATTATGCAAGACTAACTTAAAATGCGAAAAGCAAGGAGAATTAGAAGATGCTTTAGAGAGACGCAATGATGAAGACCCAAAGCACTTAGATTATGATTTATTCTGATTTAAAAACTAAGCACTTAAGCCAAAATGCCAATTATGTAGATGCTCAAAAATACTCAATCGAAAGATATACAATTTATCACAAGTCCACAATAAAGTACTCAATAAAGTGATGATTAAAATTACTTGAAATTTTTCAAAACTAGATGATCGAGAAATATCCAATAATTCAAGTAAATAAATCGACACTTTGAATTAATTTCCTTCTTAGAAAATAAGCGATCTCAATAATTATCAAGCATCAAAACCAATGATCACAAAACTTTACTGAAGCATGCAAATAATGAAAGCCTAGGCATTTAAATTTCGATAATTAATAACCAGGAAATACCATGGAACTTAGATGTTAATCAAATAACCAATTTCTCAAGTAATTATGGAATTAAATGATCTTCTTAAACAACCCAAACCCTGAAAATTTATATTTTCTCCTATAGTCAAACTTTAGAGATATTTAAAAAATTAAATTAACCTGTCTATAAGGACTTTAAATTTATTTTTCACAAATCAACTTTTTCTCAAGCCCAAAAATTTTTAACACATTATGAATGGCCCAAAAGCCCCTATGTCAAAAGTAAAACCAAAAATTGATTTCTCAAAATTTTATATTACAAAAAATAAAATTAAATAAATTAAACAAAAAATTGAAAGTCAAAATTTTTTTAATTTTTTAACTTTTTAAATGTTTAAAAGTTAAATGAAAGAATGACAATTTTAATGGGCCCCACTCAAAAAAAAATATTAAATCAAAATCTTAAATCGAAATATTTGGTTTTTGATCGAGTTTAGGGAAAGGTCGAAAGGGAAAAAATAAGGAACGATGAGGATAGGGCTTCGAGGAATGCAGACGCAGAAGGCTGAGGGAGGACGGGAACGAGGAGAAGGATGAGGGAGCAAGGACCGCGGGAGAGGATGCAGAAGGCTGAGAGGAGAAGAGGACACGTGTTGCAGTAGAAAGGGCCAAGCAGGAAAGAGCGGGACGCTAGAGGAAAGGGATGAGCGAAGGAGAGGAAGTCGCAGCAGGGAGAATGCGAGGAGGGTTTGCAGAGAGGGGAGCACGGATGAAGGGGTCACGGAAATGCAGAGGAAAAGGGACGCACATGGAAAGGGAACGTAGGTAGGAGCAAGGAGAAAGGGCAACACGCAAATGAGGGAAGGAGAAAAACGCAAAGTAGGGAGGCAGGACCTTCAAGCGACGAGGAAAGAGACCGAGAGGGCCTATGTCCAAGATTTTAACTGATAAAATAAAAATAAAAATAAATAAATAAAATAAACAAAAAATAAAAAATAAAAAATAAAATAAAATTCGAAACCCTAGAAAACTTTCAAAATAATTTGCCCAATAATCAATTTTTTTTCTCAAAATTCACTATGAAAAACTTAGAATTGAAACTTCAAATGAATGATTTCGTCGTTTGATCCCTTCACACAAAATTTTGAGGCTAGATATTGCCCTCTAGGGCCTAGATCTACGTCAAAGCCCCAAATTTTCTTTGACAATTTTCAGATATGAACTTGCACAAACCAAAAATAAAACCCTAGATCCCACATATACAAAAATTTGAAATTTAAACCCAAGTCCCAAGTTAGAAAATAAAATCTAAAATTTCTAAAGATTTATACAATTAAAATTACAGATCTATTAGATCTGAGGAGTATGAGTCCGACTTCTCTCCCAGATCTATAGATTTATGCTCTTTTTAGCTAGATCTAACTATTTGGCACAAATTATTTGAAGATACATAAAAAAAATTATTTAGGTACTAGCCCAGAAAATCCCTACAAGATATATTTTGTTAGATAATCTCGAAGTTTTAATCTGGAAGGCTCTCCAGATCTTAAGTTTCGAGAGTCCGCTGGTCCAACTGAGGACATCCCCAAACGCCAAAAATTTATGAATATAAATGATTTTTGAACACTTAGAATATAAACTGTTAAATTAATAGAGGTATAAAATAATGATTAAATCTTCAAAGATTAGAGATGCCTGCTAATCAAATAAAAAACTTAATGCTATTTTAATACCCAACAGCCTATGCAAGATACTTGTGCAATAGGTTGATCTACAAGAGTTATTAACCAGCAACTTATAAATAAGATCAGCAAAATATTAAACACAAGTTACCATAAAATACCAGAGAGGAACACTGCCATCAAGTAAAACCCCAAAGACTTTGCATTGTATTATTCCAGAAAAGTTTACAACAACTTCAAGAGCTAGTACATGATCTAAAAGATTGGATCCTTTGATTGACAAATGACTCATAATTTATAAATTAATTCTCCAACGGCCAATTGGCTTGATCCCCATCAAAATAATCTCGACCGTTGAAAAATATTTAATTATCTTTTAATCTCCTCAATCGAAATTATTTTATGTTTTGAGGAAATTTGAATTTTTCATTTAATTGAATTTTAACCAACTCAAAATTAATTATTTTTAGTTGAATTCCTCAAAAATTGACTTTGACTTAACTTCCAAGGCCCAAGGGTCCAAAATCTCTTGAAACTTTTGTTAGCCTCACTCTCATATGAGAAAAACAATTCAAAGTCCAAAAATAATTAAATTAATTAAATCATGAAAATTAGGAATTTATTCCTAATTTTCTACATTGATTTTGTTCCTCCCAATTAGGAGTCAGCTTAGGCCTAGTTTGTTGAGAGATTCTCTCCAACTAGTTAGGCTCCTAGATTAGTGTGTTGTTGAGATTTTTCCTCAACCAAAGTTTTCAAGATAGACGCACTATCTTGAGACAAATATCCTCTCAAGCCTTTTCTGCCATGTTTATGTCTTTGATAATTTAGTGTGTTTATTAATGTTTATTTAATCTCCTTCATGTGGTATCAGAGCGAGAGCCTGTTAAGGAATCGTCTGTGAGGTCACGAGACGCTGCACGCCAGATTCTGCATATAATGATTTTCAACGTTTACGCTCCAGAACCATGGCAGCATCGTCAGTCGATCAATGAGATTTAAAATGAGATGAGAGAAAGGAGTAGTTTGAGCCCTAGAAGAGATCTCCTCGTATTGGCTTGAAAGCATCATCAAGTGCTAGCTTTCTGATTCGGATTAAGAAGGTCTCCTAATCTGAGATCAGGTTTGGTTTTGAGAAGGCAACTATTTCTTTATCCTTTATTTCGGTTTATTGCTTTGTCCCTTTTGAGGAGCAAGCATCTTCCTCCTTCTTTTTTTGGTAGAAGGTGATAATTTTTCTTTGAAGCGATGGGAATCATTCAGAATTTAAGCAACCTTCACCAAGCCCATTGAACAAAAGCGCCCTTTCCTTTGGCAATGCAAGAGTCTGTTGCACTGAGCGTGGAGCGTGGAGCATTAATGCATTTCATTCAATCGGTTTTGTGACCATGGAGAAGTGTGCATATAGTGCAAACTGTGGCATTACAGTTGTAGTTGTGTTTGTGACTGTGCTGCGGTTAGCCAAAGGCGGCATCGTATATGTTCACCGCCAGCAGCAAGAGAAGCGTCTCAGTATGAGATTAGGGCACCTCAGTGATCACCGACAGTTTCATCGATCTGCGCTAGCTAGCAACGAATCAGTGTTAACTAGAAAAGAGCCAACATGGGGAATGTGAATAAGTGCGTAATTTAATTCCAAATGTGAATTAGGCATAATTTAATTATTTCCATTTGGAATTCATTAGAAGTGCATTGAATTTTGGGTAATTAATTACCACTTAAGTGTGCAGGAGGAACCTGAAGGTGAAGATGGGGATGCTCATTTTCAAGCTTCTGTAAAGGCTTCTGACAAATATTGTAAGATATTGTTGGGGAGGCTCTCGCGCACAACTGCTTGTCTTAAGGCGACTACAATCACAGCTTTGTTGATACTGTTCATTGCACTCTTTGTCACGCTTGCACTGCCAAGTATGGAGTCTAGGGAACTGAAGAAGAGAGCTTTGGAATTCAGTCAAAGCTTTTCAAATTGAGGCCTGATAGTTGCGTGTTGCGTAAAACATGTGTGGACCTACATGTGGGAAGAACCAGCGATTTGTCAACCTGCGAAGAAAAAGCGTCAATGACCTGCAAATTGCGTGAAGTCGTCCGTGGAAGAATCAGAGCTCTTCAATTGTAATATTGATTTTCTGAGTTAATCTTCGCCCATAAATTGAAGGCGAGAGATCCTAAAGGCTTTGAATCTGGATCATGGCTACAGAAAAAACTATCATTGTATCTCTTTAGGGCAACTGAAGCCGCAGTACACTCAGTCTCTTGAAATTTTGTCAATTGTATGTGTGTGACACAGAACTGAACTGATGAGGTTTGGATGCTCAACACGTTAAGACGCTCACTTCCCAGATTCAAACTTTGTAGCATGACTGTGCATTGGGTGCCCAAGCAAGTGCACTTGGCATTGGTCTTGTAATACCTCTGGCAGCTTTGGATCAGGCAATCGAGCTCTTCCATGAGGTCCAAGCGATTCGAACCATGGTTGTATCGATCTAGATTCCTGGAACGACCGCACCACCTCCATTGATGGATATATCACAGAAATTTTCATGGAGATACAACGATCAGGAAATTGAGGAGCAAGCTTCGATAATTTGAACGTCGGAACTTTGTGCAATTCCTGAGCCATGGAACTAAGAGGGATTCTTAAAGGGAATCATATGAACGGGATTTGAGATCGCCAAATCTATTTTCATTGTTGTATAGTTGGCATGGTTAGTCCATTAAAGACTGAATCATGGCTTGATGTGTGATTTTGTGTTCTCAAATTGGTGTCGTCATCCATCAAATGGTCAAAAACTGCGAAACGCTAGACTTGAAATCTCTTCCTTCCTGTCTTTTAGACACTCATTCGCCAATAGCGTTGTTTGATCTGCATCAACAACACCACTCTTCCCATAAACATTTTCTAGTCTGCCGCAACAACACCACTCTTCACATAAACGTTGTCTGATCTACTCTATAAGGAAGGTCTGCGCTAGATTTCCAACATAAAGAATTTGGAGGAGCCAGCACTGTGAAATCCCTGGAACCCTTCTGCCTTGAGTTGTGCGTGCAGTCAGCCCAAAAAATTTCCAAAATATTTCATAAGTATGGTGCATTTTTATAATTTTAGTTCCCGTATGGTGCATGCTTTCTAAGTTTGAACACAAAGTGAGTTTTCCACTTTTTTATAAAATGATTTAAGGGAAAAAATAAAAATAATAATTATCTCATTTTTAAAACTAAAATGAATGGAGAGATTAGGTGTGGAGGAATAAAGTGGAGCTTTTATTTGGAAATTTCTAATTTTTCAGTGATTTTTTAGCTTGGTAATTTTTTGGAGTGATAAGTGTGAAAAAATTTATTTATTTTTGGAAGAAATAAAGAGTGGATAAAATATTTTTTATTTGGGAGTTATAAGGGTGAAGATTGAGATTAATTTTGTACTAAGGTGTATTAACTTTTTTTTGGAGAGATAAGGTTTATTTTGGAGTGACAAGTGAGATTTTTATAAAGTGAGAGTTTATTTTCTTGTAATGGAGTGATAAGGTGTATTTTTTTCTTAAGGAGGTCATTTTAATATTTTGTTGAAGAAAGTTTTTACTTATAGATGATTGAGTCAGTTTCAAAGACAAATTGCCTCCAAGGAGTTCTCAAACTCTGTGCTTGAGAAGTTTCAACAAAGATGTTGTAAAGATGAAAGGTTGATGTTGTCAATATTTAATAAAACGTAATTTTTTGATGGTGCTTGTGTCTTAGATCCGCCCGAAATTGAATAAGGAGATCTTAGGTACACCGTGTGTAGTGAATGCTTGTACATGACTTGTGTCTACTTTTGACTTTGTCATATGGTCCACATGGAGTACACAACAAATTAAACAAATGCATGCACATAATAAAGCATACAAACAATCAAGAAGTTGCAAACTCAAGTTGTACCCACATAATCAAAAATATCAAATTGACAACATCAACATTCTATAAACGATTCCACATCATTCAATCAAGGCATTCAAGTATGAGGGGTTTCCGCAGTGCATTATATTAGATATCATTTTTGGGATTCAACTGCGTTAAGTAAGTCATTCATCTATGACCATTTCCATGAGAGGTAGACGTAACTGACTAATTTCTCATGATTTTGAATAGTCCACTTAACACTCGTTGTAGCGGGTGATGCTCACAGGGGTGAAGAAGTGGGATTGAAACTAGTGAAATGAATCACATAGCGTCAATCATCACTTTCGAGGCTTGCACCTGGTAACCAGGACTTCCCGGGAGGTCACCCATCCCAGAACTCTCTAGCTGAAGCGCGCTTAACTGTGGAGTTTTCCCCACAATCAAGCCCACTTAGCTTGCTACCCCATTTGCAGAACCTTAGCAAGTATTTTGCCTCTTGAACCATTCAAGTAGAGCTCCCTTTACTCTTTGTATTTAAGTTGTACCCACATAATGAAAAATATCAAATTGACAACATCAACATTCTATAAACGATTCCACATCATTCAATCAAGGCATTCAAGTATGAGGGGTTTCCGCAGTGCATTATATTAGATATCATTTTTGGGATTCAACTACATTAAGTAAGTCATTCATCTATGACCATTTCC
Organism: Pinus albicaulis; assembly: GCA_034641835.2. Lineage (NCBI taxonomy): Eukaryota > Viridiplantae > Streptophyta > Pinopsida > Pinales > Pinaceae > Pinus > Pinus albicaulis. Next base: position 245,181,376 of record CM076581.1, on the reverse strand, counting down.
ATGAGAGGTAGTCGTAACTAACCAATTTCTCATGATTTTGAATACTCTACTTAACACTCATTGCATCGGATAATGCTCACAGGGGTGAAGAAGTAGGATTGAAACTAGAGAAATGAATCACATAGCGTCAATCATCACTTCTGGGGCATGCACCCGATAACTAGAACTTCCCGGGAGGTCACCCATCCCAAAACTCTTCTGGCTCAAGCACGCTTAACTGTGGAGTTTTCCCCACAATCAAGCCCACTTAGCTTGCTACCCCATTTGCAAAACCTTAACAAGTATTGTGCCTCATGAACCATTCAAGTAGAGCTCCCTCTACTATTTGTATTTAAGTATGAGGAGTTTCCATAGTGCATTATATTAGATATCATTTTTGGGATTCAACTATGTTAAGTAAGTCATTCATCTATGACCATTTCCATAAGAGGTAGTCGTAATTGACTAATTTCTCACGATTTTGAATAGTCCACTTAACACTCATTGCATCGAGTGATACTCACAGGGGTGAAGAAGTGAGATTGAAACTAGTGAAATGAGTCACATAGCGTCAATCATCACTTCTGGGGCTTGCACCTGGTAACCAGGACTTCCCGGGAGGTCACCCATCCCAGAACTCCTCTGGCTCAATGAAGCTGCAAACTCAAGCATTCCAAGACAAGTCTACATCGACATCAACAACAATTTTTGTGTAGCTTGAAAATCAAAATTTGTAAGTGAACTTGTAATCCAATTCAAATAAAAACTAAGTTGAATTGTAAGGGTGCATTCTCGGTTGAAACTGACACCCATGTATGAATTGATAAGGAGGTTAAGTGAGTCATTTCTCTTCAACTGAGACAATTAAGCCAAGTAAGTCTTCAACAGAATCATCAAGATTATTTGAACTTGCCATTGTAAGCATTTTCTCTTGGGTGCATTTTCAACAGTGTTCGACGCCGTTCTTTTACAAATAGAAGTACAAAGTGCCAGTGAACAAATTCAAAGTATCAAGCGAGCAAGTTTCAACTCTAAAGCAAACAAACGACAAGTTCAAATCTACTGCAAGCGAGCGTGAAAGCAAGCCAATGTGAAGGTGATTGAAGCATTCACAAAGTTCAAACGAGCTTGAAGTTAATTGAAGCAACAATCAAGCAAGCGAGCAAGTTCAACTCTAAAGCAAGTAAATGTAATATTCAAACAACAATCAAGTAAGTTGAAATCTACAGCAAGCGAACATGAGTTTTACTATTCACTTATTCAAGTGAGCGTGAAACAAGCAAAACAAGTTTCACCAAGCAAGTAATCAAGCAAATTCCAAAGCAAGCGAGCGTGATAAACTCAATCAAGCGAGCTAGTAAAAGCGAGCGTGCCAAAATGGACAAAGGTGGTAAACGTCTTCAAAGTGCAGAGCTGGAAATTAAAAGCTGAAAGAGTGTCATCATGAGTTATAGAAGACAATTGAGTTACTGGAATGGAAGTTGAAGCAGAATCAAAACTTAATCGATCAAATGACCAGCACATTAGAAGCAGCGAAAGACTTTCAAATTGAGCTCGAAATGAAAGAAAAACTCATTCATGCACTTCAAATAATAATAGGTGAAAAACCAGATCTAGCTGATGCACAGTGTACAGAGAAGGTAGATGCAAGTTGCGACACCGAAGACCTCATCCAGCAAGTTAATGAAAGTTGTGATACAAGTGACCTTATTAAGCATAGTGATGAAGGTTGTGACCCAGAAGATCTAATCAATCAAGGTGATGTCAGTTGCGACACAAGTGATCGTATCAAACCAGTTGTACTACTTAATGATGCAACGAGTAGTACCAAAGATCAAATTGAACAATTTGATGCAGCATGTCAAACAGATGAATCATTAATTGAAATGGTTGATGCTCAGTGTAATACAGATGATTTAATCAATCCAACTCAGCATATCGACAGCAGCAGCAGGTGTGAAGAACAACAACACAATGATCTTTCCAAGAAAGTGATCAAACCTTGGGAAGAAATCTCCTTCAACAAAGATCGACATGGCCTAGGTTACACCAAAGACAACAATTGTATATTCAAGACTACTCAAAACCAGTGCAGGGATTCTACACAATGCTCATAATAAGTGTAACCATTGTAAGCAAAATGGCCATATGGAGAGTATATGTTTTGACCTCCATCCTTGTCGCCATTGTGGCAAGAAAAATCATTCATCAGAAAGATGTAGTAAGCGAAATCAACCACCCAGACTGAAGATCAATTATGCATGGATTGATCCTTGGAAGTGGTCCTTTACAATCCAACAATTGTCTATGTGTTATCGACGGATTCAGTCTCACATGAAGAGAACTTTTCCAGTACAATGAAGATGATGAAACTCTCCTACACCTGAAGGGGGGGATTCCGAATTCAAATGTCGATTGTCTCTCCTTTCAGCTGACAAAGGGGGTAAAATGATATTGAAATTGAGGGTGGTTGTCAAACTGAAAGTCTTGACAACATCAGCAAAAGAATCCATTGGGCATCTTCATCAGCCAATAGGCAGTCAACAACCAAAGCAGCAGTGAGCAGTTTTTGACAAAAGCAGTGAGCAGTTTTCGACAACAACAGTGAGTAGTTTTTGACATCATCAACATCATCAACAAATTCGCCAGTGGGCGTCATCAAATTTTGTCAGTGGACAAAGGATGTTGATTGCAAGCAAAGGACAGATGGATCATTTTGCAGCTTGGCACGTGATGGAGTTGTCAAGCAGAATTCAAAGATGAATCAGACTTGCAGCTGATTCATGTTCTCTTTAGATTGAATTTTTTTCGACATCCAGCTTTAGCGGTTTTTCAAGCAGTGGTTTTTCTTTGAGGATCAACTCAGTAGTTTCAACATGAGGACTTGGAGATGGTTCCAAGTTCTTACTTTGGACTTATCATTGAGGTGGGGAATGTTAGCCTCACTCTCATGTGAGAAAAACAATTCAAAGTCCAAAAATAATTAAATCATGAAAATTAGGAATTTATTCCTAATTTTCTACATTGATTTTGTTCCTCTCAATTAGAAGTCAGCTTAAGCCTAGTTGGTTAAGAGATTCTCTCCAACTATTTAGGCTCTTAGATTAGTGTGTTGTTGAGATTTTTCCTCAACCAAAGTGTCCAAGATAGACGCACTATCTTGAGACAAATATCCTCTTGTATTTATATTTGTATTATACACATTATTTTAATAAGGAGAATGAGAGGAATGCAGTGAGGCTCTCAAGCCTTTTCTGCCATGTTTATGTCTCTGATAATTTAGTGTGTTTATTAATGTTTATTTAATCTCCTTCAACTTTCAATATTCCCTTGGCCGGGGACCTCCAAAAATTATTTCTTCTAGAACCCACGAATTTTTTGATATGGAGAATTAATTTTTCCTGGGACTTAAAATTAATTAAATTTATTGCTTACAATTTTAATTTATTTTTGCGAGAGAATTTAATTAATTGACTCATTAGGGGATTAATGATTTGTTCCAACTGTCTTTACATAAGATAAATATGTTTAAACCATGAAGGGGGAACACTCGTTCGTTATAGACCCTCAAATATCTACCCAATTCTACGACTCAAAATATTATATAGTAGACCAAGTAATTTGTAATAAAATAATCTAGCCAATTAGCTAGAATTATCCCCAAATTATTTTTACAAAGACTCGATAAGAAACACTAGGACTCACCTAATATCTTGACGACAAAATCCACCCTAGCTTTGGGGTGAGGCTGGAGGGAAAAACTCTGTCAATCATTTGTGTCAAGAAACAGATGAATCAGTGAGACGAAAAACCTCCTAGGATAGAAATCGTCACCAAAATAATAGGCTTAACTTGGTTGTTACATACATGATGGTCTTACTAAAATCATTTACATTATAAACATGCAGAATGGGTTTACATCTTTAACAAACTGAAGACAGTCGATTAGTCCTGGATGGTGTAAACACTCAAACATGATGCAATCCCTTTTGTGAAAAAGAGAAGTACTGTTATAGGGTCGTTCACACGAAGTGGTTAACATCTGGCTCTACTTGGGGACATGTTGCTTCTCTGAAGGAATGTGAGAATCCATAATCTTCATCCAAGCAACACACAATAGTATAAGTAGCATCCATCCAAAAATCATCATATAAAATTAAGCACTCAGGCAGGCTGCAAACATTGACTTGCTAAATAGAGTACCGTGAGGGTTGTTATCTGCTCAGGTAGGATCATAGTTTTAAAAACCAGTCGGCATGAACCGAAAACCAGTCGAACCAGCCAATTCATTAGCCATCCAGGTCGAACCAGGCAAAAAACCCGATTTAAGGGTTGACTTCGCCAAAAAAATCACAAAGACCGAACCAAACCAACCGGTTTATGAAGGAACTAGTCGTTCATAAACCGGTCAGTTTGTTGTCATGCCAACTGTGGACCCCACAGAATGCAGTTTTGTGAGTTTTGGAGCTGTTGAGGGAAAATTGGGGTCGTTTTCCTCCAAAAAAAACCCCTCCAAGAAAAACATGCCTAGCCTCTCATTTGTCGGACACATCTCAACCCTAGCATGGTTCGCAATTAATGGTAATGTTAAATTCTTAAAGTAAAAGTGACATTTCCTTTATTTTTCGTTTTCATCCTTTTACTTAAATTTTTAACAATACCATGAAATGACTCTAGGTGTTTGAGAGTGGTTTCGACCTCATTATATTCCATATGGAGAAACTAGAATTTTAGATTTCACTCAAAATTCAGCAAACTTAATGGCTTTCAGGATTTCATGGTTTGGGGGTTTGCAATGTTTCCATTTGATTCTATCATGTGTGAGGGTATGAGATTGGCATTTGATCAAGAGCATGAAGCCCTTTAAGAACCTTGATGTTGGTGGCATTGATTGTTGAACTTTGTTGATGTTGGTATTATTGATTGTTGGACTCCTCTACCATGGCCTTAACAAGAATGTACCCTTCACTCAAAGGAAAACAACTGGTTAGGCATGCTAATCTTTTTCTACCACATTATAAGGTTGAGGAGATGAACCCTTCACTCAAACCAAAATCATTGGTTAGGCATGTTAAACTTTTTCAATTTCTATCATGTTATAAGGTTGAGTAATCCAAGTCTGAAGACTTTGAGCTACATGATGTTTATGTATCTCTTGTTGATGATCCCATTTCTAGTAGCGTTGAATAAATGATGAGTTTCATGAGTGATCATGTTGATCAGTGATTTGTAGTTTTGATGTCTATTTTTGCTACTACTACTACTACTACTAAAGTTGTAGAGGAGCTTTAAGAATCCTCAAACTCTGAGCCATATTATTTATGTAGATCACGTTGATGATCCCTTGTCTAGTAATGGTGATGAGTTTGATCATGTTGTTGATCACTAATATGTAGACTTGAAGTAGGTCAATGGCCCCATTGCTTAGAGCAGTGTTTTGAGACTCTAGAGGCCATTTAGAGTCTCACTGATTATGTATTTTGTTGTTGATATGTATTGCACTTGGTGCCATTTTGATATATTCACCTTTACATGGTATATAAATGAGCAACCCTTGCATATTTTGTCTCTATTGGTTTGGAATCATGGCTTTAAATCTTAAAAACAGTTTTTTTAATTAAAAACTAATTATTTCATGTATTTTTTTAAAGACCGATTCATTGAGATTTGACCAATCCCGATTTAACCAGTTCCGGTTTGAAACTCGGTTTATTAGGTGGACCGGTCTAGTCACCGGTTCTGATTTTTAAAACTATAGGTAGGATGAAGACCTGTTTTGATGAAGGCAGATTGGTATGAAGGCATGTTTGAGGGCTGAAATAAGCCCTGTCTTGTACATAGATAAAGGGTTGACTACTTGAAGAAGAGTCGCAGTTGTAAAAGGCAGTTTGAGCAAATCTATAAGGGTTGAAGCTGTGTGTCACATACCCTAACCAAAGCAACTAGCAACGGCAGCATTCTTCAACCTTCCTAATCAAAAGATATGAGGTATTTTTGTAGCTGTGAATGTCAATTGGATAAGTTGATCTAATTATAGTAGCTCCTAGTTAAACTGAAAGTAACCCTAATTTGTCCAAGCTTCTTTTGCATATGTCATCAACTTAAGAGGTTACATCTTGTTAGCTCCAGAATTACATCTATGATTGAGGACTGTGATTATGGATCTCCTCATTGGCAAGACATCTTGACTTTGTATTATTGTACTCTCTCTGCTGAACATTTGATATGAATAATAATAATATTTGATCAAGGGTTTTCCTTGTCTTGGGGGTTTTTCCCTGGCTTGAGCCAATTCCTGAGTTCTCTTATCTTGGCTTGTCTTCTACAAATGTTATTTATGTTCTTTCTTCAGTTACTATCAATGTGATAATGGTTTTTGTGATTGCTAGTAAAAGTAATGGTAATTGAAGATTGGGGCACTATGGAACATTTAAGTAATTGACCTAGCAAAGAACACGTTATGCAAATTTAGCATGGAATCAAAGCTAAGGTGAGGGCAAGCCCAAGAAAGGAAGAAAGCAATCACAAGAAGTTTATTGATGATTCTGATCTTCTTCCTCCTCCAAGATTAGTCTTCGTGAAGCACTAAACTAAGAAGGCTCTCTTACAAACTCCTACTACAAAACTATAGGTTGCAAATGCCATAATGGAAATGAGATCAAGGCCTCATCAATCAAGCATCTCTAGGACGAAGCTCTCTGTCAAACTGTTGGTCAAACTAGCTATATCTAATGCCTTATGTCATGACTGCAACCAGGAAGCTTTGGTTGCTTTAGGGTCAAATCTTCTATGAAATCACCCTTGAATTGAATTTGTTTTGGAGATGGTGTCTCACTCGGAATTCCTTCTCTATTTCAAATTCCTTCTCTATTGCAGTCATATCTGATGTTATAAAGTTCCTAACATCTAAGCTCATATCTATAATGTTATTATTGAGCTTGTTGACATGCCTTCGGCCCTTATTAGGGTTGTCTCAAGTATGAAAGGCTACTTCGACCCTTGTGGCATCAATCAAGAGGGTTTGACAAAGAACAGTGTTCAAAGTTTGTGTTGGGCAGATGCTTATTGAAAGTGAAGGATCTACCTATGTGCGTTAATGATATCTCTGAAATTCAGGTATTAAAGAAAAAAGGAGTTCATGACAAATAAAGATCATTCCAAGGATCTTGGAATCTGAAACACGTCATGTTAAAATCTCAGGAGTTGCTCAGGGAACATAAGCTATTACAACAGATTTGTTTCACTTTGCAACGCTTAAAGAGATAGGATGGCTAAGCAAAGACAAACAAGTACGTAAGGGTTCTTCTGAGCCCCATTAACATTACAAACAGAAATTTTCTGGTTCTTCTTTCAAAACAACGAAATCTGATAGGCCATTATTCTAGCCTCAAATCTTTTGTAGTAAATCCAAGTCTTGCATTAAGACTTCTGTGTAGATGTATCGTATCTACAACCTGCAACTATCATTGAAAATTTCTCCCTATATCTTGGTTCAGACATTTGTATGGCAATCTCTGGTATGTCTTCAATTCACAGTATGCTCGTTAGTCATCATATGCAACTCAAGCGTGGATGGCTTTACAGAATTGGTGTAGTTGTAAGGCAACCTTACATTGGCACAACATCATGTATGACCCATTTATATTTTGCAGTGTATTGGCATGATGTTGCTAATGAATTACAAAATAGTAATAGGTACAGGACTGCATATGCTTGCTTAACCCTTTATGGTATTTTGGATATATGGCATCATGAATATATATTTTGTGTCCTCCATATCCTATAGCTTTTTTGAGATATATGTTGAAATCTCATTTCCAGTGAAATCCTAATTACTCTAAGACATCTTATGCTTGACAAAAGTATTGACAACATTGATAGTAACGATAGTATCTTTCTTAGTTATTTTGTTCAGTTCATAAATATAATTGTGAATTGACCTATATTCAATATCTACTCAAGGTCAGTTCATATATCTCATTGTACATTCTATTCCACCTAATTAAGGAAAGGTTTGCTCAAACCAGAGGTATAGTAGACATAAGGGCAATCACCAAGATCGATCCAGCAGTCAGTTCCACAAGATTTTTTATAAAATCAAATCTTCTACAGTAAAGGTTTCAGTTGAAGCCTAAGTTGCACTGAAACAGATACGAGAACAGATGCGGATACGGGGTTTGAAACAGATACGACAAATTTTCAAAAAAATTGGATACGATATGCAGGAAATGGCACATATATATATATATATATATTTATTACCATTCGTCTTTTAGAATCTAAATTTAAAAATACATAAACATTGTCATCATCATTAATCGTTTAATGTCAAATGATTATTATAACATTCATGATTCAAGTTTCAACATATCATCAAGTTTATGTTTCAAATTTCAATCATCAACATAATAAGTTACAACTTACAAATACAGCATCATCACCAAAACTAATAATGCACACTACATAGTACAAAGTACAAAATGAACTATGACAGGCAATCTACTATCATTATTCATAATTCATATGGTTTTTCAAAAGTTTCAAAGTTAAAACACCATCATAAATTACATTTACATATCATCAAATATGTCTTCAAGTTCATTCCTGTCACTAAGAAGTTCCAAATCCTCTCAAGAAGTGGGAACAATGTTGCCATGTCCACTTGAAGATCCACCTATTGGTGACTCTGCATCAAACAAAGTCATATGAGACCTGGCATTCAACGTCATATCCAAGTCCGAAAACTCTGGTTCCACATCCCATAATTTGGCGGCCAAAATTTGTATTCGTCTCTCTTGTGTGACAGAAGGCAAAGGTTTGAATGAACACACACTAGTTCCTCAGCCTTCTTAGAGCCCAATTTGTTTCGCTTCACCGAATGGATGAAGCCATATGTACTCCAGTTCCTTTATGTTGAAGAGGAACTAGCAACCTGTGACAAGATCCTGATGGTCAATTTTTGGATATGTAGAAGTTCCCCACCATAGTAGTTCCACCATTCAATTGGACTCAATGCCCTCTTGTACCGCATAAAATCAATATCAGAACCCCAACCCTCTGATCCCACAAAATGAGCAAACTCTGAACAAATCCGAAACCCAATTTCAGGATCTACGAAAATCTTTCTAAAAGCCTTTTTAAATCCTTGTGAGACTTTTCGGTCTTTGCTTGGTGTGGTTCTTTCTGGATCACTTAACAATTATGCAGCATAATATTTTGGATTTACTGCATAGGCCAAAAGGTGCATTGGGGTGGTCATATTGTTCCACCTTTTGGTCAATATATCTTTTACTTCTCTATAAAATAATTCATCTGGGTCATTCTCCTTGGCATTTATAACCATCATTATCTTCTCTATCATGGAATCAATGCCCTCATACACCTCTCCCAAATTAAGCATATATGTGTCAAACATACGGAGCAAATCCACAATTGGCTTAGTAAATGCCAAGAGGTACTCCACCCTATCCCACCATTCATCATCAACAACCAACTTTTTTACTGTTTGTGCTCTATCTGATTAGGATTGCCTCCATTGATTCCAAAGAGAACTGTATAACATTGATTGCAATGCATATTTCACCTACATAAGCCTTGTACTATGATGTAAGAAGCAAAATGAGTCTCAGCAACCTGCAAGTGTCAAATTGCCAATGTTTCAATAAATTAAAAATCATAATTTGATTGAATAATTTATAATTATTATGATTCACGAATTATGAAATTTGATAATCCAATTTACTTATTTGAATTTAGAGTCATAGAAATTAGAATTTATGAAATAAACTTGAAAGTTTAGGTACTTTAAGGAGTTCCAACTTCGCAAATTCTCTGTAGATGTCTTGGGACATGTAGTGGTTTTTAATGAATGCTTGAATTTCTTTTGCATCTTCAAAAATAACACAAATCCACTCAATTTGCTTCCCCATCTTGCTCAACACGCAGTTCAATGAAAGTACAGCTCAAGGGGTCCAAAAGATGTGTTGATATTTTCCTTCGATAATTAGGCTTGCTGCTCTACACACCGTTGCATTGTTAGTTATTACTTGGACAACATTTTTTGGCCCCACCAATTCAATTGCTTCAATCAAGATGTCAGCAATGAATTGAGAATCTTTCATCTGCCCCTCACAATCCACTGCCCTCTTTGGGCTCTGAACAATCACATTGATCAAAGGCCTATTCCTTTGATTTTTCCATCCATCAGAAATGATAGACACCCCTGAAATGCGCCATGAATTACGAATGGGGCTTAATTTAGCCGTCAAATCTAACTTTCCAACACTCAACATTGTGGTGTGGACCTTCTCATATTCAGGGCTCTTGAACCCTTTTGGGGCTTCATTCACTGCTTTTATCATCTTTGCCCAATAAGGAGATCACACAAGGTTAAAGGGAAATCCATTTGCATAAATGCATTGACCTATAGCTGCATTTTCCATCTCTCGAGCATCATTATTAAAACTCCTTTCAAGCAGTCCCAAATTAGACCGCTTTGAACCAACAATTCCATGAAAATGAAGTTGAGGCCTTCATGAAGATGCTCCCAACCTTTTTGGGTGTTTTAATTGAGAGGCAAGATTTTGTGAAAAATCCTAGATCTAACAATCTCAGGAATCCTACTACAACTAACTAAATTTATTTCTCCTATTATGTAAATTACATTACAAAATTAATTGAGATTTCTTCATGAATTACTGAAGTAAATTACTGAAGCAGCCTACACTTAATACTTTATGATTCTACACGGAACGGGTGAGTATCCCAATACTGACAGCTACCGCATTAATGAGGAGCGTCATGCTTAACTGGACCACGTGGAAGGGCGCATGGCGGCAAGGAGTCAGTGGGAAAAAGAGGTTACAAAGACAAGGTAATAGTAGCGGCTCATACTCCAACCGTTGCACGAAGCTCAAGGCGATTAATGCCATGAATTTCACCTGGGGGAGGTCTCCTCTGCACGCTCCAGCCATTACTATGCGTACTCCTGAGCACGCCATCGGCTGCTACATCCTCTGGTGCATCCTCATGAAGTTATTTGCCATTACACCGAGAACTCTCCCTGGAATGCCTCGCTCCGTCTCCAACTGGATCGGGTTTTATTTCTCGGGATGCCTAGGGCGAGACAATCATGTCGTCGTAGCCATCAGGGGCAAAGAGCACAGGGTGCCTCTAGCAGATTCAGCGAAGAAGACAACGCTCCCCTACATCTCCAGGACAATTTTGAGGAAAAGATTCCCAGCCACATTCGAGAATTGGTGGATCGAGTGGAAGAGGAGCATCGGGAAACCACGAATTCTCAGAGCGAGTCAGGCGCAGCTAGGTACTGGAACATGAAAAATCTGTTTGCCTGATCGCTCTGGCAAAGGCAGTTGGCAACGGAATGCATTAATGGCTTCATTCTTAAAGGCCACTCTGCCTTACTCACAGCCACACAGATCTGGGACGCCATGGCCCATGACAGGGAAATTGCTTTCCCAATTGGTGGCAGAAAGGATGTTGAGCTTCTAAAAGGCTTGTCGCAGGAAATTTGGGAACCCTCCCCCTTATCGAGTCAAAAGAGAAGCTAAGAGGTAGACAAGGACGTGGTCGAGCCCAGCAGTAAGGCTTGGCACAAATCCACCATCTCGAGACATCCACCCCAGCCATACTTCAAGATTCACAGTGGCTATGGGAAACAGCATGTCCTCTCAGAGCGCAACACCGGCACTGATCCTCCTAAAGGGTATCAGGCTGACTCCTCGTCAGATGGGGGTCGAGCCACAACCCCTCAGCCTCCAGCAATCACCCCTCCTCAGCAAGGCACTCAACAGGAGGACAAGGCCAAGACAAAGACCATAACAAACAGCACTTGTCCAACGTCGCCTTCCTTTCCGTATGCTTGCTGGATTGAGGAGAAAATCTCGATTGATGCTAGCTCTTAGCAGGTTTTTTATGTTTTTCTGTTACTCTATTTTGCGACTTAGCCCTATGTTTCTAAGCACTCTATATTTTTGTGCCTTTGATAATCAGCAGAACTCTCAAGATTTTGGGATGGCAGGGTCGGTTTCCCTTTGTTGGGCAGCCCACCACCTCCCTGCCTGACTGTAATATAACTCTGTATATTTTGTACCATTAACAGATGAATAGAATGCCACTTTACAAAAAATACTTTATGATTCTGAAACAATGAAACTGAGCAAGAATTAAATCACACATAGAACACCTTTATTTTGGACTAAGTCCCTGGAAAAACCCAAAGCAGGAAAACCGGTACAACAGATCTGAGGGTTTGATATTATTAAGCAGCAGTTTTTGAATACAATCTTTGGATGCCTTGTTGGCAATCCAGTACAGAGAAATCACGGCAGACAAAAATATAGTGAGTTTTATCACTGCAAGTCCCGGCTGATCCGGATCTGAACTAGCGAAACCCCAACTCCCTCTGTGTTGCCTCTATGCATTAGATGTGTAGGCCTGCGTGAGGACTTCTGTGGACTACGTCACTTCCTCTCTGAATCGATCTGCCTCTCGGAAAGTCGAGTTTCAGCACTCCCGGCTCAAAACCCCGATCTCCAGCAAATCTCGCACTGTCTCTCGAAAGCACTGCGCAGCCACTGCGTGGGCCCTGTGTGGGCCTGCGTCACACCCTCTGGAGGTTTCGTTGCTTCCTCTGTCACAACTGCTGCCTCTCTGCTATGTATTCTTGGTCACGGAAGAGATCCTTCGACCAATAACTGTCTCTGCCCCTCATTGCAATTGGAATCACTTAGATTTGATCTTCGTCCGAGCACTGCTCCGTCAGAAGAATTTGATCTCTAGATTCACTCAGTGTTGCTTTCCAAATCACCCTCAAGCCTTCCTTTATAGTCTTTTCGTTGAGACATCAACGGCCGAGATTAGATCTCTAATCAACGGCTAAGATTATAACATGACTTGATCTTCGCTTTCTAGATCATTCTCACTCTGTTTTATTAATACCCTTTAATTATTTAATTTCCCTAAGTTTAGTCTTACGGTCCCCAATAAATAATTAATTTTTACAATAAAACATAATCTGAGTGGAATTTTCACAAACGGTTTCTGGGTTCTTTGGAATACCAGTGCCTAAGCCTCTTCACAAAATTTGAAACTTAGAGCACTTTCAATCCTACCAAAAATCAACAGATTTGTCTCATTTGCTTTAGTATCTGCCTCATCTTGTTCTTTCTAATATTTTTCAAGTTTTGTCTTGCTTAAACCATTTCCATCTATCCCATTCTCTTTAGGTGGGGCCATGCATATTCGAACCCCATTGCCTTTTAACCCAAGTAAATGTGCTTTAACGTGTGTATGATCCTTTATACTTATTTTTACACTCACTGCAAACCCATGCCAATGATCCCCCTCCTTGGATCTTCCCAACAATAGTATTTTCAAAATTGTGACTTTGGATCAACTTCAGGGGCAAATTCAATTTCATGTTCCACTGCCTCTTCCTCGCGAATGGTTGAACTTAAAACTGCCATGAATGATGATTATGATGTAAATTAAACTGCAAAATAAATAAAAAGTGATATATGGGGACATCAGTAAAGTTTAAACCTTAGAGATTCGTTGTTGGGACTATTATAATTATATTTGCCTAGAAAGTTAAATAATAGAAACCCTACAACAGTGAAATAAGAATCCATGCATTCAGCAATCTGAATTCAACTTAGTATCTCAGCTCTATCTCTTTTATTTTTTCATAAATATCTTACAGATTCCAAAACTTTAATGATTTAATCTAGAACCATGGGAAGTTGGGATGCCTTATTTAAAATTTTATGCAACAAATGATGCAGTTGAAATACATGGGCTTATTTTTTTTCATTTGAAATATAGATATCAGATATTTTGGCTTGAAAGAGGAAAAGAGAAAATGCAAAAACTGGCAAGTTTTCTACTTACAACATGTGGCATTGCTTGGCAGAGTTCAGTCACTGACCTAAAACTAGCAGATAGAATATCCTTTCCAAATATTTTATTGTAGATATTCAAAAAAGCAGATTCACTTTGACCTCCAAGCACAAAAAGAGCATGGATTAAAACTATACAGACTCTATATTGTATTCTAGCACAAAATTGTGGTATTGGATCTAAATATTGTTGAAAGTTGCCCCACACTAGATGTTAGCGCTATATTATTATACCATATAATCTTTTTTCTAATATCATCAAGTTTCTGGTTCTAATTTCTAAAGGCTTTGTCTGGTATATGGTATATCGTATAAGGCTTAAATCCATCTTTTGATTCTTGAATGGTGCTCACTAGTCTGACTAAGAATTAAGTTATCTAGCAACTAGTTATCATTAATACTATAAAACAAGGAAATAGAAAACGAACAACCATTCAGTGTTCACATTCAAATGAAAAATAATGAAAACGAACAGCCATTCAGTGTTCACTTTCAAATGAAAAATAATGAAAACGAACAACCTGTCAAACAGTTACCATTCACATTCATCGTACTTACCTACACTGGGCAGTCGGCGACAGTCTGAACTGTGCAGTGTGAACTGCAGACTCAAGAGCATTGACAGCAATGACTAGTCGGTGGCAAAAACTGAGCAATGCAACTCGGCGGAAGTTTCAACTGAGCAATGCAACTTGGCAACAAAAATTGAGCAATACAACTCGGGCAGCAAGAATGGAACTCTCTGGTGGCGGCAGTCGGGTCGCAGCAAGGTAAAGATAAAAGTTTAATGTTTAAAACTTTAACATATAAAACAAAAGTGACCTAAGTTCCTAACGTAACGTCCATTCCCGACAGCGGAAGATCAACCCGATCAACCCGTTTCCCACAGACAATGAAAAAGAACGTGAAACGTATTTAAAAAGCCCAGATCTATTTCAAAATCAGCAATACGTATTTTAAATTGCCCGGATCAGTTTCCAAATCAGCAATACGTATTTGAAATTGCCCGGGTCCTTTTCCAAAACGAGAAAACCTCTCCGAAACGGGTCACAATTTTCTATTGTCGTTTCCATAATTTTGAAACAGGACTAATACATTTTTAGGCTGTTTCATGGGCGTTTCGTACCCATTCGGTGATCTGAAACGTTGAACGGCGGATCCGGGAGGATGGGGCAGCGTTTCCAGCAACTTAGGTAGAAGCAAACTTTCAACAGTTAAAGCCTTAAAGGACTAATCCCTACAAAAGTCTTGTTCAACAATAAAAGGATTGGGCTCTACTAGTAGTAGTCCCATTATGTTCAGAATTTCTCCATTGTTACAGTTGTCTGGTGGAAGGTCAACTTGATTCAATTCTAGTAACAAAGGTCCTCTTTTATATGACAGGAGATATTTGGAATAGTACTAATAAAGGCTAGTCATCTTAGCTTAATCAGAAATGAAGCATATAATCCCAAGGCAAATCTCAGATTAAGCCACCTGGAATCTTCATGCAATTGGGTGTACCTGTAATATTGAGGTACTATCAATTCAGCATATTAATATCTCATAGATAAGGAGCAGAGTTGAATATCCATATAAGGTAAGACGTCAAAGGGAGCTATAGAATCTCTGTTAGAATGGATAACTTTGGCAGTTGGTACAATTGCAGTCAAATTCGATATTTATGCTTCAAGTAAGATCATTCTTCTTGATAATTAGTAGGAGAGATAATATAAGATTCATAAGATGATCCTCTCCAGAGGAAGTTGTTTTTTTATTAAAAAAAAAAAATTTTAAAAAGGCCAACATGAAAAACAGGTCTGATAAAATAAAGAAGCAGCTAACCAGATATAGACAACTTGAGAAGATCCTGGCAGGCTCCCTGATTTCTCACCTCAAAGGATCCTCTCTTACATTAAAGCTCCCTTAGAATTTAAAGAAAATGAATAAGAGACTAATGATCACATATTGAGTCTCAAAGAGCCTGTTGAACCTTCCTAGCAAAGGACATCCCTGTTTATGGAAGAGCGGCCCCTAAATTATGACATGTTTGATTGCATCAAATAATTATCTACAAAGTGGATGGATCTCATGATGAGCAGGCTGCTAGATAGACACTTTGCACTCTGAAAGGACAAGCTTAGGCTTGTGGTCTCCCTAGAAAGAGGGAGTAAGAATGTCAAATACTTTCTTCAACAAGATATGCATAAAGCAGAGGATTGCTAAGTGTTGCCATGATCTCTGCAGCCAATATGGATAGTTATAAATCAATATGTTTGTAGAAAGTTGTGTGCACGTCTATATGCTATTGGGTGGAGCTATGAGAATCCCATTAACATCATCACCAAGATCAAGTCTTGGTTCTCAGAAAGCAGCCTGACACTATTCCTTATATGAAGGGATGTTTGGTTAAGATTGAACATTGAGCTCTCGGAGCTCCTGGGAATTTAGGGTACTTATTGAGCTATGAGCGACCATAGGGTGAGTGGTTCACCTTCCCCTAGTAGTGCGTTGTGTACAGGGTGAGTGGTTCACCTTCCCCTATGATACCTCATGGTGGATGACATGTGTGTAGGGTGAGTGGTCCACCTTCCCCTACGACTGCGGAAACATGTGTGTAGGATGAGTGGTTCACCTTCCCCTATTGTTGATGACATATGCATAGGATGAGTGGTTCACCTTCTCCTATGGCATATGAGCCGAATGAGTGGTTCACCTTCTCCTGTGGATACCCCAGTGAGAGATGCATATAGGCATCTGTTGACATGTCGATGGGACGTGGTTCATCCTTTCCCCACATGTAGGATCCTCATTCCCTACGATTGATGGTTGACATGTAGGTGGAATGTGGTTCATCCTTTCCCCACGTGTAGGATCCTTCCTATTATTGTTGGTCTCCATGTGTGTAGGACATGGTTCATCCTTTCCCTACTCTTGGTGTTTTGCATGTGTGTAGGATGTGGTTGATCCTTTCCCTACGATGATTGTGAGATGTGACTTTAGGAGATGGTTCATCCTTTCCCTACATGTGGTTGTGATATGTGTTTGTAGGATGTGGTTCATCCTTTCCCTACATGTGATTATGATATGTGTTTGTAGGATGTGGTTTCTCCTTTCCCTACGTGTGATTGTGAGCAGGATGTGATATATTCTTTCCCTGTTTGTGTTCCTGCATTATCCTACCCATGTTGTCTGGGACACATGGGAAGTACCTCTCATCTGACCAATGAGTAGGGAAAAGTGGATAGGGACCATAGCACTACCGATCGACGCATTGTGTACTATCGTACTCCCTGTGTCTAGGATGCATGGTGTTTCTTCATGCCTGATCACTTGGGATCAAGTCCGACTGGAGTTCACCCGCTAGTTATGTGGACTGATTTTTGTTAATGGAGAGTGGCAAGGTCTTGTGACTCACTCTCGATCGATTATTCTTTATTATTCATATCAATGTTCAATAGAGTAGAGATGAGATACAGAGATGGTTCATGATGACAGGATGGATCAATGATTGATGATGGATGGATTGGCAGGTGGAATTCTCCCTAGTTGAGAGGGAGTGTTAAAATTGGCAACTAGGACAAAATTCCACTTTGGACAGCTCTGGGGAAGATAATTATGGCATTAAACTCCTCTTTTCGAGAGGACCAAAATCGACCTAAAGATCATGGAATTTGGTTAAGGAGAAATGTGATTTTGAATTTATGTTTCTCTCATATAAAATTATCAAGGTCGACCTATATGTCGGCTCATTAAACCCAACAGACACGTCCCTTCAACCCCTACGACTTGTATATATAGTGGTGCCCTCATCCTCATTTCACACATCTTCTTCTCTTTGAAATAGCCGCAGAAGGATAGTGTCTCTAGCAAAGATGAAAAAATCGCTATCGGGATATTATCGCCGAGGGGAAAAAATCGGAAAAAATCGGGAAAAAATCGGCAGATACAAAAATATTCATTTTTTTTCATTTTTTTTAATATCTAAAGCATCTACAGCATAAAATAAATGCATTGACACATAAATATGAAAAAAAAACTAATATATAAGATGTGTAATATCATGTCTAGTGCTACATCACACATAAATGATAAAACTGAATCCTGTCCTGAATACTAAGTCCTGAGTCTCAAGAGTCAACTCATCCTCAAAATATCAACAAAAAATATAATAATGTATCTCAGTCATAATGTCATATACAAAGGAATGTCAATGCACCATGCCACCATATAACCTATGGTCCTATACTATTGATTTCCTCTGCCCCTCTTGCGAGAAAATACAACAGCTTTGCCTTTCTCTCTAGATGAAGACGTTGGCGGGACTGGCAATGGGCTCTGTCGTGCTCTAGAAGAAAAAAATGAAGCACCAGAACCGGAACGGGAACCTGAACCACTAGGAGCTAAAGGAGGCCGACCACGTCCTCTACCGATAGTAGTGGTAGGTGGTGTCACCTCCTCCTCCTGCTCCTCCTCCTGCTACTCCTCCTGCTGCTCCTCCTCGTCCTCCCCCTCCACTACCTCCTCCTCTATCCAATCAGGGGCTGACTCCATGACAGGCCTCTCAGCCTCAACCCTCCATTCAGCAGTGGTGTCAATCACATCTAAAGAGATGGCCTCCATATCAGGGGTCCTCTCAAGTTGTCTCACCCACAATCTAAGATTGTAGTAGACGTAAACCATGTCATTGAGCCGCTAACCCTCCAACTTGTACAAGGGTCATAAATTAATAAATTAAATATTTAAAAAAAAATATTTAATGAATTCAAAAAATCAGTTCGAAATTTGAATATGTTAAGTTTTTTACCTGTTGTGCCTTTTGGTGTGTATTTTTTCAAATACACTCCAGTTGCGCTCGCATCCTGAAGCGCTACATGTTTGGCTGAGTATTCTAATGGCAAGTTTTTGGAGTTTTGGTAATCTGCCACCGTAGCTCCTCCACCATGCATCTACAAGTTACAAGTTACAACTTACAACAAATAAGATAAACTTATAATTTATAAAGTTACAAACATAAGAAAATTTTTAAAATAATGAAAATCTTACCTGGCATTTTAGCAGTCCTATCCTGGACAGCCATGTCGAAGCTCAAGGTGCCACCTGCCATTCTATATACCTCCATCTCTTTGGATATCTCTGCACGTTCTGATGGACTTGGCACCATCCTCTGAACACAAGTGAAAAAGCCATCCATGACCTCAACATCAAATAGAAAACCACATGAATAAGCAAATGCGGGGTTCAGGAAGAGCCCTGCAGCATGAATGGGACGATGGAGTGTGTTGTTCCATCGATCATCAATCACTTCCCATAAAAGAAGTTGTCTCTGAAGCCCATCATCACCCTTATCATCATAATAGCTGCGAACAGCTTCTTTGGCCCTATCCATGGCCTCATACAAGTAGCCCATTGCGGGCTTCTCTCCATCCACTAATCTAAGAACCTTTACCAAAGGTTCACTAATGCTGCACACCTCTTCCACTCCAGCCCAGAAACTTTCCTGATATGACACCAACCTGCAGATGGCCTGTCCCTCTGATTTGCCGCTGATAGTCAAAGCACGCCACTCATCTGAAAGAAACATTCTCTTCAAATCCCACTTAGAATTCAAGAGGGATTGAAGAGAGATGAAAGTAGTGGCAAATCGTGTAATAGCAGGCTGCACCAACTCCTTATTGTTGGTGAATGTCCTCATCAAATGAAGCACAGATCCATGGTTATATATAAATTTTGTGATTCTCTTTGATGATTCTACAATATCTTTGACAAAATCAAGCTTTCCGATGTCCTCCAACATCAAATCAAGGCAATGTGCAACACAAGGTGTCCAAAATATGCTCGGATACCTCTCCATAAGCATCTTGCCAGCTGAAACATAGTTTGCAGCTTTGTCCGTTATGATTTGGACAACATTTTGGGGCCCAACCTCCATAATGAACACATCTAATAAATCACATAATAATCTTGCATCTTTGACATGTGCAGATGCATCAACAGATTTTATAAACATTGTCCCCTTGGGACAACTGACCAAGAAGTTAAGAAGGGTCCTACCCCTTTGATTAGTCCAACCATCTGACATCATAGTGCATCCTGTGACTTCCCATGATGCCCTTAACTCTTCCAATCTCTTGGTGCAGTCAGCTTTCTCATTTTGCAGAATGCGCCCTTTAAGGTCATGATATGTAGGGGCTTTGTATCCTGGGCCAACAACAGCGATAACATCAATCGCAGCCTGATAAAATGGATTGTTCCTGGCAACATTGAAAAGAATATCACTCCAAAGAAACAGTTTGCCCAACAACTTATCAGCTTCTTCCTTCTCCTTTTTTTTAATAAGGGAGGAGATAGATGGTTGTGCCCCGGGAGTGGTTCTAGGAACAAAAAATGAGGAGGCAGCTACGGGGCTGCCTGTAGAAGAGGCTGATGCTGAAGAGCCACTACCACTCTCACGGTCAACTCCAAACCCTGATATTTGACTCTTCAGAGCTGCTTTGCTGACTTTAGTGGTTTCTATTTCTCCCAATGAGTTCATGGCTCTTCTGATTATTTCTGGATTGGTTTTTTTGCAAGGGCCTACTTCATGCCCAGGAATTTGTGCCAGGTGGTATTTCAACCTGTATACCCCCCCCGCCATGTGTTGACCACATAATTTGCAAGTCAAGTTTAATCGGTCAAACCCCCCATCAGGTTCACCAAATTCCCAGAAAGGATCTAATTTCCTTGGCATGTTGGAAACTTTGAACTTTGAATGTTGAAATTTGAACCTAGGGCACAAGAAAAATTGCCAGTTAAAAATTAAAATAAAAAAATTACAATTTTACATGCAACATTTTGATTTTTTTCACAAAAAAAAACCCTCAACTCAATGCAAAAATAATAGGAAAAAATACATGTTGAAACACAAGCAAAAATAATGGGAAGAACCTAAGAGCACAAGAAGAAATATAAAAAACAAAATTTAACAAACAATTTTTTGCATTTTTGACCAAAATAAACCCTCTCCTCTCAATAAAACAAAAACAAAAAAAAACACAACCAAATGCAATCACAAATGATGAAAAATACATGGGTAATAGAAACCCATGGAAGAACAAGAAAAAAACAAAAAAAAATGGGTCAAATTTGATGCCCATACCTGGAAAAACATTTTGCCGGAGACACTTGGTCCAAATTCGATTTTTGTTCGCTTGGCTTGCAAGAAATTCTTCACTTTTGTCCAATCTTGGGCTTGTAGATCACGTATCTACCTCCTTGGCTCTCCTCCTTACACTCCTTAGCTCTCATAACCCACGCTGTCCAAGTGAAAATGAAAAAAAAAAAAAAAACCAAAAATCGAACTATAAACGCGCTGTTGGAGGCTGCCACGATAATTTCAAATCGAATCGCGATTTTTTCGTAATTATCGCGATAATATCGCGCTAACGATAATTTCGAAGTATCGCTGATAAAATCGTTTTAGTGAAAAACTCGCGATTTTTTCAAATAATCGCGATAAAATCGCGATTTTTTCATCTTTGGCCTCTAGTCAAGGAGGAAAGGCTTGTTATTGTCATGACAAGGTTGTTTTGGTGGATCGAATCCCTTAGGCAAGAGGTTGAGCCTCTTAGGAGGAAGTCTGGGTTTTCTTGTAAATTGTTCTAGGCATATTTCTCTTTTTGTTACAGGTCCAAGTTCCTTCTAACTATGGCATGGAATCCCTCTTCTAAGTGAGCCACATTCCCTGGATACCTTTCTCGGGCAGGCCGCAAGCATTGACTTGCTAAACAGAGGACCGTGAGGGTTGTTATCTGCTCAGGTAGGATGAAGACTTGTTTTGATGAAGGTAGACTGGTATGAAAGCATGTTTGAGGGTTGAAATAAGCCATGTCTTATACATAGATAAAGGGTTGACTAGTTGAAGAAGAGTCGCAGTTGTAAAAGGCAGTTTGAGCAAATGTGTAAGGGTTGAAGCAGTGTGTCAAAAGCCCTAACCAGAGCACCTAGCAACAACAACGTTCTTCAACCTTCCTAATCAAAAGATATATTTCTATAATTGTGTATGTCAGTTGGATGAGTTGATCTAATTATAGCAAATCCTAGTTAAACTGAAAGCAACCCTAATTTGTCCAAGCTTCTTCTGCGTATGTCATCAAATTAAGAGGTTACATCTTGTTAGCTCCAGAATTACATCTATGATTGAGGATTGTGACTGTGGATCCTCTCATTGGCAATACATCTTGACTTTGTATTATTGTACTCTCTCTGATGAACATTTGATATGAATAATAATAAGATTTGATCAAGGATTTTCCCCATCTTGGGGTTTTTCCCTGGCTTGAGCCAATTCCTGAGTTCTCTTATCTTGGCTTGTCTTCTACAAATGTTATTTATGTTCTTTCTTCAATTATTGTCAATGTGATAATGGCTTTTGTGATTGCTAGTAAAAGTAATGGTAATTGAAGATTGGGGCACTATGGAACATTGAAGTAATTGACCTAGCAAAGAATATGTTATGCAAAATTAACAGTGAGGAAGCTTAATATTCAACCCTAGGGCCCTACTAATGCTATGGAATTAATGGTAATGTTAAATTCTTAAAGTAAAAGTGGCATTCTCCTTTATCTTTCATTTTCATCATTTTACTTGAATTTTTAACATTACCATGAAATGACTCGGGATATTTGAAATTGGTTCCAACCTCATCGTAATTCATATGGAGAAAATAGAATTTCATATCCCATTCAAAATTATGTAGATTTAATAGTTTTCGAGATTTGAGGATTAGGGGGATTGCAATGTTTCCATTGCACTCTATCAAGTATGAGGGTCTAGAACTAGCATTTAGTCAAAAACACCGAGCCCAGAATCACCCCTTTTGAGTGGGGACATGTCCCCCTCAATTTTGTCTAATAGCCCTTGAAATTTAAAAAATTAGAGAAAAGCAAAATTTTAAAAAAATAAATAAATAAAACTCAAAAGAAAAATACATAACAAATATCAACAACTAAACTAATTTGCAATCCCTAACTCACTCATTCGATTTACCAAGCTTGCCTCTACTTGGCTTACCATGCATTGCTATCTGACTTACCAGTTAATTGTTGCCTCTCCTCCCCTTCGACGCTCCTTCAATGCCCATTGTCCATTTTTAATTTTCAGTTTTAACTTTTGAGTCTTGACTCTAGATATCGATGACCTTAGATTGATTGTTTGACTCGTCACTCTTTACTGTATTTGAGTTTTAGTTATATCAATTTACCATTCTAGTCTTCAGACTTCAATATCTATTAAAGTTGCACAATGTTTCTTAATGTGTGGGCCATTGCTATAAAAAGCATGCCTAACTATGCCTCTATCTAATCTCCTTTGCATGATTACTTGTTTAAGCAAACCCATTCTCCTAGTTGTGAACTTCGCCAAATTAAGCTTGTTTTGTCTTGGACCCTTGTTATATCCTCTTGACCATTTGATTATTACATTTCTCTGTTTACAAAAATTATTTTATATATGACCTTGTACATATGAATTGTTATCGTTGTATGCAGCGCATGGCTAGCTTCATATACGCTACACTTACAAATGCATGCAACAGAATGGACAAGAAACAATGTCATTGTAACCGTCAAAACTCAAAACTTCCTATGTTGGCATCCAAGTCAAGAAAGCACTCTTACAAGTGTGAAGCAAGTACATCTCTTGCTCATCTTTTTTGGAAGAACAAACAGAATCATTCTTATTGGCAGAAGTGGTATCTATTTCTTTGGTCTAAAGGATATATCTTCTACAACATAAAGGGATGCCATGTGAGCAAATGCAACCTTATTGATAAGATGATGACAAACCAGTTCGAGACATTGGAATCAACATGTTCCACAACATGGAGGACAGGAGAACATAAAATTTTTCAGACAAAGCTAACTTAGAGGACAGAGTCTCATTAGTATAAGCTTATCTGCTAGGATCCTAGGACCTACAGCCAACAAATACTATTGAGAACAATTTCCAGTAAAGTTCAAAAGATAATGTTTATAATGCTTTCCCTAGAAGCATTTAGGAACAACTACTAGTCAATATTGTTTAAAAAGATATCCAGATGTTCAGACATGATATCATTATGTCTAACGCAAAATGGTAGATGAATAATAAAATAAAGCAGTTTTACAATAGTAGTCGGACCGCATGTTTAATAGCAAATATGGAACCATATTTCAGAGTGAGAGCTATCACAAAGTCATACATTAGGATCATTTCATGTGGACTTATTCCAAAAGTCACAAGAGTCCATCCTAAGAAAGAAGTGATTTGAGTCATATATATTTTACTCATTATAACCTAACTGAAAATTTTAAACACTATAAGAAAAAATAAAAAACATTTGAACAAGCTATGAATGTTGCTTGACTCACCTGACAACCAGTGACATCTTTAGTGTTTGTTAGAGATTTCTGATGTTGGGTGATTCGCAGATGAGCATTTTCTTTCCCGGGAAATCTCTGGTGATGTAATGTGGCACTCTTCTGTGGACGTAGACCCATATTAATTACTTGCTGCAATGGTTGCCTTGAAGCCTGCTATAAAAGTAATAGAAAGAATGTTCAAAATTGAAAGTATTTTGAATAACATAATCTCAAATCGAAAAGTTAAAAATTACCATATTGACATGTTCTGGAATTCGCATGTTTCTTTAAATCATTAACCTAATTAAAATTTGACAAAATCATAAGAAGAGATAACAGCATTTAAGATCTAAGCCAGCTATTAATGTTGCTTGACTCACCTGACAACCAACAGCGTCCTTGGTACTTGACAGAGATTTCTGATGTTTGTCAGTCTGCCTTACTTGCTGCAAAGGTCGCCTTGAAGCCTGCTATAAAAGTACAAATTGCTTTCAAAATGCACAATATTTTGAATAACAGTATCTCAAATACAAAAGTTGAAAATTCTGATATTTATTTAAGACGTTGGAACCTAATTTAAAATCACCAAAATCATAAGAAAACAAAATAACATACATACATATAAGAAGGCTATGAATGTTGCTTGACTCACCGGACAACCAGTGGTGTCCAGACTCCATACATACATACATACATATAAGAAGGCTATGAATGTTGCTTGACTCACCGGACAACCAGTGGTGTCCAGACTCCATGCATACATACATATAAGAAGGCTATGAATGTTGCTTGACTCACCGGACAACCAGTGGTGTCCAGACTCCATACATACATACATATAAGAAGGCTATGAATGTTGCTTGACTCACCGGACAACCAGTGGTGTCCAGACTCCATACATACATACATATAAGAAGGCTATGAATGTTGCTTGACTCACCGGACAACCAGTGGTGTCCTTGGTGACTGTCAGTGATTTCTGATGATGATCAGCTCCTGTATGAGTGTTTTTTTCGCCATTGAATCTCTGGTGATGAATTGCAGCAGTCTTCTGTTGACATGGACCAACATTACTCACTTGCCGTGAAGGTCTCCTTGAAGCCTGCTATAAATGTAATACAAACAATGCACAAAGTGAACAGTACTTTAATGAACAGATTCTGAAATACACGATATTGCAAATGGAATAAGATCAAAAAGGCATCTAAATGTCTCTTACTGTAGCCGTAGCATAAAACTAGCATCATGCTCTAAAATCTAAAAGAGAGCATTCGTTAATCAAAATATGCTCGAGCTGTTTCAAAACTGGAAGATTATTGGTAAGAATGTTTCCTTACAGTTTCAACAACTCCATAACATGTTTTGCCCCTGATCAGTTGCTCCTGTTTTTTGCCCAATTCTACTGAAGCTCCCCAACCCTGCATCCTTCTTATTTCTCTTGAAGCTCTGTCAGCTTTATATGTGGCATTTACAGCCTCACTATCCTTCTTTATCTTCTCTTCAACAGTATTGGATGAACCAATGCTTGACTTTTTCCTATTGTTCTGGGTAGGAGAGATAGTGCTATTCTGAGTTTGAGTTTTTTCCTTCAATACTTGGCTTTCATTCTTCACATTATGTGAATTTCCATTAGATGACCCTATGCTAGATGTTTCCCTGTTTGCCACAATCGAAGATCTACTGCTGATGCTCTTTGAAGAAGACTTCCTGTCCTTTGGCTGCTGCTCGTCCTTCACTTCAACCCTCAGTGGATGAGTTCCAGCACTTCTTCTCAGACTGGACATTTTAAGCATGTGTAACAGCCCCGATTTTCTAGGCATTGCAGCTTTGAAATCCGAAATTGTTGATTGATAGTGAACATCGCCAGATGGGATAGCTTGTGCATCTGTGGGATTCTTCAATTCCTTCCCACTACCTGTAGACGCTGTAATAGAAGCTTTTGACATGGTCTCGTTATTGGATTTGTGCAAGCTAGCTTGTGTCTCATTGTCATCGCCAGGTTTATGTAAGGAATTAGCTGAACCCTCGTTAGCATTACTGTTTGAATTGAGTGATAATGGTTTTTCTCCTGATTGCCTATAACATGGATGAAAAAATCGTTGAATAACTTTACCTAATATTAACACAATTGCATAAAACATGTCTTGATCATCTAGCTAACCGGGATATATTACTACAACTACACCTGGTATGGCAGTTGCGTTGTTTATTCAATTCAGATAAGTTCAAGTGAAGTTGTGCCGGCTTGCTCCTTGACCAGCCGCGGTTTTCGGAGGGATGGCCCCTTGATTTTGAGACCAAATTCACAAGGCTTGGAGAAACAGGGACCGACTTTGGGACCCTGCCCTTCACTTTAACAAAAAGTGGAGAAGCCGAGACCAGGTCACGGAAGGATCGTTGATGAAACCTGAGAGAAATTCAAATCATCATAATTGTGCCAGCATAATGTCTCAAATCAATGCTGAAAACAATTACACAGTACAATCCGCATCCATTCTAATTTCGTCAAGATTTAAATTTATATTGCATAGGTTAAAGGTTAAAGAGAGTAGGGTATTACGGATGCATAGAGTGGAACCAGCTATCCTCCCTCCTGAGCATTGGGTACCAAAATTCAAAATATTCAAAAAATTAGCCAGAATTATGGGCTGCATTTTAGAAGGAAAAATAAATAAATAATATTTCGTCAATCCTACACAGTAGATGAAAATTGTAATGAAAATGAAAAGGGTTTTTACTGGTCTTCTTTGTTGGATCTTCCCTCCAGGGCTAAATCCACCCACATGGGGGCATCTATTTCCTCCTGCAACAGTTCACATTGTCCAATAAAAAAATTGCATAGATGTTTAAAAACACGCGGTACTCGTTGCCGATAAAACCCTGCGCCTCTGTGACAGTTGAACGCTAGAATATGTAGTAATTAGTGCTTAAACATAATTATATACATTACCATGAATGCCCAGGAATCGGACGATCCGGACTTGCCCTTATTAGTTGATTGGCATGCTTTGGCTATCTTCAGCGCCATGGTTTTCTGGATATTTCTGACGTTCGAATTTGAATTTGGTTACACCTAATACAGCAGCTTAAACCTCCAATTCTTTTGTGGGTACTTTCCAGTGTATGATGTTATTTGTAAAAAACATCGCCCATTAAATTCATTCGCAGTTCCACCATGGATTTTCCACGACAATGGGGCTATCTGGATTTTGAATTTAACGTTTATCAGTATAGAACAGTAAGATTTTTGGGTTTGGAAAAGCTGTATACAGATTTTAAAAATACTGAATCGACATTGGTGTAAAACTGGTCTTACGTCTTGTCTTTGAGCGGCTTCCTCGCGTTTCAGAGCATGGTTGAAAATTTGAACTGGATTGATAGTTTTGGGGAGTGAATGTATTTTATATATTTAAATGCATTGTTGTGATTCATGATTTATAAAAACTTTTCCGCACGTATGTTATTGTGGTCTACCCTTTTCGAACGATTTATTGTGGGCCTGGTTAAAATAATTTAAATATTTGACCTCTTTTATTTATTCAATGTAAATTATATGGTAAAAAATAATAATATAGATTTATAAAATCATGCTGAAATTTAAATGAATTTTATTTTCATAAATGTTTTATAAAAAATAATATTAAAGTAATTTAAGTAAAAGATTTGATTTAAAAATAAAATGTGAGGAGTTTATTATTATAGGAAAAGTTTGATTTAATAATAAAACGGTGAGGCATTTTTCATTATTAAGTAAATTATAATTTTGTTGAGGGTTGTTGTTTGGAATTAAGTTGGGTGTGCCTTTAATCCACATACCCACTAAGGGTGACATCCTCATTGCACTATTTACAACATTTATATCCCAGATAATCGTGTTATAACGGATTCGGTAAAGGGTTGAGTAGTGGGACAAGACTTCAATGAAATTGAGACAGTGGCAAAAAACTGAGATTTGGGGTTTCCACTTAGGTGCATGTGGGTTAGCACAAGGACAGCTTGGTGACATGGGTGCCATAAAAGGCATGGCACGATTGTCACAACCCGCCCAAGTAAGGAAGAACCAAAGTGGTTGAGAGCACAAATGAGCTTGGTGGCATGGGTGCCGCAAAGGCGCAACATAACTAAGGAGTGCACCCCCTGGTGAGCCCTGGTATTGCACCAAGAGTGTCGCAACTCCCAGGGGTTGCCCTACTTTACTTTATCAACCCGGAGTTCATACAAAATTTGAGGTGACAGTGCTATATACACAGCATATGCATTATGCTCATGTCATCCTCTTCTGCTTTACGAAAGGGTGTTATTTCTTAAACTATGATAAGAACTAGAAAGTAAATTGCTGGAAGGAAATAACAGAAAGGAAACTAACTTAAATTTCATAAAGGAAATGACAGAAATGAAACTAATTTAATTTGCAGAAAGGAAATGGCACAAATGAAACTAATTTATTTTGCAGAAAGGAAATGGCAGAAAGAAAACTAATTTAGATTACACTTAACTTGGCCAATCGGCTAAACACACCCTGCTCTATCTATCATGCTCCTATCTATGCAGCTATTCATGACCTAATTCCAATTGGAATAGGTATTGCTTGCAGTTTGGTAAAGAAAGGGGTAAAGGTGCTAATGGAGGGCTTAACCACATGAAACATGGCTTAGAAGTGTAAAAGAGGGTTTAGACTTTATTAAAACTTATAATATCGCAAAAATCCTTTGGAGCGGGAGGCTTTTAAAAGTGCGATGGCGGAATTGCGATGGGAGGACGGAAGTGCAATATGCGATATGTGATATCGCAATCGCAATATCGTAAAGTCGGAGGGGTAGCAAAAGTGATGTTTGGGGGCAGGAGCAAAATGCGATGAGATAAAAACTGCGAAATGTGATGGGATGACGTGGTGGTAAGGCCGGTGGCAGAGTACGACAGCGATATCACAATCGGTGTTGGGAGCGAATGTGTTATAAGAACCAAATGAAAAATGCAATTTGTGATTGCAGTATGGAAAAGTACGGAGAATTATCGCAATTGGCGTTTGGAGTGGTAAGTGTTAACGGGAACCAAATGGAAAATGTGAATTGCGATTGTGGTGTGGCAGAGTGCGGAGAATTATCATAATCAGCGTTTGGAGTGGTAAGTGTTAACGGGAACCAAATGGAAAATGTGAATTGTGATTTGCGGAAGGAATTGGAATAAGTCCTTAAAAACAAACAAACAAACAAACAAAACAAAACAAAGGGGGGGGGGGGGGAGGTTGCGAAATACGATGGGTGACGTGGTAGCGGGGTTTCGATGAGGAAAGGGTGAAGGTCAAACTCTTAGAATTTTTAAGTGTTTTGTGAATAAAAGGGGGCAGTAGCTGCAATAAAAGAAATAGGAGGGAAATGGAGGCGCAACACCAGCAATGGAGACGTAAAAACAGAGATGGAGAATGAAGCGGGGATGTGCCAATGGACTTCCGTGGTACTTTTATTCTTATTCCTGCAAACAAATATGCTGATCTAAGCACGAAAAACCGATAAATGCGTGAAAATACAGCACAAAAGGAAGGCTGAAAATGGTAATGAAACTCTACTCTATTCTCAGAAACAGTGAACAAAAATCAATTTTTGGGTCTGTGGACAGGTTCACCCTCCTCGTGCTCTATTGACAGAGACCTCCCACAACTTTTAGAGTTTTCTCCTTTATTCTATTACTCATAAGCAAATGAAACCTACAGCAGCACACTGAAAGCAAAACTAAACAATAATGAAACTATCGAAAGCAAATCTACTGACAGCAAGCAAAGAACAAGTACAACAGAGAGGTTGAGGCACATGGATTGGGCCCTAACCCACAACCTAGCTCTTTGGAACTTAAATAAGTAAAATGAAATCAGTCTACTCATTTCATGAAAGAATAGTCTCGTACATTTCTGAAAGTTTGAATCACTGCGTACAATAATAAAAAAGCTCAATAGGTTGCAAAAATTTTCCCAATAGAATCCAAATCTTCCTTGCTCTAGCTCTGCTCTATTTATTCTACAGGGCAACTACCAGCAACTCCCTTGAAAATAGTGATTGTGTCCACTTGACTCCATGTAAACATAGAGTGAGTGCACTTTGGTCTTTAAGTTGCTCGGCTACCTCTAGAATTCGAATTGTTGGAGAGAATCCTTGAGGATCCTTTGGCTGCCTTCAAGAGTTAAGGAGGGTGGAAAATCCTCCTATAATCTCTCCTTGTTGTCTCCTTCAATTCTTTATGATAAAATCTTCAAAAATAATGCCAATTATTCATGATTTTCTGCACTCAACCTCATATTAGGCACTCAAATTATGTTAGCCTTGATCACCGCCTATACTAGCATCATAAAACCAGATAACAATAAAAATGCAAAAAAAAAATATTTAAGAAGGGAAAAAGGTGACCATTAACCCCTCCAAATATGTCTAATGATGGAGCTCATCATCACCCCCTTACTGAGTGGTTGCTCATCCTCTGAGCAACTAATCCTCCTCCTATATTTTCAAGGCTTTGACAATCCCCCTGACTTCCTGAGGAAGAAGTGTGGGAGCCCCCCTCAAGGGGGTAAAACCCATTACTCTTTTTTGCATTATCCCATTCTCTATCTTGTGCATCTATGTCCCTTTCGTCATTCAGCCCCAACAGCAAAGGTGGATTGAGCTTGAGACCAAGCCATTGGATCTGCTTGGCCTGCATGGCCCTCTTGTATAATGGTACTATTTCCAAGGCACCTTTCAGTCTTTCTGGAGTATGGTACTCCCTGTTCTTGAGGCTACGAGGGAGGTTGTTCCATCTCCTTTGGCTGGCCATAATGAACTCATCTTCTATCTTCTTAGAAACATCATCAAAGTGGCCTATTAACTATCTTTGAGTCTGGAGGTAGCTTTCAACTAGTGCATGATCCTTTTCAATCTCTCGACGGTTAAGGATGACTCCTCTTGGGCTAAACAATTATGTTCTGATATGTGAGGGTTCTTTATTTCTTCTTCTCATGAACCTCCATATCTCTTTTTCTCTAGTGCCCTCATTCATCATCCAATATACTAGAGCCATCAACTGCATATCCCCCATTGTAGAATTGGGGTCCCAAGTATCTAGATTTGTCAGCACAAGGTTATGCGAATAAAACTTTACCATCTTTGTCTGATCAACCATGTTAGCTTGCTTGTAGAAATCCATGAATTGTCTACGATCTTGGAAAGGTAGGGATCCATGGGAGGCTAGAGTTTTGATTTTAAATAGGAGCCATTGCTCATTGAGGTACACAGCATATGAGTCAGCAGGGAATCTGTGCTGAAGGGATTCTATGCACAAATCTGCCATGGTGGCTACTTGTTGCTCTTTTTGCTGCAATTGCTCCTTTAGTGCTATATTCTCTGCCTGTGCCATCTGCAGCTGCTCCTTCAGAACTGTCTCTCTGATTATTTCCTCCTCCCTTGGTAATTCTTCAATGATGATGGGGCTCGTGGGAGGAGTTTATGGCTCTTTTTGACTTACCCTCTGACTCTTTTTAGTTATGAAATACATAGAGGTCAACCTTTTTCTCTTTGTGCTCAAAGAAGCTAAGGTGGAAACTTCCTCTTAGTTTTGAGGGGATGTTGGGTTGTGTTGTGAGTCTTCTTCTTGCTCACTTTCTGCTACCTCTATGACTTATGTCTCCATTTCCATTTTTTTTGTTTCTCTTATGGTTCTTATTTTGGCTCTTCTTCTCCTTCTTTTCTAAGGCTAGGAGTAGAATTATGCCTTTTTTGGGTTACTATAAAAGCTTCCCTTGGTCCCTTGATACTGTGTCTAATATGCGGTATACTTCGGAAGCTAGCCCGACTGCTGGTGATGTTGTTATGCTGCTACTACTGCACGTTGTTCAAATACGTAGCCCAAACTCGATATTGTTGTGTCGTGGGCTCCCTTCAGTCTCTTTCCCTCAAAAATTCTCAATTCACTAGTTTGGATGAGATGGGATCTCTTTTTATTAGACTGCGCAACTAATTTTGGAGCGCTTTTGTGACTCGGGCTCAGCTCCAGTTTCCATTAGAGATCGTTGTTTCCTTCTCTCTGTTAATTCATGATGGACTGCGTGTTTCCTCCTCTCGTTCTCCTCTACTCCAATTGATTTAAATTTTTTTTTTCATGCCCAGATGGCGTGAACTTGCAGTTCTCCCTAGTCATACTTCACGATGGTGGTCGAGCTAACTACCCACCTTTCTGCCTTCTAAATTCTAAATATTTGCACTTAATTATTCTGGCTATTATGAATGAACAACGAGGGGTGAAAGGCTATACCTAAGCTTAATTATTGTTGTCAAGGTGTTTGTAGGAGTTGAGTTGAGGAGACAAGCTTTTTAGATGTTGCATTATTCACTACTTTCCTGTTTTCTGAGTGAGCAGCTTGCTAAATGAGCAACTCTCTGAGTGAGTTGCTGATCTTTTCTCGTTGTTTCTTCCTATCATAGATGCTGCGTGGGGTGCTTGAGATTCCATGGGTGGAATTCTCATTATCTTAGAGTCTGTTATGCAGATTTTCTTCTTGTTTTTCTTTGCAGTCCATGAACAACTTTGTTGTTGAAGGAACTTCCCGATGTTTGTAGCAGTTTGTAGCTTGCTTTCTTTTGCTACATTGTGCTCAATAATGGAGGAATATGGTGTATGTAGGTGATGGAAAGAGTTATGGAAATGAATGGAGTGAATGATGGGATGGATGGTAAAATAGAAGGGGAGAGAAGAAGATGATTGATTCCCTATGTTTCTAGAAACCATTAATAACCTGCAAAACAGCAAACACATAAAACACAAGGATGCAGATGTATTCCTCTCTTTCTTTCTTTTTTGAAAGCAAAAGGGCTGCCTCCATCGAGTTTTTCAACCCACAAGCTTGCCTTGAGCGCCTCAAAGAGGTTTTCACCCATGGATCTTTTTTCTCTTTTTTTTTTTTTCCTTTTTTTCTGTTAGGAGGTGTTGGAAACTATTGAGTTTCCCATTACATACACCTCACTGCTTATTGAATTTATGAACTCTACCCTGGATAAGGGCTTCTTGTAAATTTTAATTTTGTGACCATTGACAAGCAAGGGGATTCCTTCCTCGTCTATGGTCCTTATTTGAATTGCACCATTGTCAAAATAGTTTTCCACGGTGTATGGTCCCAACCATCTTGTCATCAATTTGCCCTTAAAGTATTTAAACCTTGAATCATACAACAACGCCCAATCTCCTTCTTGGAAGGCCTTCTCCTTAATGTTCTTGTCATGCCATACCTTCCTTTGCAGCAGAACTACCTTTGTGTGAAGAAGTGCTTGCATTATGAACTCATCCAATCCATTTAGTTGCAACAGCCTCTCTTTTTGGGCATTTGATAGATCTAGATCTAATTCAGCTACCATCCCTAAAGTATTGAATTCAAACTCAATTGAGAGTAGAGCTTTCTTACTATAAACTAGTTCATATGGAGTGAATCATGTTGTTGTCTTCCAAGTAGTGTTACAGACCCAAGTAGCTTCTACCAATCTGTGTGCCCAATATTTTTTGTTGTTGCTCACAACCTTGGTGAGGATGCTCTCTAAAGCTCTGTTAGTTACTTCTACTTGGCCTTTCGCTTGAGGGTGATAAGCAATAGAATTTTTGTGCTTAATCTTGTGCTTCCTCAAAATATTTTCAATGAGGCGAGAAGTGAATTGTGCTCACTGATCAGTGACTATTTCTCTGGGGTACCCAAACTTGTAAAACACATTCTCCCTCAAAAATTCTGCAACTTTCTCCTCGGTTGCTACCTTCACTGCTTTTGTTTGAGCCCACTTTGTCAGGTAATCAATGCAGACAATGATATACTTCTTTTGTCTGAATGGTGGATTGATAGCTCCAACAAAGTCCATTCCCCACTTGTGAAATGGCTCAAGAGCCACCTGAGGGTGCAAAGGCATATCATCCCTTTGTGTGGGTTTCCCCATCCTTTGGCACTGGTCACACTTGTTGGTGTATCTTCTGGAATCTCGGTGAAGGATAGGCCAATATTATCTTGCTTGCAAAAACTTTGTAAGCAGTTATATTTGCAACAAAGTGGCCTCCACATGGGCCGCCATGACATGCAAAGAGGATATCAAAAAATTCTTCCTCCCTCACACATCTCCTGAGGATTTGATCAGGGCCTAGCTTGAAAAGATTTCCCCCAATCCATGTGAAAGGGGTGCTTTTTCTGATGATTCTACTCCTCTCATTGGGAGGGAGTTCCCAGCAACCAAGTAGTTGGCTATATCAGCAAACCACAGTGAGAGTGTTGTTATAAAAAAGAGATGCCCATCCGGTAGCTGGTCATCCCCCATCCCTTCTTCACCTGCAGGGAGAGCTAACCTGGACAAAAAATCTGCAACAACATTCTCCTTTCCAGGTTTATCAACAATTGTCAAATCAAATTGCTGTAAAAGTAACAACCATCTAATTATCCTAGCATTAACATCTGGTTTGTTCATTAAATACTTGATGGTTGCATGGTTAGTGTGAACAAAGGTCTGATATCCAGTTACATAATGTCTGAATTTGTTCAAAGCATGGATAATGGCTAACATCTCCTTCTCAGTAATAGTATAATTCAGCTAGGCCTTGGACAAGTTCTTGTTGATGAAGTAGATGGCATAAGGGATTTTTTCCTCTAATTTTCCTAATTTCACCCCTACAACTTTGTTGGATGCATCAGTGTGGATGTGGAAAGGTGAAGTCCAATTTGGACCTCGAAGAATGGGGGCAGTAGCCAACTTTTCCTTAATGAGCTCAAAAGCCTCTTAATAAGGACTAGACCAAATAAACTCGGAATCTTTGGCCCATAACCCAAATAATGGTGAATCCATCTTGCTGAAATATTTGATGAACCTTCTATAATAACCAGCTAAGCCTAAGAAACTCCTGACATCTTTCTACTTTTGAGGAGCAGGTACCCTTTTGATGATAGTGATTTTTTTTGGGTCTACCTGTATTCCTGCTTGGGAGATGGAGTGCCCTAACACAACTCCTACTTTCTTTAGGAATTCACACTTTTCTGGGCTCAGGGAGAGATGCATCTCAATGAACCTTCTTAGTACTTTACCCGAAATGGAGAGAGCTTCCTAGAAGTCATCCCCATATGGTGTGAAATCATCCATGTAGATTTCAACAAAGTCATGGACTAACTCAGAAAAAAAATGCTCAAGACAGCTCTTTGGAAGGTGGTTGGGGCATTGCACAACCCAAAGGGTAGGACTCGATAAGCGAAGGTACCCCAAGGGTAGGTGAAAGTAGTCTGATCCTGGTCTTCAGGGCTGATTTGAATCTGATTGTACGCACTGAACCCATCTAAGAAGGAAATGAACTTCTTCCCTGCAAGGCCATCTAGGACTTGGTCTATAAAGGGAAAAGGGAAATGGTCTTTCTTGGTGGCTTTGTTAAGTTCTCAATAATCAACACAAATTCGCCACTTCCCATTCTTCTTTGGGACTAGGACAAGAGGAGATACCCACTCACTGTCGGATATAGGATATATGAACCCTGCATCCAATAGTTTCTACAACTCTTCTTTGACTATTTACTTGAAACTCGGGTTCATCATTCTTTGGGGTTGACTCACGGGCTTGCATCCTTCTTTGATGCAAATATGATGTCTACATATTGAAGGATGCACCCCTTTCATGTCCTTGTAATTCCAATCAAATGCATCTAGATTCTCTTTCAAAAGCTGGCATAGTTGCTTCTCTTCCTCATTCAAGAGGTTTGGGTTGATTTTTAGAGATATAGATGGGCCAAACTCGATAGCCTTGGTGGTTTCATAGGTTGACTCAACTGAGTGCGCTTCCATCCAAGGTTGGCTTTCAGACTCTTTGACTAAGGTTTTGAGAGGAATGTTGGTGGAGGACTGGTTTTGAATGGCACGGTTGATGAGTTCATCTTCATCAAGCTGCCCCCTTCTAAGAATAGTATCTATGGTACACATAGGGGCAGTGTTATATAACTCATCTTCTTCATCCTCCAACCATATAGGTAGATCGTGATCAATGGAAGGCTGGGCTGGAGGGTATAACACTAGCTGTTTGGACAAAGGCCAAATTTTTATAGTCATTTTTTCGGCTCGAAAACCAATATAAGAATCTACAGTGGCTAACCAAGGTCTCCCTAATATGAGAGGATAACCATTAAACTTGGTTTTTGGTTGTAGGACCGGGAAATCTATAGGATACTCCCAAGAGTCAAGGGTAACCATAACATCCTCAACAATTCATTCTAGAGTTACTGTGGACCGATCTGCAAGTTACAAAACTGTTGTGGTTTTCCTTAAATTCCCTTGGAGATTAAGTTTCAACACAGTTTCCTTGATCATGAAATTGATGGCAGCCCCTAGCTCAATCAGAGTGTTGAGGACTATGACACCATCTATGTGCACATCAACAACTGGACTACTAGGGTCCAGGTACTTTGGAAAGATCACCCTTCCCAACATTAGGTCAAACAGTTGTCCTACCACATTGATGGTGGGGTTATCTCTCTTCCTTCTCCCAGATTTCTTGAAGCACTTTTCTTTGATGAGCATATTGTAGATAGGGACATCCTTAATGGCCTAGAGAAGTGTTATCTTTACACACAAATTTTCCAATTCTCCGAGGAGTTCAGTATCCTATAGCGTGTGTTGACTAGGGTGGATCAAGAGCTCAGGAAAAGGAGGTTGTTGGATATGAGTGTTACCTTCTTCCTTTTCCTCCTCTACCTCTACAGGTGGAGATGGAGGATGGTTGTCTGCGAGTACTCTTCCCGACCTGAGATTAACCTCTTGTATCTCCACAGCATAAGCTGGATAGGATGTTTCTCCACTGGGACCTGATGTGCCTATCTGTTGTTTGGGTTTGGATTAGGCTGTGAAGGTATTTGAGGTAGCCTAGGCAGAGCAACATGAGTAAGTTGAGGTTGAGTTTGGGGTGGAGGCATTGGAGTAGGTGGTTGATTGTTTCGAGGCCTCCACCCTTGGGATGGATTGTTCCATTGAGGTTGTTGTGGAACATACTGCCGAAATGATTGATTTTTCTGTCTAAGGATGATATGGAGGGTTGTAAGGCCAATTAGGAGGTGTAGACCAAGATTGAGGAGTGGGGGTGTACCAAGGTTGCATGGGTGCACTCTGATTGTTGTGATAGTAAGAGTAAGGTGCACCTTTCACACCTTGTTGATATGGCCGAGGGCCTTGAGGCCTTCTCTGGTTGATGAAACAGAGTTACTCTGGCATTGCTTCCCCACCATGATATACAACCTTAAGTCCAGGTAAGGATGGATACTTGTCTGTGGCATGATTCTCCTCACAGACTAAGAAAACCTCCATGACATTCAATGGACATTCATTTCTTGGGTGCTTCCGGGTACATCTAGGACAAAATATGTCCAGGGCTCTCTCTGCTTCCTCTTGCTTCCTTCTGACCTGCATTGTGTCTAGTTTCAAAGCAAGGGTGTGCAGCATGTCACTCTTGAAGTCCTCTAGCATGTTTCCAATCTAATGTTTTATGGAGGTGAAAGAGGAAGGGGTATTGGATGTGTTTTGGCCAGCTCTGCCTGTCTTCCTAAGTGCCCTAGAATGGTTACGGAAGACAATTTTGATTGTTTCATAAGGAAGTTGATAGATATCTCCTCCTGATAGCATATTCAAGGTTTCTATCATCTCTTCTCTGATCCCTCGAAGAAGTACAAGTTTAAGTGATGCAGTATCAAGAGTATAGTTGGCTCTCTTATAGTTTAATTGAAACCTCTCTTCATAGTCCTCTAGGGATTCATCAGGCCCTATAGTTGTCTGAAATATCTCATCCTTAGTTTCCTTGGACCTACAGTAGTCTTTATACTTGTTGTTGAAGGTCTCTTGCATCTGTGCCTAAGTGGTGATGATGTTGCCAGGCAGACCCATGAACCAGCGCAAGGTTGCATCCTTAAGGGTGGATGGGAATAGCTTCAACTTTTGACCACTAGAGGTGGAGTCATAGGTCCTACAGAAAACAACAAATTCAAACATTAATGTGTTAGGATCCTCAGAGGTAAGTCCATGGAAGTGTGGAAGAGTCGAGGGGCTAATGTTTTTCATCTTAGTTTCCCCATCTGCCTCTCTTATGGAAAAGGCTCTCTGGATCCCAGCCATGGTTAAGATAGGTGAAGCAGGTCCCTCAGTTGGACCAAGGTCTTCTTCTTCTTCCCCAATAGGTTCCTCGGAATATTGAGAAGGCTCTCCTATAGGAATTTCAATCTCACTGCCACTGAAAAAAGTGAAGGGTGGCTAGGAGGTGATGTGGGGGGTTTTAGGTAAGATTTGTCTTTGAGTATTCCTACTCCTACGAGGCATGAAAATTATATCTTTTTTGTAATTTTTCAATATTTATGAAATAACATGAAAAGAAAGGAAAGCGTAAAATAATGCTAAAACAAAATCAAAGCATCTACTATACACCTCCCCGACAACGACACCAAAAAGTGGTGAGCCCTGGTATTGCACCAAGAGTGTTGCAACTCCCAGGGGCTGCTCTACTTTACTTTATCAACCCGGGGTTCATACAAACTTGGAGGTGATAGTGCTTTATACACAGCAGATGCATCCTTCTCATGTCATCCTCTTCTACTTTATGAAAGGGTCCTATTTCTTAAACTATGATAAGAACTGGAAAGTAAATTGCTAGAAGGAAATGAAAGAAAGGAAACTAACTTAAATTTTAGAAATGAAATGACGGAAATGAAACTAATTTAATTTCCAGAAATGAAACTAATTTAATTTGCAGAAAGGAAATGGTAGAAAGGAAAATAATTTAGATTACACTTAATTTGGCCAATCGACTAAACAAACCCTGCTCTATCTATCATGCTCCTGTCTATGCAGCTATTCATGACCTAATTCCAATTGGAAGAGGTGTTGCTTGTAGTTTGGAGAAGAAAGGGGTAAAGGTGCTAATGGAGGGCTTAACCACGTGAAACAAGGCTTAGAAGTGTGAAAAAGGGTTTAGACTTAATTAAAACTTATAATATCGCAAAAATCCTTTGGAGTGGGAGGCTTTTAAAAGTGTGATGGCAGAATTGTGATGGGAGGACGAAGGTGCGATATGCGATATCACAATCGCAATATCGCAAAGTCGGAGGGGTAGCAAAAGTGTTGTTTAGGAGCGGGAGTGAAATGCGATGGGATAAAAATTGTGAAATGCGAAATGCGATGGGATGACGTGGCGGTAGGACCGATGGCATAGTATGACAATGATATCGCTATCAGCGTTGGGAGCGGAATGTGTTATAAGAACCAAATGAAAAAATGTGATTTGTGATTGCGGTGTGGCAGAGTACAGAGAATTATCGCAATCGGCGTTTGGAGTGGTAAGTGTTAATGGGAACCAAATGGAAAATGCGAATTGTGATTACGATGTGGCGAAGTATGAAGAATTATCGCAAATGAAGTTTGGAGTGGTAAGTGTTAACGGGAACCAATTGAAAAACGTGAATTGTGAAA
The DNA here is from genome assembly GCA_034641835.2 of Pinus albicaulis. NCBI lineage: Eukaryota > Viridiplantae > Streptophyta > Pinopsida > Pinales > Pinaceae > Pinus > Pinus albicaulis. The sequence continues at coordinate 245,141,651 of CM076581.1, read as the reverse complement.
GGAATTACGGTAAGTCTTTTATAGGGGAAAAAAAAGGAAAAGGTTGTGAAATGAGATGGGTGACGTGGTGGTGGGGTTTCGATGAGGAAAGGGAAAAGGTCAAACTCTTAGAATTTTTAAGTGTTTTGTGAATAAAAGGGGGCGGTAGATGCAATAAAATAAATAGGAGGGGAATGTAGGCACAACACCAGCGATGGAGGCATAAAAACATAGATGGAGAATGAAGCGGGGAGGTGCCAATGGACTTCAATGGTACTTTGATTCTTATTCCTACAAACAACTTTGTTGATCTATGCACGAAAAACAAACAAATGCGTGAAAATACAGTATAAAAGGAAGGCTGAAAATGGTAATGCAACTCTACTCTATTCTCAGAAACAGTGAACACAAATCAATTTTTGGGTCTGTGGGAAGGTTCACCCTCCTCCAACTTTATTGATAGAGATGAGAAGGGAGGTCTTGATCCACATCTTTTAGTGTTTTCTCCTCTATTCTATTACTCACAAGCAAATGAAACCTACAACAACACACTGAAATCAAAACTAAACAATAATGAAACTATCGGAAGTAGATCTACTGAGAAAAACCAAAGAACAAGTACAACAGAGAGGCTGAGGTACATGGATTGGGCCCTAACCTACATCCTAGCTCTCTAGAACCTAAATCAGTAAAATGAAATTAGTATGCTCATTTCATGAAAGAATAGTCTTGTACATTTCTGAAAGTTTGAATCATTGCGTACAATAATAAAAAAACTCAATAGCTTGCAGAAATTTTCCCAATAGAATCCAAATATTCCTTGCTCTTTCTCTACTCTATTTATTCTACAGGGAAACTACCAACAACTCCCTTGAAAATACTGGTTGTGTCCATTTGACTCCATGTAAACATAGATTGAGTGCACTTTGGTCTTTGAGTTGCTTGGCTGCCTCTAGAATTCGAATTGTTGGAGAGAATCCTTGGGGATCCTTTGGTTGCCTTCAAGAGTTAAGGAGGGTGGAAAATCCTCCTATACTTTCTCCTTGTTGTCTCCTTCAATTATTTATGATAAACTCTTCAAAAATAATGTCGATTGCTCATACTTTTCTACACTCAACCTCATATTGGGCACTCGGAGTATGTTAGCCTTAATCACCACCTATACTAGCATCATAAAACCAAATAACAATAAAAATGCAAGAAAAAGAGTTTTAAGAAGGCAAAAAGGTGGCTATTAACCCCTCCAAATATGTCTAATGATGGAGCTCATCACCCCTAACAACGAGTTGGAAGGAGTTGGTCAGAGTGTCGATGGACCTAACGCAAGGTGAAGTTAATGTGGTTGGATCGACAAGGGTGGACGAACATGGAACAAGTCGAACATTGCAGGTTGGTTCGAACCAAAGTAGTGTTTTGCAAGAGCCACTTATGGAGACAAGTCGACCCAACTGGATGTAAGGGTCACAAGGCATAAGCTAACCGAAAGAGGTGAACCCGCATATATATAGAGGACGCACACTATGGAGGGAGAAAATAATAACACATGACATACACAATTCAAGGGACAAATGAGAAAGTCGTAAGGCAAAGAGGAGCAGTCGAGCAAGAGGCAAGGGCAAGCTGAGGTAGTAGAAACAAGAGCGAGGGAGCTTGGGTGAGTTTTCACTTGGTAGACAAACCCTTCGGGCCGAGAAGGAATCGAAGGGAGTCGCATGTCAGGTAGAGACGACTCGTCGGGTCGGTTAAGCCATGTAAGATGGTTTTCTAGGCAAGTAAAAGCTATGTTGTCTTGTTTATTGTATTAAAGTACGAGCCTTTGTATTTGACACTCATGTAAGGAAGTTTTATATTGTTTAATAAAAGAAGAAGGCTAAAGGATTGTTCCACGCAAATTGTGTATTTGTGATGACAATGTTGTTGATGATGTAAATGCATTACATGTGTTGCTCATGAATGAATGTTAATTGAAGTATTGTGACAATAAGATTTACTTCCACTATATTAAAGGGCTTTGATATGCCACTAAGTAACTGATAATATAGAGATTATATAAGTGAAATTGTTGTAAGGCTTAGTCGTGGTAAAGGAACATTGTGTTACACTAAGTAGTTGCGAAGACATACATATCGCACAATCAAGGGGTCACAATGCTCCCAACAAAAGCGCCTTATAACCATACAAAGCCCCTAGTGTTATGACAACTGCTTACCCTGAAAGTTGTGTGGGAACCTTGAAGTACTATTAGTCAAAGGTTTGGTCGCACCACAAGAGATCGTATTAATTGCAACAAACCCAGTTAAAAATTGATGTAATAAGGCAAAATAAGACCAAGGTCATGGGACATGTATTCAAAGTTGAATGTTGGGTAAAAACATAGTAATGGGGATCATTGGTGATTAATTAAAGTCTATGAAAGTTGGAAAAGGCATTGGAAATGGAAAAATTACATTTATTTCCATTTTATTTATGAAATAAAGGAAAATACGAGAAAAGGGATATGAAAGGTCACAAATCTGCATGTGAGGAAAATTGAAGGAAAAAGAGAGGAAAATGAAGAAAATAAAGGCCTCAATGATAAAAAGGCTTGGGAAGATCAGTTCATAGTTTTTTGAAAGTTTTAGCTTGGAGCTCTCTCTCTCACACACTCTTGCACACTTAGAGTTTTCTTAGAGCATTCTTTGAGCACATTGGATTTGGAGAAAGAAGGCAAGGAAAACATGAAATAGAAAGGAGACAATGGGATCAATAGCTACAGCTAGATTGCTTTGCAGGTATCAAGTTGCATGTATGATTTACATGCTAGGTTTGGCATGCATTGTATATGCACGTGGTTATTTGGTTATGATTTTTCATTTGCATAGAGGATTGCCTTGATTGATAATGGTTTTGCCTAGCCTTGCCATTTCCTCGATAACCATGGTGTTGTGGGTTTTACCCTTTTGTTTTCTGGTTGCTGCTCGTGTTCCTCATGTTTGTGGGTTGGTTTATTAGTTCCTCGAGCCTTGGTTGGAAAAACGCTCTCGAAGCCCTCGAACAACTTAGGTTGAGTTACTACTCCTTGAAGCCTTGGTTGGAAAAATGCTTTGGGGACCTTGGTGGGTTGAGTTACTAGTCTTGGAGCCTTGGTTGGACAAATGCTCTAGATCCCTGCGACAGTTGTGGATTAAGTTACTAGTCATGAAGTCAGGTTGGAACAAACACTATGGAGCCCTAGAAAGCTTGGGTAGAGACCGATCTGGTGATTGTTAGTGATGTTTGACTGTGAGGTGAAATCATTGGTTGAGGGTTGAGGTGGTTTAGCCTTTGGAAGCTCTAGTTTGGTTTTGTTTGGTTATTCCATGAGATCCCACATTCAAGCTTGGAATATGGTGCAGGCATGATTGGTTGAAGAGATATTTGGTTCAGCCCAATCTATGGTTGGGTGGTACGTGGAAGTCCCTCACTTGGTTGGAATTTGAAAATGTTAATAAGAGCTCTTTTCCTCTTTTAGTTTACGAGTAAATGTACTTGGTATGATGTGGCTTTGATGGTTGTTCTATCATTGTTATTATTTTGGTTATATGTTGGTTATAAGCATGGTTTTATGACATATTTTAGTTATGACACTCATCATGTTTTGATTGGTAAAATAATGGTTATTGAATGCATTACCTAAGAGATGTTATTGCAACTATTATGAGAGGGCAACAAAACTTCTTGATGATTTTTAGATAAGTATGAGATCCATGTATTCAGATATGTATTTATAACTTGTGGTTTATAGGTTTTCCATGTGTTTGACGAAATGCCTAGTATGTTACAGTTAGTCTAGGTCAAAATTTGATTTGAGAGTAAATGTTTAGCTTTGTTATTGTGTCAATTATGATTCTTTGGTGAAATTATTGAATTACTGAAAAATTATGTACGTATAACCTATAGGTATTGTGTACACAAAGTGTTTGTATAAATGAGTAATTTGGACCTCCAACTTCCTAGGATAATAACTTTGGCATATGATCTTCGTTTAACTATCATAATACCTCGTTTCGAAGATCTCTAAGAAAACATTGAAAATAAATTACTAAATTGCATTTGCACTTTCCCAATCTCTTCATTTTCCCTGAAGACATCGATTAGGCCCTCAAAACGACCTCACAAGTTTATAACCTGGAAAAATTACCAAAAATAGAAACGTTTTGTTAAAATTAAGGAGACGAAATTGAAAATAAATAGTGTTAGGTACAATTAGGATGATAATAGTGTGATCATGTGTCACTAGGTGTTGCAGTCAGTTTTGGACATGTGGTGTTATGAAACCAGCTCCAAATATAGAAGAAAAGAGAGATGAATGCCTTAAAAATAAGCCACTTCGAGGGGGAAACCTCCTTTACATTACATAAATGAACAAATCTTGGATGATACAAATGACAAAACCTCCTATCTATATATAGGAGTCCATGGGGTCGCAATATAATCCTAGCCTACCTAACAATAATAATGTAGGGGTACAATAATAACAATATGGGGGTTCTACCAGCATATGTAACATGTAACTTATCTTATAATGAAAAGTTACGAATTTTTCCTTTGTGAAAACAAACAATATGGGGGTTACAGGGGTACAACAATAACAATATGGGGGCTACACTAACAAAAATAAGGGACTACACTAGTAATATAGGGACCTAACATGCCCCTCTCCTTCAAAAAAGTTTTTTCCTCAACGCTTGAGTAGCTTTGGATGCTTCAATATAAAATTATCATGCTCCCATGTAGAATCTTCAGTGGGTAAGTTCTTCCACTTGATGAGATACTCTGAAATTGATCGATTTCGTAGCTATCGAGTTCTTGTTTCCGTGACTGCTTCAGGTTCCAATATGATTTTTCCTTCCTCATCAAGTTTTGGCAATATTGTTTGAACTGGAAGTTTGTCAGCTATAACCTTCTTTAAGCATGAAACATGGGAAATTGGATGCACTCGTGAAGAAGCAGGAAGATCCAATTTGTATGCCATAGTACCAATCTTTTGCAACACCTCGTAAGGACCATAGTACTTTGGCAATAATTTATTATCCTTCTTAGCTTGCTTGAGGGACATTTGTTTGTATGGTTGTAGCCGTAAAAATACCCAGTCTTCTACATCAAAACTTCTCTCGCTGCGATGTTGATCTACCTGTTGTTTCATTTGATTTTGTGCCAAATTCAGGTTATCCTTTAAGAGTTGGAGAACTTCTTGTTGATGCTCAATGTGATCTTCCACTGCTTGAACTTTCGAATTTTCTCTTAAAGATGATGTGATGGATGGTGGATGATATCCATAAAGTGCCATAAATGGGGTCATTTTTGCTGCAGTATGGAAGGAAGTGTTATACCACCATTCAACCAGAGGTAACCACTTGACCCATTATGTTTGTTTATCAGATACAAAACAATAAGGACATCCTTCCAAACATTTGTTACCTATCTCAGTTTTCCCATCAGATTGAGGATGAAAAGATGAGCTATGAGCTAGTTGAGTACCCAAACAAGAAAATAATTCCATCCAAAATTTTATAATAAAAATGGGATCTTTGTCGCTTACAATAGTCTTTGGGTTTCCATGTAGCTTTTGAATTGTTTCCATAAATGCAGTAGAAATTGTACTTGCTTTAAATGGTCGAGACAATGCACAAAAGTGTGCATACTTAGTAAATATATCAACTACCAACATGATGACACTCTTTCCTTCAAAATTAGGTAAACCTATGATAAAATCCATTGAAATATCCTCCCAACGTTGAGTTGGAATGGATAAAGGTGTTCGAAATACCGAGAGGAGGGGTGAATTAGATTCCTTTCAATTAGTATTATTATTAATCTTTCAGAGCATTAGTTAATCTTCAATTATTATCAGTGTTTGTACAATGACAGCAGTAAACAAAAGGAACACAAATGCACACAGCTTTTAAGGTGGAAACCCTCTCCAGGAAAAAAACCACCTGAATTCTTTTGTAATAATTCTTTAATATTCAACTCCAATTGAAAATAAAGCTCCAACTTCCTAGAATCTAGAAATACATTCTTCTCTAGCTCCCACTTGATGGACGCTCCAACGCCCGAGATTCCTCAATAGTCAATTGAACAAATGCCCCAACACCCACTGAGCTAAAACTCACCCTAGCACCACCCTAGCACCCTAAATTTTTCATAGGTTTCAACCTGTTCGTGACTTCATGCACCAGCCTAGCACCACCCTACCACCCTATAGAAGAATAAAAGAAGAATGGACTCCCGTACCAAGGAAAATGGTCCACTTTACAATGATATAGAATGATGTAGAAGAAGAAGATATACTAGACCATAACCCCAACTTTGACACAACCACCTAATGATGATCCTAGACCTCCCAACACTGCCTCTTCAACCCTTGGAAGATAGACACTAGTACAATTTTTACAATAATGTATTTACAATGATTTAGTACAATGATACCTTTACAATGATTGTATGCAGTGCTGCCCACTTGAAGACTTCATATGATGAAATTATTGCTGCTGTTATGCACCTTGGTTACTGCTCTTGTCATGCTACCCTCTCGCTTTGCCTTGCTTTACTTGTCAGCTTTAGAAAGTTCCGGGGTCCTTTGCAGCCCTTGACAACACATGATGTAGCTTTTTCTTGCCTTCTAGGATCTCGATATTGAATCTGGTGTATCTCTATTATTTCAAATCCCCAATATGTGATTTATGGCCCTATAGTAGTCCTATGAGTCTTCTTTCCAATGCCACAGGTTTGACCCAATTTTGATTCTTCAAAAGAGAGTTATGCCCAATCTCTCATAATGCCCTAATTATGGACTGGTTCAGTAGAGCGAACTTGTATGGTGTGCCACGTGTCACTGTTTATTCATTCAACTCTGAAATTGATATAACGAAATCACAGTCTGTGAAATATCTGGCATTTTTTACAGAATTCCAATCCGATATTCAGAGAGAGAGTTATGACGATTTTCCCAAGGTCACTTCTTTGAGACAAAGTTCAAGAGCCTGAAAAAACACTGACTTCCACAAATCATATCTCTGAAAATATTACTCACTTTGATATAAAATTTTTACAGGAGTTTCCTCAGGACTTTGGCTTCGCTTCATAAAAATTTCAGCTTTCTGAACCTTCGTATAAAATAATATATAGCGCAAATTCCACAATTACCTGTTTCAGGTAGCGAAATCCTTGCATGAGGAGGATATGAGGATAACAATTTATAGAAATGCTTAATTTGAGAGGGTATTCAACAAGTGAATGTGGGAGGGATTTTAGGAGCTTAAAAATTATTAATTATTAACTTTTCAATGACCCATGCCACAACCCCATGGGGTTTTAGCCCACTAACTGGGGTTAAAAACTTCAAACATGAATATCTCTCAAACCGTGAAGAATTACGTGGCGTACCATATATCACAGGAAACATATCGACAAGTAGAAACCATAAAAAACATTCTCGACCCAGAATATAGTAATTTGGTAGGTCAAAATTCCCATGCAAGACCGGGGTATCCCCTGGTGCTACTTGAGTTGACATAAATGACAACCACTAATCAACAATCTCCCCCTTTGATATTAATGGCAACACAAGTACTCCCCCTAAAATCATGACACCTCTTCCTACAACATTCTCTCCCCCTTTAACATCAATGGCAAATGGTAACTCCCCCTAACACATAACCATCCCGCGGACCTGTACACACTTCCACTCCCCCTTTATTTTATGAATAAGGAAAATCTAATGAGAACTTGGGAGAATCCCAAGCTTCTAGCGAAGATATTCAAATGCTTCACGAGTACTCTTATGATCATCAACGCTTCCTGCCCAATCTGCATCTGTAAAGGATTGAATAATGAGATTTTTACCCTTGGGATACCACAAGCCATATTCTATTGTTCCCTTTAGATATTGAATAATTCTTTTGACGAAAATAATATGTGATTCTTTTGGTGATGCTTAGAATCTTGCTACTTGTCCAACTGCTTGCATAACATCTGGCCGAGAGGCTGTTACATATAGAAGATTACCAATCATAGATCTGTACAACCTCTGATCCACATCCTTAGATGAGTCATCTATGCTCAATTTGCAACCAGTTACCATTGGAGTAAGGAAGAGTTTGGAATCTTCCATTTTGAATTTATTGAGCATTTCCTTGATGTACTTGCCTTGATATATAAATATTCCTTTCTCTTGATGAGATATTTGAAGCCCTAAGAATCATTCCCGCTCACCAAGTAAAGACATATGTAACCCTCTTTGCATATTTGCAGCAAATTTATTACTTAGTCGATCATCAATGTTACCAAATATTATATCATCCTCTTTAGCTAATAGATGTGCTTTAGTTGCTTCATCTAGAACATAGATGTCGTTTGGAGCTCGACTTGCTGCAGCCACAATTTCACCATACCTGCCTTTCCTGATTTCACATTTTGTGGAGTTGAATAATATTGCGTGTCCTTGATCACAAATTTGTCCAACACTGAGCGGATTGTGATTCATGTTTTCAACCAATAGAACATTCTTGGTTAGAGCATTTTTGCTTCCGAGAGTGACGATACTTGATCCTATAACATTTGAAGCTCCATCATTTCCAAAGGACACAGTTCCATCCTTCTTCTCTTTCAGAGATACAAATTTATTTCTATCTCCAGTAATATGCGTTGAGCAACAGCTATCAACATACCACACATATTTGTTGTATTGAGCCTTGAGAGTGAGAGCAAAATTATCAGTCTTCTTCTTCTTCCATGTTCGTTCGTTTTGTGGCTTCGAAGATTCTTCTGGAGGATTGTCAAGTCTGCAGTCTCTGGCTATCTGTCCAAAGTTTCGACATTTGTAACATTCAATACTATTTCTTAAATGTTTAAATCTATTGACGTTTCGTTGAGCCCTGGGAGGTTCATATTTGACAAATATCTTGGAATTGTCTTGGTTCCTAGGGTACATGCGACATTCTACAACTCTATGACCAAATTTTCTACATGAATAACAATAGCCATGAAAAATATGTTGGTACCTGGATGGAAATATTCGTCGAGGAATTGTCTTCCAAGGTTTTTCTTGCGAATCTTGTCAAATGAAGTCTACATGCATGTCAGATATCATAGGTTCATTGTATTTTTTTGTAGAAGGTCCTGCTTCTTCTTCTTCTTTGTAACCGAGGCCAGTTCTGTCATTGTAAGATCATTGATTTTTGATGAGTTCTTCCAATGTGCTTGAGTTGTTGGCATAGTTTTGGACAATTTTTCCCTTCTTCACTTCCTTACGCAATGAGACTACTTCGGCTTCTAATGCTTCCCTTTCTTGGTTGCTTTCTTCCAACTTCTTTTTAAGTGACTCTTCAATACAGTTGTGTTCTTCAACTTCAATTTTGAGACCTTGAACTTGTTATTCAAGAGTATTGGAACGGATCTTCTCAGCCTTGAGTTCTTTTATAAGCTTGATTGCCTCCTTAGAAAATTATTCTATGGTCAACCCTTCATCTTCGTTGTTTGGTACCTCTTGTTTATTGTGCTTATCCATAAACAATACTCTCTCATTGGCTTCTTCTTCGTTGTCACTGTATTCATCGGATGATGAGATATCTTATTTTTATTCACACTTGCAGGTGCAGGTCTTTGCCTTTGAAGGTTGTTTGTCCATATTGGTTTTCTTAGATGCAACAAACATAGTTTCTAGATGCGAAGTACCCTCTTCTTCATCAAGTCTCTTTTCATATGCTATGAGAACTCCATGTAATTCCTCTTTGCTAAGTTTTGCTAGGTTTTCACTATATTCTAAGACCGATACCTTTGGGTTGAATCTTCCTAGTAACGTTCTAAGAATATTTCGTGTAATAGTCTTCTCGTCAACATGCTCTCTCAATCCTTCCAGAGTGTTGGTTATTTCATCAACATGTGGGAAGTATGCAACAATGTTGCCATATTCTTTCATTATGAGTTGCTCAAATTTTTCTCTATAGATTTGAAGCTTTCTTTCTTTGACATTTGAGTCACCTGCATATATATTCTCAAGCTTGTCCCATACATTTTTGGTGGTTTTACAACCCAACACCTTATGATAAGCAGATTCAATAAGTCCACTGATAATAATATTCTTTGCTTTGCATCATTTACCAAATTCTTTTTACCTTTTTCATCCATGGTTGATGTAAATCCATTTTGAACAGTGTCCCATACTTTGTAACCTTGCGCCATGAGATATACCTCCATTCTTCCCTTTCAGAACGCATAATTATTTTCATCGAATAGAGGTACACCATTCTTGGTATGCTCCATGACCTCCTTCCAGCTATTAAACTGCTATTGAAGGAACTAAGCTCCGATACCAATTGTTGGAAATACTGAGAGGGGTGGGTGAATCAATATTCCTTTCAGTCAGTATTATTATTAATCTTTCATAGCATTAGTTAATCTTCAATTATTATCAGTGTTTGTACAATGATAGCAGTAAACAAAAGGAACAAAAATGCACGCAGTTTTTAAGGTGGAAACCCTCTCTGGGACAAAAATCACCTGAATGATTTTTTAATAATTCTTTAATACTCAACTCCAATTGAAAATAAAGCTCCAACTTCCTAGAATCTAGAAAAGCATTGTTCTCTAGCTCCCACTGAATGGATGCTCCAACGCCCGAGATTCTTCAGTAGTCGACTGAACGGATTCCCAAACACCCAATGAGCTACAACTCACCCTAGCACGACCCTACCACCCTAAAGTTTTCATAGGCTTGAACCTGTTGTTGACTTCATGCACCATCCTAGCACCACCCTACCACCCTATAGAAGAATGAAAGAAGAATGGACTCCCATGTAGAAATTATATGCACTAAGCATGCATATGTCCAAGATCCACCTGATCTCACACTATTTGACTTTATGCAAGATACTAAATCTATTCCACTTGTTAATCTTTTGCGGAAAAATTTAATTGCACACACATGTGAAGCATAAACAAAAATAATCAATCGCACATAACACAGTTTTTAACCGAGAAAGCCTGAAGCTGAAAACCCCAAATATATATTATGTAACATGGAGATCATGTGACAATCTCATAAAAACATACAAAGCTTATCACAAGCTCTCAGTACAGTACAATCGTCATACACTAATCAGACCTAATCTTGCAAATCCATGCACAGATCTTTGCCACCTGCCAGCCTGCCTCCACTACGCAATCTCTGCTGAAGAATAGCTCTGAATGAATTCGAATTACCCTTGCTTGCACTGTGCAATCCTCATTGGCATCTCCAATATGTGTGTGATGCAATCAATGCATCACTATAGTCACAACATATAGTCTATCTTGCCCTTTCACCTATCTCTCCACTAATCTCCACTGAAACTGCCATGCACTGTAGTTAACTAATGTATTGTTCGGTTGATTAATGAGTTATTATTTGTGAATTAATTAACTAATTAATTCACTCCACTCTCACTAGTGTATCAATCAGTTAGACTAGATACAACTAGCTCAACTGAGTCTAACTGAGTTAAACTGAATACAACTCCATAACTACTTCTTCCAACTATGTCATAACTTTGCCAATTGAGTTCTAACTGAGTCCTCCATGCATTAGCTCCAATAAACCCTTAGGAATAGCATAATTCCTTCTGCCAGCTGCTGTGCCACATCTGTGCACTGAACTGAAGTTCTCCAAGAGAATAAGTTGTTGTTTAAAGTCTGATTATTACTGAGAGCTAATAATAATCGACATGCATCTATTTTTAGATTGACGATCTATAAATAGACTTCACCCAATATTATAAAAAATATAATTTCATCTATTTTTCCAACTTGATCAACCATCCACAAATAGCATCCTGCAACTTCTGAAATATGATCGACATGTCTAAAAATAGACATAGTTTAAAAATAGACTTGCGCCAAAAATAGCTTGCGGGTCCACTTAGTGAAGGCGACTCTTTTCACTAAGCTCATCGTCTTGTTGAATCTCAATATCCCATACCAAAGGAAAATGGTCCACTTTACAATGATATAGAATGATGTAGAAGAAGAAGACACACTAGACCATAACCCCGACTATGACACAACCACCTAATGATGATCCTAGACCTCCCGACATCGCCTCTTCAACTCTTGGCAGATAGACACTTGTACAATTTTTTACAATGATGCATTTACAATGACTTATTACAATGATACCTTTACAATGATTGTATGCAGTGTTTTCCACTTGAAGACTTCATGTGTTGAACTTCTTTCTGCTGTTTTGCACCTTGATTGTTACTCTTGTCATGCTACCCTCTGCCGCGCCTTGCTTTGCTTTTCTACCCTAGAAATTCTGGTCCTTTGCAGCCCTTGACAACACATGATCTAACTTTTTCTTGCCTTCTAGGATCTCGATATTGAAACTGATGTATCTCTATTATTTCAGCTCCCCAATATGTGATTTTCAGTTCTGTAGTAGTACCCTGAGTATTCTTTCCAATGCCATAGGTCTGATCCAATTTGGATTCTTTAAGAGAGAGTTATTCCCAATCTCTCACAATGACCTAATTATGGACTAGTTCAAAGAGGAGCGGTAAATTGTATGGTGTGGCACGTGTCATCGTTTCCTATTCATTCACCGAAATTTATACAGCGAAAAATACCCATTCAGGGAAACATCTTCCACTTCTTCCATTCCAATCCAATACTTAGAGAGAGAGTTATGACGATTTTCCCAAGGTCACTTCTTTGAGATGAAGTTCATGAGCCCGTAAAAACATTGACTTCCACAGATCATATCTCCGAAAATGTTGTGTACCTTGATCTAAAATTTTTACAGGAGCTTCCTCTAGATTTCAGCTTCTTCTCATAAAAAGTATAGCTCATGAACCTTTGTAGAACAAAAGTTAGAGCGCAAATTCCACAATGACCTGTTTCAGGTAGCAAAATCCCTACATTAGGAGGATATGAGGATCACAATTTATATAAATGCTTAGGTTGAGAGGGTATTCAACAAGTGAATATGGGAGGGATTTTAGGAGCTTAAAAAATATTAATTATTGACTTTTCAATGACCCATGCCACAACCCCATGGGGTTTAAGTCCACTAAATGGGGTTACAAACTTCAAACATGAATATATCTCAAACCATGAAGAATTACATGGTGTGCCATATATCAACGGAAACATCTCAACAAGTAGAAACCATAAAAAATATTCTTGACCCAGAATATAGTAATTTTGTAGGTCAAAATTACCATGCAATATCAAGGTAGCCCATAGTGTTGCTTGGGTTGACATCAATGACAACCACCGATCAACAAAAGGTTGTAGGAGACCTAGGGTCTTAATTGTCTCCAAATTTATTTTGCTAGCAAACCAAAAATTCTGCCACAAACTTTTGAATATCGGGATGAAGGGCCATCCTAAAAAAAAATTCCTTCACCCTGTGGTAAGTTTTTAAAATTCCTGAGTGTCCTCCTAAGGTAGAAGCGTGCAATTCCAAAACAATCTTTTGTTTTAGTTGGGAATTCTTACAAATATATAAGCAATATTTGTACCATAAGAAATCATTTTTCCAACTAAATGTATCTTATGAACTGGGATCTTGCTACAACTTTTGAATGAGTGTCCACACTTCTTCGTCCTTTTTCCATTCATCCCTTGCTTCGGTTATCCAATCTAGTTGGATAATAGAAATGGCACAAAGCAATGCTTCCACCTCTTCATCCTTTCTTAAGAGGGCATCTACAACAACATTTAGCTTCCCTTTTTTGTAGATGATTTCAAAGTCATAACTCAACATCTTTGTGAACCATTTTTGCTTCTCTTATGAAGATAGTATTTGTTCCAAAAAGTATTTAAGACTATCATGATCAATTTTTACCTTGAAGTTTCTTCCCATTAGGTAAGGTTGCCATTTCTTTATTGCATGCAGTATTGCCAACATTGCTTCTCATAAATAGCTTTCTGCAAATACTTTCCTTTGATTAGACGAAATTCAAAAGCAATGGGTCTTCCTTCTTGCATTAAAACAACACCAATTCCATTTCCCGAGGCATCACATACCACAATAAAGGTTTTTGTGAAGTCTGGCGTAGCTAAGACCAGTGCTAGGCACATTTCCTCCTTCATATTTTCAAAGGCCTTAGTTGCTTCATGAGTCCATGAAAATGCATCTTTCTTAAATAATGTTGTTAGAGGTGCTGCTATTCTCCTATAATTTTTAACAAACTTGCAATAATACCCTATTAACCCGAGAAATCCTCGCAACTGCTTTATGGTTGTGGAGACTTTCCATTCCTTAATGGATTTAATTTTGTTAGGGTCTACTTTAACACCCTCGTGAGATACAATATGACCCAGATATTCCACCTCTTGTACTCCAAAGAAACATTTGGATGTTTTTGCATATAATTGTTTCTCCTCCAATAGTTTGAGCACCCTGTCAACACGTTGAACATGATCCTTCCAAGACCTGTTGTAGATTAGTATATCATCAAAAAATACTAGCACAAATTTTCTAAGGAAGGGTTTGAAAATGGAATTCATCCACCCTTGAAATGTAGAAGGTGCATTGGTAAGGCCAAAAGGCATGACCAAAAGTTCATAATGACCCTCATGAGTTCGAAATGTTGTTTTTGGAATATCTTCAGTCTTCATTCTAATTTGATGAAATCCTGAACGAAGATCCAACTTGGTAAAATAAATTGCTCCATGTAATTCATCCAATAATTTGCCAATCACAGGAATGGGAAATTTATCTTTAATAGTGAGCTTATTGAGATCCCTATAATCTAGACACATGCGCCATGATCCATCCTTCTCGTGCACCAATACTACTGGAGCAGAGAAAGAACTTTGACTCGGTTGAACTATATCAGGCTCTAACATTTCTGCAATCATACGTTCAATTTCACTCTGTTGGACATAAGGATATCTGCAAGGCCTGATGTTTGGAGGAACACTTCGTGGAATCAAATAAATTGCATGATCATGACACGAATAGGTGGGAGTCCTTTGGGAGTTTCAAAAAACTTTGAATGATTTTCCAAGACTTTTTGGAGATCTGGAGAAATAAATTATTTTGATGTTGGAACTTCTAGTGAGCATAATTATGCAATTACGCCTCGTTGTTATTTCTTCATAAGCTTTGTCATGACATTAGAGCTTATTATCTTTCCCGGTTTCCCCACAATGCCCCGTAATTCAACTTCCTTTCCTTCCAAAAAAAATTCAAGTAAAGTTCTCGAAAATTAAAAGCTATCGTCCCTAAAGATTGTAACCATTGTACTCATTGTACAACATCAACACCTCCCATTGGAATGGAAAGCATTGGAATATTCAATACATATGCCCCCATGGTTAGCTTGATATTATGGCATTTTCCAGAGCGATTTATTGTTCCTCCATTTGCAACCATCACTTGACATTCTGGTGCTGGTTATAGGAAGCAATTTAATTCCTTGGCTACCTTACAATGAATAAAATTATGGGTACTACCCGAGTCAATCAACACTATTACCTTTTTCTTCTTGATATGTCCTTCTATCTTGAGAGTTTGAGGAGTGGTAATTCCTGCCAATGCATCACAGGATATGGTCGTACTTATTTCTTCTTTCTATAGGGTTGGTTCCTAGTGTATATCCTCTTCTTTTGAAGTTTATTGTTCATTTTCTTCCTCCTCTTCACAATCTATGTAAAATAATTTCTTCTCAACACACTTATGACCTTTAGTGTATTTGCTATCACAACTGCAGTAAAGCCCTTTTGCTATTTTTTCTTCCAATTGTTGTGGTGTCAACCTTGTAGGTTGTGGAATTCTAGGAGTAGCAACACTTCCATCTTTATAGATGTGAGTGGTAGTCTTCCTTGTCACCATAATTTTACATTCAATTTTTCTTGCCAACCTGAATGCCTTCTCTAATGAATCAGGTTCCCAAAGGCGAACCTCATGTTGGATGTTATCCTTTAAAATCCCTATGACGACATCAATCATGTGTTCCTCTGGAATATCAAATACCCTTATATTCAAGTTTTGGAAGTCCTCACTGTGCTCCACCACTGAACCTTTTGTTTGAGATTTATCAATTGGATAAAGAAGGTTTTGTAGTAGCCCTCTGAATCTTCTTTCGAATGCCACAAGTCTGGCCCCATTTGGATTCTTCAAGGCAAAGTTATGCCCAATCTCCCACAATGTCATAATTATGGACTGTTTCAGTAGAGCGAACTTGTACGACGTGCCACGTGTCACTATTTTCTCCTTCGGCTTTGGAATTGATACACAAGAAACTATAGTCCATTTACTTTCGTCAACATCTTACAAAATTCCAATCTGATGCTCAATGAGAGAGTTATGTCGATTTTCCCAAGGTCACCTCTTTTAGATGAAATTTGGGAGCGTGTAAAAACCCTAACTTCCACAAATCATATATCTGAAAATATTGTGAACAACGATCTGAGATTTTTACACGAAGTTCCTCAGGATTTCTTCGAAATTGGTTTTTTTTTAGAGTCTGAACCCTCGTAGAAAAAAAAAGTTATAGCAAAAATTCAACGATGACCTGTTTGAAGTAGCGAAACCCTAGAATCGAAAGCTCTGATACCAAATGTTATGAAACCAACTCCAAAAATAGAAGAAAAGAGAGATCAACGCCTTAAAAATAAGCCACTTCGAGGGGGAAACCTCCTTTACATTATATAAATGAACAAATATTGTATGATACAAATGACAAAACCTCATTTCTATATATAGGAGTCCATGGGGTCACAATGTAATCCTAACCGAATTAACAATAATAATGTAAGGGCATAATAATAACAATATGGGTGTTACAGGATTTTTTTCAATCAATCGATAATTTTCAGCTGCGTGAGGGCCGACTGCCGCTGTGAGCTTGGATCCCTCGTGCTAGGGTTTCCTCGCTTCCATGGAGGTTCTGGGCATGCTCCAGGTGCCTCCTCCCCCCTCCTCCTCCACCATTTGCTGAAGACGCGTTCAAATTGATGCTGACATCCTTGCCGAAGAAGAAGAAAATCGATGCAACAAAGTTTGTGAAGAAAATAGATGATATTCCATAAATCTCTCTTCCCCCTGAGGGTCCGATTCAGGTTTCTTTGTCCCTGAAAGATCATGCTCTCGCTGGCCAGTTTACAGGTCTCTGGCTCTCCCCAAAATCCACATAGAACTGGTTCGTCAAGAACTGGGTGCCATTGATCAAAGACAGTGTAACCTCATATTTCTTGGGGAGAGGTTACTTCCTGTTCGAATTCACTTCAAAAGAGGACAAGGATCTGATCTTCCGGAATGGCCCCTACTTTATGGGCCCTCAGGCCCTGTATCTTAATAAGTGGATGCCAAATTTCGACCCTGCAGTCGATGTTCCTACTACGGTCTTAGTGTGGATCAGGCTTCCAAATCTCCCAGTGCACTGTTGGAACTGGGATTCACTGAAGCACATAGGCAATGCCCTGGGTAAATTTATAAACCGAGCGAACAACAAGGATCAGTATGACTGTGCCAGAATATGCATGAAGGTAGATCTAGAGGTGGGTCTCCCAAAGGCAATAAAAATCAATGTCGGAAGTTGGACCCATGTGCAAAAACTAGACTATGATCAGCTGCCCTTCAAGTGCTGGAAATGCCATGTTTACGACCACTTTTCCAGAGGTTGTTCGAGCAATGGAGAAGCAGAGAAAGGGAAGGAGGAGAAATGGAATCAAGTCAAGCGTACCAAGACCTCTCATAAATCTCACAAGTCCGATGCCCCAAATGGTAAAGGTCCTCAGCTGGCATCTGCCCAGCAAATACCTCCCTTGATGGGTCAAGAAAACAAATTTGGGCCTCTAAGCTCGGAAATAGAGGAAACCCAGGAGGTCAGGATTCAAAAGGTTAGCTCTCCAGCCATAGGGACCCCCTCTGGCTCGACCAAAGGAGGAAGTGTTGCAGAGAGCTCTAAAGAAAAACTCTTAGAAGCTAAGGAGGAAGAACACGAATAAGAATATTCAAAGGAGGAAGGAGAAATAGGGGACTCTCAAACCTCTTCCAGAAGATCCACAAGAGGTCGCAAGACTTCCTGGGAAAAGAGAGATCAGGAAACGTAAAAAGACAAGCTTCACGACAGCCAACCAACCCTTAATAAGTTATTGGAAAAAACACTGAAGATGAAGAGACATCAAACTCAGGGCTCCAAGGGAGATCATCGCAACAAAATTAAATGATGAAGGTCGTCTCCTAGAACTATAGGGGTATGGGGAGAAAAGCTAAAGAAGAAGCCATAAGAAGCCTAATAAGTATAGAAGCCCCAAACATACTCCTCATTCAGGAGACCAAAATGGAGGACACAGTCTTCCTTCACGCAAGTAAGAAATTCTAGAATAAAGGTGGAGGGAAAGTAGTCTCTGCCCATGGAGCCTCGGGAGGGCTGGTCACTCTCTGGAATACTAATAAATTTTTGATAGTCTCTAAGACCCTGAACACTCACTGGCTATTCTTAAAACTGCAGCATCTTGTCACAAAAGAGATCACATGTCTCTTTAATGTGTATGTTCCAGTAAATGGTAGGGAGAAAAAGGCCTGTTGGGACTCGATTAGAAACCTAGCAGATCTAGTGAATCTGGAAAATACCATCATTGCAAGTGACCTTAACCTCACATTACTCTCGGCATAAAAGAGAGGAGGTAACATCGTAAGGGATCCGGCAAGGGAATGGGTGGAGGATCTTATGCCGAACTAGAAGTTTCTCGACATGAAACCCTATATTGGTAAGTACACTTGGTCAAAAAAAAGAGTCGGTCCAGGTCATATTGTAGCAAGATTAGATAGATTTTTTGTTCAAAGATCCTTTCTCCTTCTAGGGTTAGAGGCTAGAATGCACATTCTCCCTTGCAACGTTTCTGATCACAAACCCATCAAGCTTGAGCTGCTGGCCCATCTTGATCTAGGTCCAATCCCATTCAGATTCAACCCTCTTTGGGTCAAGGAGCCTGATTTCATGCGCATGGTCAAGGAAAGTTGGAAGCTTCCAGTCAAGGGCTCCCCCTTTTTTGTCTGGGAGGAAAAACTCAGAAGAGTGAAAGTTGTTTTGAAAATTTGGGCCAAATCTCTGCCCAATCCTACAACTGAAAGGAAAAAAATCTAAAGTACGTTAGAAATCCATCATTTGTAGGCGGAAGATGCTGAGATAACAAAAGAGGCGCTAGACAAGGAGGCACATCTTTAGCAGAAATTTCACAAGGCATGCTTGGTTGAGGAAGAATACTGGAGGCAAAAATCTCGAAGCCTCTAGCTCAAAGTAGGAGACAAGAACTCCTCCTTCTTTCACAAGCAAGCCCAAGTGAGGAAATGCTTAAATTCCATTTCTAAAATCAAGGAAGAGAATACCACCCACAAGGACAATATGAGCATCAAAAGGGCAACCTTCCTCCATTTCAAAAAACTGTATAATGAGGAAGAGGAGATGGGCCAGAATTCTAAACTTATGGATGTGGTTCCCCTCTTGATAATGTCTAAGATGAATTAGCTGCTAGAAGCAAAGTTCACCAAAAATGAAGTTAAGGATGCCCTCTATGCTATGGATCCCGATAAATCCCCAAACCTGGACGGATTTATAGCCAGATTCCTCCAATCCTGTTGGAAGATTGTGGAAAAGGATGTGTTTAAAATGGTATTAAAATCCCAAGCCTGTTAGAAAATTGGAGGCAATACTAACTTTGCGTTCCTTGCCCTCATCCCTAAGGAGAAAGGAGCCAATACCTTCAATAGATTTCGTCTGATCTCTCTTTGTAATATAGGCTACAAATTGATAACCAAAGTGATAGCCAACACATTGATGAACATCCTCCCCAAAATTATTCCGGAGAATCAAGGTGGCTTCATCCATGGTAGGCAGATTGTGGACAATTTCATTTTAGTCCAAGAGGCGATTCATTCAAGTCTGCATCGAAATGAAAAGGGTATGGTTGTCAAGCTTGATCTAGCAAATTCTTTTGACTGAGTTAGACGCAGCTTTCTGTTGGATGTTTTGCATAAGCTTGGGCTCGGGATTAGCTTCATAAATTGGATTTGAGCTTGCATTTTGGAGCCCTGGATTGCCCCACTGGTGAATGGCAGGGCTGCTGATTTCTTCAAAGCTTTGAGAGGACTTAGGCATGGGTGTCCTCTTTCACCCCTCCTATTTGTTCTTCAAGCTTTTGTCCTCAGCTTTTACCTTGACAAGATGCAACAAGACCATGTTATTATTGGGCTAAGCATAGCAAGAGGAGTTAAAAATATCAATCACGCCCTCTTTGCCGATGATAATCTATTGCTGGGTGCAGCCACTGTGCTTTCGACTGCTAGATTCAAAGGCATGCTGGACGATTTCTATGGGGAGTCTGGCAGTAAACTTAACAATGGGAAATGTCACATATACTATTGGAACATCTCAACCTCCTCTCTCAATGCTATCACTAGATGTTTTGGGTTTGCTACCTCCTCATCCTAGTCTTCGTTCAAGTATCTTGGGCTTCCTATATTTCTCAAGAGTGCCTTCAGCAGAGATTGGCTTCCCCAATTAGAGAAATTAAAGAACAAAATGCAGGCTTGGGGCTTCTCCTGGCTCAATATCTTAGGTAAGACAATGCTCATCAAGGTTGTGCTCAACAGTATCCCTCTATTTCAATTCTCTGTCCTTCTGGCTCCTGATGGTATCCTCAAGAAGATGGAGGATTACATTCGTAAAATTTTTTGGAAGGGAGGTAAGCAGAATGAGGAAAAAATTCCTCTCGTCAGTTGGGAAAAATTTTCCAAGCCACTGATGGAGGGGGGCTTGAATTTTAAAAATCTTTGCTCCCAAAATGTAGCTATGGGAGTGAAAATCATATGGAGAATCATCGCCCCCAACCCTGGCTGGGCGCAGCTGGCACTGTGGAAGAAGTATTTCAAAGGTCAGAGAACATGATGCCTAGACAATCCTCTCCCCTAGATCAAATCGTCCTTCCTTAAACTCTGTGCTAAAGCTGTCCCACTGGTCAATTCCCATGCATTTTGGATCCCTGGAAATGGAAAATGCATTAATGTTTGGAATGATCGGATTATGAATAATACCCCACTGGTGGAGATCATATCCCTGCAAACGTTGCGTCTGTGGTTGTCCAATGCTGGATACACCACGTTGTGGGATTTCTCCTTATGAAATGGACTCGACTGATCGAGCTGGAAACAAATCCAAGTGCCCTCGGATCTGCAGAACGATTGCGCTGTGTTTTTTTCTCTCTTGCAGGGCATGCCACCCATTCATGCGAGGAGGAAGGACCTTCGTGGCCGGGGATCGACTGCTGGTGGCTACTCTGTGGCGCAGGGATACGCAAGGCTGCTGGAGCAGCTACATGTCCCACCGAATCCAGCGCCTTGGCAAGGGATCTGGAATCACTCCTCCATCTCGAAAGTCGACTTCTTTTGCTGGCTAATGTGTCATAATTTTTTTTTGACAAATCACAGATTGCAGAAAAGGGGAATTAATGGTCCCTCTAGGTGTATTTTGTGTAGAGAAAACGTAGAGTGCGCCCGCCATCTTGTGTTGGAGTGCAAATTTGCAACAAAAATCTGGCATGACCTCATAGGCACTTGGAGACCCAACTTTGCTTTCCCCAGCTCCATCTGTGAGTTGTTTGCAAATTGGTTGCCCAGATATCCTGGCCCCTTTCCAAAAAACAAAATAACCAAAGCTGCCCGGACCTCCCTTCCAAAAATCATTAGCTGGCATATTTGGCTTGAGAGGAACAAGATGATTTTTAGAAATAAAGAGCAGGATGTTAAGTTTGTTGTGATCAAGATAAAATGTCAACTGAAAGAAATTCTGGCAGACCAAAAGGATGACTCAAACTTATGCCAGCAAGACATAGATTGGGGCTCCTCATTTTATCTTCATTTCCAAAAAGCTGTAAGTACAATCACCCCTCCCAAAGATTGGCAAATAAGAGAAAATGAGAAAGACTTCTCTGACTATATCACCAAGCAATCGAGATATTCTCTCTTCTTTGACGTGGCAGCCAAAGGAAATCCAGGGAAAGCCGGCGCTGGAGGAGTCATAAAGAATTTAGAAGGCAAAATGATACACAGCTTTGCCTGGGGCCTGGGCCATACTACCAACATCCAAGCTGAAGCGTTGACTCTCTTCCAAGGTCTCGAGCAGCTCAAAGACCTAGGCATCAATGAGGTAAATGTCTTTGGAGATTCGCAGTCCATTATCAAAACCATAGTGAACAATTCTACCCCGTCAGATTTAAGATTTGCAAGGCTGATTTCAAGAATCAAAATTTTGACAAAATCCTTTCAGAATTTGAAATTCTTCCATGTGCTAGGTCTATCCTAAGAGATAGAGACGAAGCATGGAATCCAATACCTTAACCCTCTAACTATCATGTTCTATTGCATTTTATTGAAGCAATTTGTTTGTATACACAAGCTTGGGCAAATCACGGAAATGGATCCCATTGTTACATGTAAGAAGATCTGGATCATAAGCATAAGTGGCATGATACTATTGGTAGGAGAGGTACTCTGGGCATTGCCCCCAAATTTTGTATTCCGATTTGAGGCATTCATGCCAAGTTTATAATATATTCCAATAACCATTTCTGTAAAAAAATAAAAAATAAAAAAATAAAAGGAGGGGGTGTTACAGGGGTACAAAAATAACAATAAGGGAGCTACACTAACAACAATAAGGGACTACACTAGTAATATAGGGACCTAACATGTGGACCCTATTTTCCATAAGTGCATCTTGGAAATCGGGTCTCACACAATAACTATCATCTCACGTTTACCCTGACAACCTCGTGGATTTCGGTAAATGTGGGAAGGGTGGTATTAGAACTCCTAGGTTCAACACTTGGGGCGAAATGTGTTATCATCCATGCATGTAGGTTGCATATTTGTTTGTTATGTATGCATGTTGTTAGTCATTGTTGCAGTTTTGTCATCATGTAGAAGTGATGATGTTGATGTTGGTATGTATGATACGTTGATTTCCTTATATATATATATATATATATATATATATATATATATATATATATATATATATATATATATATATATATATATATATATATATATATATATATATATATATATATATATATATATATATTGTGCCAATCCGGATTGATCTTGTAGATGAGATAGTCTCCCCTGAACTTCACTGAGGTACTTTTTATTTTGTTTATATTTGGTTATCTGACATGGTATGCTTGCAGGAAGAAGGTCAAAGATGACAAGAAAAATGGTGGAATATAGTTCACGTGATTCTCCTTATGGATTAGATGAGCAGCATGGTGATGAGTACTCCCCTCACATAGCAGAGACATAGAGAAGTTTGAAAGCAGAGATAAGGAGTTGTAAGGCAGATAATGACAGAATAATTTAGTGATAGGAAAGGCTTGCTAGGGCACGAGAGAAACAAGCAAAGGTTAATGCAGTTATCCTTTAGAGTTTGTCAAACTTGCAGAGGATAGGGAACGCTTAGGATCTGTCATGGACAGGAGGAAAGAAAAAATGGTGCATATGGAAGTAGGTCTCAATCAAGATACATGCTTGACAGGGATGATATAGTTAGAGGTGGTAGGTTCATGGATACACCTTACAAGAGGGATAATGACCGTGGACTTAATTATAGTTCTGGTTTAGAGAGACAACATCATTGCCACCATCTGTATTGGAGGATTGAAAAGCGGTATTTGCGAGAAGAGTTTAAGAAATCAAAGCCACATACCTTCGATGGAGAAATGAAGAAGTCTTACAATGTAGAAGCTTGGTTAATTGGGATGAATAATTTCTTCAGATTGGATGAGTACTCAGCTAATATGAAAGCCATAATAGCTAATTTCAGTCTTACAGGTATAATAGACATTTGGTGGGAATATGTAAAGAATGTCAAAGGTATTCAGGAAGAGGAGTTGACTTGGAGTGAGTTCGAGAGACTTTTTAGGAAGAAGTATCTATCTGAGAGATATTATGATGATAGGGAAAAGGAATTCTATTAGTTGAAGATGGGATCTATGACCGATGAGGAGTATACTAGCAGGTTCTTGGAGTGGTTGAGATATGTGCCTTATCTTAAGGAGGAGAAAGCCAAGATTAAGAGATTCATGAGTGGGTTGCCGATAACATTCAAGGACAGGATCGAGTTTGATGAGCCTAGATCATTGGAAGAAGGCATCAAGAAATTGAAGCATTGTTATGAGCAATCTAAGGGTAAGAATGAGTCTAAGCAGGATTGGGAAGGTAATGAGAAGAATAAGGGAAAGTGGGATAAGAAGCAAGCAACATTACCGTATACAGGTAACAAAGAGAATGCAGTGCCACATAAGAAGTTCTATACAACTAATAGAGGACAGGGATTTCAGTATGAGGAGCAGAACAACGGTGATGGCAAGAAGCCTTTATAGTGTTGGACTTGTGGCAAGGATCATCGCAAGAGATATTGTCCACAGAATCAGGGTGGTAGACCATAGATTTACAGTGCTCAGGAGTCACAGACGTTGGGGGATGTTGGACAACGTATTCCACAGATTTATGCATCTTTGGATAATAGGTGTGTTGATCATCAAACATCTATTATTGAGATGGACGGTAAGCTTTTTTATTGAGTTGTTTCTATTTTGATTGACCCTAGATCTAATTATAGTTATGTTAACCCTGAGCTAGTGGATAAGTGTGGTTTGAATAAAGATGTACATGCATACTCTTGGTTAATGCAGTTGGATACAAGTATAAAGAAAAATATTTCATCACCGGGTAAGATCTTGTGCATTTAAATTGAACGACATGCCTACGTCAACGCATCTAAATATTCTTCCATTGGGATCATACAACATGCTTTTGGGTATGGATTGGTTGTATCTTCACAAGACTAAGGTGGATTGATATGATAAGGCTATTGATTGATTGGATGGTAATGGGGAACAAATAATCTTGTAGGGCAAGAAGAAGGCTAAATCAGTTAGGATGGTTATGACTATGCGAGAAAAATACAGTCATAGGAAAGGGTGTGTCTTCTTTGTAGTGCATATCTTTGAAATGCATATTTCCAGTGACAAAGGGAAGGAAGTTGAGGATGCTGAGGTATTGAATAGGTACCCAATTTTGCAACAGTTTCAGGATGTATTCCAAGCAGAGATCTTAGAGTCACAGCCTCACAAGGAAGTGGAATTTTCTATTGAGTTGTTACCAGGAACAACACCAAAATCAAAGGCGCCATATAGGATGAGCACTTTGGAGTTAGTGGAACTGAAGTTGCAGTTGAAGGAAATGCTTGAAAATGGGTACATTAGGCCAAGTATGTCATCTTGGGGTGCCCCAATATTGTTTGGAAAGAAGAAGGATGGTAATCTCCGGTTGTGCATCAATTACAGGTGGTTGAACAAGGTGACGATTAAGAACAAGTATCTGTTGTCGAGGATTGATGACTTGTTTTATCAGTTGAAGGGAGCAGTATTGTTATCGAATATCGACTTGAGATCAGGATATCATCAAGTACGCAACAAAGAAGAGGACATCTAAAAGACTGCTTTCCAAACTTGGTATGGGCATTATGAGTTTGTGTAAGAGTGTTCAATTACTCACAGGCTTGTGTAAAGGTACATACAAAGGCTCCATTATATAGAAATGGAGGAGGCTTAGTGTTGAATAAAGATAACTATGACAATAGGGCAAATGCAAGTCCCTGTGTGAGCTTACAAGTCACCATACTTAGCTCATAGGGAAATGAGGTGTTGAAAAAGCCAACTCTAAAACCCCCCCTTAAGCGAAACATGGGGAGTAACTAAATAAAACAAAGAATGGGTCCCGACAATAGGCATGATTATGTACCCATGTACAAACAATCATAAGCGGAGAAAGAGAGAAAAAACCATAGGAAAAAACTCCCCTCCAAAAGAGAGAAACATGTAGTGCTCAAATTATCATGGAGTTGAAATTGTAGATCCCATAATGATCCACCGAATAGCAAGAACATATGTGTGCTCCAATCAAGAAGCATGAAATGTTGAAGTACCAAAACTATGAAGATGAGAGCCATGAAACCTCAATGATGTCGATCAATATCTTAAGTAGGATTCTTGTAGAGGCACAAGGGTGGAAAACAATGCTAAATTCTCCAAAAAATGCTTCAAAGAAACTAGGTTTCGGTAAAGAACTAGGACAAAGGCTTCAAACATAAGCAACACCATTAACCAACAAACAACCAATGAGGCCAATAAGTATGGAAAATTTACAACAACACTCATGAAGTTGATTGAACATGGTCACCATTACACTGATCAAAGCAACAATATATGTCACCATCTAATCCCCCCCCCCTAAAACACAATTGCAGAAGGAGAAATAATCAATAGTCTTCATTGTCAGCGAATTTACCCCTTGACGGTCGAGACTGGTCCACAAATCATTCTTTCACGTCTCTTCTGTAACGAACTGAGTGAAAGACTAGTAATTGACCAAGAATTTAGGAACGTGTATGATTTACTTTGTTGAGGACATAGAGATGCCTTAGCCCTTCTTCTTTTTTTTCCTTTTCGGATTCAAAGTTAGGTGCCAAAAAAATTTCATCTGGAATGGCATTAACAACTATGTCAATGATCTGTTTATTAGATTGAATAGGAGCATTTTCTTCAAACACCTCACAACTAGATGGAGGTGATGATGTGGCAACATTATCATATCCAAGACATGCTCTTGATGTCTGCACTTCAGGGTTAATAGGAGCAATTATTCCCAGTCCATTTTTCCTAAGTCCTCCTCTAGTATATCCCATTTTACTTAGGAATCGGGATCCAATACCAGTAGTATGCTTTTCAAAACTAGGTGTGACAAAGGCATGTGATGCGTTATGATCATCAAATTCAGTCTTCTGACAATCAACTTCATCAAGTGTGGAAGAAGATAAGTTTGGTAGCTCAACAACTACCGTCTCCATCTCATATTTATGAAGATGACTAACCTCCATTTCAAGTTCCTGCTTAGACTCTTGCATATTCTAAATTAACTCATCCTTCTCAACTAGTTGTTGAGACAAGGCATCATAATCTTGTTTCAAAAAATGATATTGCTCCATTATTGTTTCTTTTAAACAATCAATCTCCATAATGTGTTGATTATTTTGTTCTTCTAGTTGCTTCTTCAAATTTGAGTCAGAAAAAGACTCAACTTCCTCCTGCAAGTAATCAAGGAGGTCAATCTTCTCTTGAAATTCATTTGCAAGCATCTCGATATATTTTCCCATGGTTGATTCCAAATTGTCAACCTTCTGGATTTTCTCAGCTATTGAAGTTTGCAACCTATTTTTAAGAGTTTAATTCTCTGCTTGCAAAACAACTATCACTGATTGTAACTAAAGGAGTTCTTTACAAAGTTCATTCATTGCCTTCTTCTCACGAAGCTCCTCCAATATTTTACCCATCTTGAAAACAAGCTTGGAAAATGTGTTTTCACTAGTCACAAAAGAAAACACTGATACAAAAGAGGACTCATGATGACAATAATAACTGCTTTACACTTCAAAGCATACTACACATAAGATCAATTCAATTCAACAACCTTTGCACCACTAGCCCACCAGGAAGTATTTCATAACCCTGTGTTTACTACAAGAGAATTCCCAAATATCTTTCTAATCCAATAATTTTTGCCCCATCCTTCTTTTAACCAAGAAAAAAAATTTCCAATAATTTTGGGGTATATTTTATTTAACCCAGAAAAATTTGCGTCCCAAAATTTCAAAAAATATAAAACCCTTAAAAATTATAAGGGCCTTACTCCCATACGCCTTCCTCCTTTGAAATCCCAAAAAGGCTTTCCTTATATATTTCATGTTTCTCCTTTTTGAAAGCCAAAAAAATCACATGGGAAATTTGTAATAGTGAGCAAATTAAAATGGAAAAACTTTGTTATAATTTTGGTTTGAGAACTTACGACAGATTATTGAATGATGCATCGAACACCGCAAGCTCTGTGCTTTTCTGGCTGCTTCAACTGGCTGCTCTCGTCAATATTCACTGTGCTTTTCATCATTGAACTGGACGAACTTGCCAGCGGACACTTTTTGTTGAAGACAACCCCCAATAAAGAAGACGTGGGGCCCAAGAAGCTAGCCATGCCATGCACGATTAGTAAGAGGTAAATTCAAAAGGGAATATCAGGGGTACGATTCTAAGACATTCTCCACCAGATTATCAGCCTATGCATGAACTCAAACCCCAGATAATTCGCGAATACCTTCAAATTATTCTCCAATTTCGATCCAAATGCGCTCAACCTGCACTCCAAAATCCTTCCGTAAAGGAATTCTCCACAACGTTGGAGGCACACATGAGGAAGTTGATGTGGCAAAGATTGGGTTACAAGATCTCCAACTTCTCATCGATAGATTGCTCAAAAATGAGGTTGAAGACAAGGAGCACTTTATGCTCAAGCTCCGGAACAGGATCGACAAACTAAGTTACCAAATATCGTAAAGAAATAGACTGCTACACAATCTCATCTCCACTGGAAAAGTTATTTCCATGGTCATCGGTCGCATGCAATCTTTAGCTCCAATGAACTCGACGACATGATATATCATTGAGAAGCAACCCAAAAATTGATGTCAAGCTCCGGAACAGGATCGACAAACTAAGTTACCAAATATCGTAAAGAAATAGACTGCTACACAATCTCATCTCCACTGGAAAAGTTATTTCCATGGTCATCGGTCGCATGCAATCTTTAGCTCCAATGAACTCGACGACATGATATATCATTGAGAAGCAACCCAAAAATTGATTCCTTTCGGCTGGAAAATGACCATTGAATTGAAGGTAACTGGAGGGGATTTTCACGATCTTCAACAGATCCGACGATCAAATATAGATATAGCCTGACTTATTAATTCAAGCGATGATTTAAAAAAAAAAAAAAAAAAACTGATCTATCTCTTAGAAAAAATACGAACCCATCACATCACAGAGATCCCATTCACATCATTAATTTTTTTTTTAAAGAATGTCCCTAGCGTTGTAAGAAACACGTTGATGCCATCTATGTAACCCAACTCATGACACCAAAGTTTTATGGTGAGAATGGTAGGTATTTGACATTACCCTAAAAGACCATAAATCTCAATCTCTCTTACTCGAAACCTTAACACCAACGACGACCATAACCAAAATATGGGAAAGATCCCCACGAGCCCTAGCATCCAGACTCAAAGAGAAAACCCTATTCAGATGATTAAAAAATTAAAATATTTCAAAATAAATTCAGTAGGGCATGAATTGCTGGCTCTGATACCATGCAAGAGTATTCAATTACTCATAATCTCATGTAAATGTACATAGAAAGCCTCTATTATATAGAAATGGAGGAGGCCCACTGTTATATAAGGATAACTATGACAACAGGGAAAATGAAAGTCCCTATGTGAGCTTACAAGTCACCGTACTTAGCTAATATGGAAATGAGGTGTTGGAAAAGCCAACTCTAACAATTTTTTGTAGTTTCTTTTGGTTTTACCAATGCTCTAGCTACTTTCATGTGCTTGATGAAAAGTGTGTTGCGTCCTTATCTGGACAAGTTTATGATTGTATTCATTGATGACATATTCTAAGAAAGAGGAAGAGCATGTCGAACACTTCGCAGCAATGTTAAGATTGCTCAGAGAATATCAATTGTATGCCAGTCTTAGTAAATGCAACTTATTCCAGACAAAGGTGCATTATTTGGGAATGTGGTTTCCAAGGAAGGTATAGTAGTGGATTCAGAAAAGATATGAGCTATCATGGAATGGGAAACTCTTAGGAATGTGGATGAGGTTAGGTCATTCATGGGGTTAATAGGTTATTACATGTGGTTCATTAGAAACTTCTCATAGATTGCCTATCCTATTACATCATTGCAGAGAAAAGGAAGGAAATTTGAGTGAATAGAGGAATGCCCAATAGGTTTTGAACAATTGAAACAATTGCTTTCAAATGCTCCAGTTCTAAAGATTAAAAATATAGATATAGAGTTTGTGGTATGTATAGATGCTTGCAAGGGAGGACTTCGTGGAGTTTTGATGTAGGAAGGACATGTAGTATGCTATGAGAAAGGGAAAATAAATGAGCACGAGAAAACTATGTGGCACATGATCTTGAGTTGGCAGTGATCATCCATGCGTTGAAGATGTGGAGACACTATCTTATTGGAAGGATGTTCATCTTAATGAGTGATCACAGTGGATTAAAATACTTATTTGACCAACTGAATCTGAATTCCAAGCAAGCCAGGTGGTTGGATAGGATCAGTGAATTTGACTTTGAGATCAAGTACATTAGGGGTAAAGACAACAAGGTTGCAAATTCTCTTAGTGGAAGGATACAAGTAAATCATATAGGAACTGTGAGTTCTTATGGTGCATATTTACAGGATAAAATCTTACAGGAAAGAAAATAGGATGACAGATACCAACAACTTAAGCACATGTTACAACAACAGGGTACAAGTGAACAAGATGAGGATTATCATCTCATGACAGATGGTTTGGTGAGATTTAGGGACAAGATCTATGTTTCAGACAACATTAAGCTCAAGAAGCTTATCTTGCCGGAATTTCACATTAAGTCATATTCGGGTCACCTGGGATATCAAAAGACACTAACATCAATTAAAAAATTCTACCATTGGCCGAATTTGAAGAAAGAGGTGGAAGAGTTTGAGGCAAGATATTTGGATTGTCAACAGGTAAAAGCAGAGTGTAAACATCCAGGTGTCTTACTACAACCGATTCTGATTCCATAGTGGAAATGGGAGGTCATTTCTATGGACTTCATTACAGGTTTATCGAGTACATTTGGACAACATGATTCTATCATGGTTGTGGTTGAAAGGTTGACTAAAGCAACTCACTTTATTCCAATGAAGTCTACTCATGCAACTAGTGAGGTAGCAGGGGTCTTCATCAGGGAGATAGTGAGGTTGCATGGTATTCCTAGGAAGATTATGTCATACAGATATGCCAAGTTCACTTCCAAGTTCTCGAAAGAGTTATTTGCATGTTTGGACACAGAGTTGATCTTTAGTACAACTTATCATCCACGGACAGAGAAGGTCAATAGGATTTTGGAGGACATGTTAAGGATGTATGTTATGCATCAGAATCGAAAGTGGGAAGAGTTTCTTCCACTGATGGAGTTTGCTTAGAACAATGGGTATCAGGAATATTTAAGGATGAGTCTATTTAAGGCACAATATGGGCGGAGTTGTAATAATCCCATCAGTTGGAGTGATCTAGCTAAGGTATCAATTGGACTAGACATGTTGGCAGAGATGGAACAAGAAATGCAGGTTATCAAGAAAAATTTAAACTTAGCATAGGACAAGAAGAAGAGTTATGCAGATCAACATAGGACATTTAAGGAGTTTCAGGTTGGGGAATGGGTGTATTTTTGTATCAAGCCAAAGAAGAGCTCCTCGAGGATTGGATCATGTGCAAAGTTGGCACCTCGGTATCGCGGTCCAATGGCTTACTGACTTGCACTACCTCCAACAATGAAAGTACACGATTATGTGTCATTTCTTAAGAAGTATGTGAAAGATGTTGATCATGTGATTGATTGGTCTATATTTTGGGTGGATCCCTAAGGAGAATTCCAACTGGGACCTCAGTGCATTTTGCAGCGAAAGATACCCATGCTCTAGAATTGAGCAATTGAGCAAGTTAAAGTGCAGCGGAAGCACTTTGGTCCCGGTGAATTTACATGGCGGATGGTTGATCAAATGCGGGCTATGTATCCTTCTTTATGCATTGGTTGAGCAGATGTTTTTTGGTGTATGTTTTGATGTTGTGTTTTGGTTCTCTCTCTCTCTCTCTCTCTCTCTCTCTCTATATATATATATATATATATATATATATATATAACTACTGCATCGATTTATGTTATAGAGCTCCAATAACCAACATGGTGTTCATGATATCTTGGTTTTGTTTTTGGAAGTATGATGTGATGTAAATGTTGCATCATGTTATGTTATAAATCACTATGGGAAGCATGTGTTTTGTTGGTTTATAAGTGTCATTGAACACCGAGGATGATGATCTCCCAAGGGGAGGTTTTTGTAACAACCCATGCTAAAAATCCATGTAACAAAGTTAATAAAGGCAAAAATAAGACGAAGGTCATGAGACACGTATTCCAAGCTTAATGTTGGGCAAAACATAGTAATGGGGATCATTGGTGATTAATTAATGGCTATGGAAGTTGGAAAAGGCATTGGAAAATTCAAAGAGACATTTGTTGGCATTTTATTTATGAAATAAAGGAAAATAGGAGAAAGGGGAGATCAAAAGTCACAAATTTGCATGTGTGGGAAATTGAATGAAAAATAGAAGAAAATGAAGAAAATGAAGAAAATAGGGGCCTCAATGCTAAAAAGGTTTGGGAGGATCAGTTCATAGCTTTTTTCCAGTTTTAGCTTGGAGATCTCTCTTTATTATCTCTCACTCACACTATTGCACACTTAGAGCTTTCTTCTCTCTATTCTCTCTCTCACACACTCTTGCACACATAGAGTTTTCTTGGAGCATTCTTGGAGCACATTGGATTTGGAGAAAGAAGGCAAGGAAAGTAGAAAAGCATAAGGGGACAGAGGGATCACCAGCTACATCTATATTTATTTGCAGGTGCCGAGTTTCATGTATGATTTACTTGCTAGTTTTGGCATGCATGGTGTATGCACGTGGTTATTTGGTTATGATATGTCGTTAACACGGAGGATTTCCTAGATTGACAGTGGTTTTGCCTAGCCCCTCCATTTATTGGATAGCCATGGTGTTGTGTATTTTTCCCTTTTGTTTTCTGGTTGGTGCTCATGTTCCTCATGGTTGTGGGTTGAGTTATTCATTCATGGAGCCTTGGTTGGACAACCACTCTGGAAGCCCTGGAACAACTTGGGTTGAGTTACTAGTCCAGGAAGCTTTTGTAAATGCTTTGGAGCCCTTGGCAGGTTGAGTTACTAATTGATATGAATATGGGAAAACTAGTTTTTCTATGTTATCTCCCTTGTCAGTATTAAAAAAATGTGTTCAGGATAGTCTCAAATAAGCCAATTATGTGAGGGTTTATGTGTAAATTTTTATGTCTTTTATGAGAATTTTCTTAAGTAAATTAGATGTTAAAAACATAGGTAAAACAAATAAATTGCAGAAAAATAACACATTACACAATAGTTGATAATGGAGTTCACCCCTCCTGGGCTACATATCCATGGAATTGCTTCAACTAGCCAGACCCTCTTTGAATTAATGGTAAATTATCTAATTACATGCACCTACAGTGCTCCAATGGCTTTGAAACTTGTTCCGTTGGTTTCAGAAGACCCGAAAACCTCAAAATTGACTCTTCAAGCCCTGAAAATGGTCTTCAAATGGTCTAGGCATGACCCCCTCTCCTAGTGGCCCTAGGTTTCCTTAATCTTCAAAGTGGAAAAACCACTTACAGAAGTGCTCCAACGCCTCTTCAACCTGCACCATCATGTTCAGAGCATCAAAATCATTTAGGAATGACTCTTCTTGATCCAAAATTGGTCGAAATATGCCAAAGTTATGGCTTCCCCAATATTTCCTAGAAAAACTCCACTAAAACTGGAGAAACTCCGGTTAGCACCGCCAAAAGTGGAGGTGGTGCCGAAAATAGCAGACCCACCAGCTTCTCCTCCAATTTAACAGCCGGTTTAATTAAGGTTAAGTGGATTTTTAATCTGGTTTAGCACTAATTAATGCACACTTATCGCTAACCATGCGCTCTTTTCATAATCCAATTTATCAAAAGGATTATCGCATTGTAATGTGGATTCTAGGATAATTAATCCTATTTAAAGTTAATCTGCACCATTAACATTGGAGCTTCACCTTTATCCTTACCCCCGCCATTTGAATCATTTAAATATGAATATATATCACGTACTAATATGTATATTAAGAACTGTGCCTATGGTATGGTGGTAAGACTTGGGATTAGTGCGGGGGAGGTCTTGGGATTGACCTCGCGCTTCCGCAACAATAATTTTTCTCACCCATATAAATGAATTTTGACGATTGACTAAAAAAATTTCGGCCTTGGAGGGGGGGGCACATGGCAGCCTCCCGGCTTGGCACGTGTCAACACCCAATTGGCTCTCCACAAACCAATAAAATTTTTCCAAGTGCCCAAAAATTAGGGCCAATAACCATTAGACAAGTGTCAACACCTCATTGGCCTTTGAAAACCCAAAAAATTACCTTTCGCCTTGTTTGACCCCTTTTGTTTTTTTTTTTTTGTTTTTTTTTTTGCATGTTTGGCACGACGAACAACAGCCTTTAACTTTCACATACATAGTCGGTTTTCGATGAAACAAAGTGCGTCAGATTCCTAGAGAAGAGCCCTATCCGATCATTCTAGTTTGGTGCGATTTTTAGCACTTTTAATTTTTGGAATTTTTTTTCCCTCAATCCAGATTCTGATCACTCCTCCCCACTGAGAGGCTTTTGGACTCACAAAAGCTGGTTATCTCATGAGAGTTGAATACTCCTCTCTTTCCCAAGTTCTATCAACCTAATTCTAATTGGGAAAATCTCCATGACAACCACTTAGGTTCACTGACATGCCTTTCCTTGCAGATGGCTTGGCACTTCAACCAATGTCCTCCTTTCGCTTTTGACCCAGTCCAACACTTGCTGGTTGCTTGATGTTGATTAAACACCTTGTTGTACCAAAGCGATCCCTCGGTGCTTGAAAAACTAACTGATGGCCTTCCCACTGAGAATCATGTTGTTGGGTGTGGAGCTTGATTATCTTGTTTATTTTGTATCACAGCGTTGGACCCCTGTACCTTAATGGGGCGGCAGCGCCTCCCGAAATTAAACGTTGCCTGGGGGGTCTAGGGGGGGTGGCTACGACTTTATGGAGCCCCCCCCTGGTGGGGGGTTTTATGGGGCAGCGCCCCCGAAGCTAAAAACAGATGTAAAATTGTCTTGTAAAAGTATAGTAATTTCTAGTCAATCTGGGCTGTTCATTAGGCGGATGATCTGACAGTAGAAGTTATGTTTAGTTTAGGGTTTTTTTGCCCTAGAAGGCAACCCCTCGCTTGTATGAGGGTATTGTATTGCGGCTGTGTATTGTATGTGTATTCTCGGAGCGAGAAACAGATAGGGAGACTGTGAGAGAGAACAAAGGATATTACAACGGATCTGTTGTAGGTTGCGTCTCTTCATTTTGCTGGATAATAGAAAAGAAGGACTGGCTGTTCGGGGTGGACGTAGCCCAAACTAGGTGAATCACGTATATCTGTGTCTCTCTGGTTTTATGTGTTTTGTGTGCTTATGTTTTCCGCATATTTTATGTGTTTCATTGCTTTGTAATATATAATTTTCTAACACATGTTCCTCCTTTGCACAAACACGCATTCAATGCAAGATTCTCCTTGGAAACAACTTTTCCAAGTTAAGCCCATCTGAGTGAACTGCAGTAATGAGTTCCAACATCAGTAATAACAAGAAAATAAATGACCATTCTTTTTTACCTCCACGGTTCCAAATTCCACATCTAGAAGAATGCATTCGCCATCTCTTTCGCTTCTTGGCGTCAACACATCAAATGGTCTACAATGGTTGTTGTTTTGGCTGCAATATTTTTAGAATCTTGTCCACTTTCCGCTTCTTGATTCAATCATCCTCTAGTATTGACATGTTTCTCATACCATGATTTTAGAATGAAGGCTATCATTAGCCTCTCGCTCAAGAGTGGACCTTCATAAATCCTGCGACATCTTGTCACAAACACAACCATCAATCTAAAAAACACATCATGAAAGAAACATAACTTGACGACATATCCTTTTGCTCCTTCAAAGCAACAACTGTCACATCATGTGAACATCACCATGTACTCTTACATCTCGGTGCACAAACTATTGACCAAACACAAGTCGAAAAAACATGCCTCTTCAAAAAATTGAATCTCAAGTCGACAAAAACATGTAGAAATTTCCATCTTTGTTTCATCTAAGTGAGTCAACTTAAATTTACTTTTCAAACACCTTCGTGTCGTAAACATGCAACATGCATTCAATTAGAAAAGAAATGCATCAATCATTAAAAGACATACAAGGCCTTAATTGGATAAGAAATCTAACCATCTCTTTCCAAACCACTTCAATGGCGCTTATTTCAGCTGCACTTCATCATGTAAATCATCCCGATCCACATCAATTATGGAATCCTCTTTTCCATTCTTTTCAAGATCTCTCTCCACCTTCTTCAAATGTCGGGGATGACTTGTCAGATACAAAGTTTAACACTTGTCTACAAGATGACCCTGCTTATGGAAATGAGTGCAAAACAATTGCATCTTCTTTTCAACAAGGTTTTCCTTGTCCAATGGAACTTTTGCTTTCTATCTCCTTTGTTTTAAAATTTTCCCGTGCATGGCTATCTTCTTCCAACACCTCAAAAAATTATGGTTATTCAAACCACAAAGGGAACATGCAAACTTTCTCCAAATATTATTTGAGAATTTTCCATGTTTATCATAATCAAAAGCAACTTGATTAAAGGCAGATTTATAACTTGCACATTCAACTTTGTTACTTTCTTGAGGAGATGAATTTAATGAGGTAGTGTCTCTCTTTGGAATACCAACAATGGCTTCAATGGTTTTAGAGCTCTCAACTTCCTCTTGTTTACCATTCTCATTAGTTGCATGTTTACGATCATCTTCTTGCAAAGTGGGTGTAAAACTTTTGCATTCCTCATGAACACAAACTTCAAAAGCTTGAGGTAATGAACATGTAATGAAATTCCATGGAACACCTTCATGTGCCTCCTTGGCTTTGGAGCATTATCCATCATGTTGTCCATAACCAAGACCCAAATACCTAGGCCTTTCCTCAACAACAATTGGCTCAACTATGCCTTGTGCATGTTTGCCTAATCCTTTACCTTCATAGCCCATATCCATCAATAATTTGGACTGTATTCCTCTAGTGTGTCTTTCAAAGGCACCTACACATTCATTTTGAGAGGAAATAGAAGATCAAATTGAATTGCATATTCCTTGGCATCATGGAGTTGATTCTCCATCTCATGCATCTTTTCAAGAAGCTCTTGCTTCTCCTCCTTCATGGAAATCAACTGCTCTTGAAGTATAATTCTCTCCCTCTTATCTTCATACATCTCTTGCACCATATCATTCATCATGTAGAGCTTCTAAAACATATCTTTATCAAATAGTTTTGCTAACGAAGATTGACTAGAAACAATACTTGATGAAGTTGTCATCACACTTGTAATGCATAAAAGGCTTCTTTGTTGTGATTTGAGAACTGAGCTCTCAATCTTGACCTTCTCTTAACACATATAAACATGCGAAAATTTAAATTCTCCTTGCACAAATGCAAAACCAATATCTAATTCTCTAACTAACCTTGAAAAATCATGTCAGGGCTAAATTGAGCTAAATTGTGCTCTAATACCAACTTGATCTGAATATGGGCAAACTAGTTTAGTTGTGCTAGCTCCCTCACCAGTATTAAAAAAATGTGTTTAGGATCATCTCAAATTAGCTAGTTATGTGAGGGTTTATGTGTCAAGTTTTGTGCCTTTTATGAGGAATTTCTTAAGTAAATTAGTTGTTAAAAACACATGTACAACAAATAAATTGCAGAGAAATAGCACAGAACAAACACATTACACAATAGCTGATAATGGAGTTCACCCCTCCTGGGCTACATGTCCATGGACCTGCCCTCTTTAGATTAATTGTCAATTCTCTTATTACATGTACCCACTATTCTCCAATGGCTTTGCAACCTGCTCCATTTGATTCAGAAGACCCAAAAACCTCAAAATACATTCTTCAAGCTCTGAAAATGGTCTAGGCATGACCCCTCTCCCAGTGGCCCTCGACTTCTTTAATCTTGAAAGTGGAAAAATCACTTACAGAAGTGCTCCAATGCCTCTGCAACCTAAATCATCATGTTCAAAGTATCAAAATAATCTAGGAATGACTCTTCTTGAACCAAAATTGGTCAAAATATGCGAAAGTTATGGCTTCCCCAATATTTCCTAGAAAAGCTCCACTAAAACTGGAGAAACTCCAGTTAGCACCGCCAAAACTGGAGGTGGCGCCAAAAATAGCGGACTCGCCAACTTCTCCTCCAAGTTAACTGATGGTTTAATTAAGGTTAAGTGGAGTTTTAACTGGCTTAGCATTAATTAATGCATACATAGTGCTAACCATGCGCTCTTATCATAATCCTAATTATCAAAAGGATTAGCGCATTGTAATGAGGGTTATGGGATAATTAATCCCATTTATTGTTAATCTGTGCCATTAATATTTGAGCTCCGCCTTTGTTTTTTAGTATGTAGTCATATGGTGAGGGGGTTGGTCTCCTCCTTACCCCTGCCATTCAAATTGTTTGAATAAAAATATATACCGCGCACTATGTTTATTAAGAACTGTGCCTATGGTATGGTGGTAAGACTTGGGATTAGTGCAGGGGAGGTCGCGGGCTCAACCCCGATCTCCGCCCTTTTTCCAAAAATAAATTTTCTCACCCATATAAATGAATTTCGACCATTGACTAAAAAAATTTGGCCTTGGAGGGGGGGGGGGGGGCACGTGGTGACCTCCTGACTTGCCATGTGTCAGCACCCAATTGGTCCTCCACAAACGAATAAAAAATTGCCAAGTGCCCATAAATTTTGGCCAATCACCATTAGACAAGTGTCAACACCTCATTGGCCTTTGAAAACCCAAAATTTTGACCCTTTTTTTTTTTTTTTTTTTGTTTAATCCGCCTATTTGGCACGATGAAAAACATGCTTTAACTTTGACATACAGAGTAGGTTTTCGATGAAACAAAGTGCGTCAAATTCCTGGTGACGAGCCCTATTTGGTCGTTTTGGTTTGGTGCGAGATTTTTTGGCAAATTTCTGCCCCCAATCCAGATTCCAATCACTAATCCTAAAGCCTTGGTTGGAAAAACGCTTTGGATCGCTGCGGCAACTGTGGGTTGAGTTACCAGTCCTAGAGCCGAGTTGGAACAAACACTCCGGAGCTCTGAAAAACTTGGGTAGAGACTGATCTGGTGATGGTTAGTGATGTCCGACCATGAGGTGTAATCATTGGTTGATGGTTGAGGCAGTTTGGCCTTTGGAAGCCTCGGTTTAGTTTTGTTTGATTTTTCCATGGGATCCCATATTCATGCTTAGAATATGGCACGAGGGTGATTGACTGAAGAGATATTTGGTTCAACCCAATCTGTGGTCAGGTGGTACGTGGAAGTGCCTGAATTGGTTGGATTTTTCATATGTTAATAAAAATCACTTTTCCACTTGTATTTTATGAGTAAATTTCCTTGTTATGATGTGGCTTTGATGGTTGTTCTATCTGTGTTATTATTCTGGTTATATGTTGGTTATAAGCATGGTTTTATGATAGATTTTAGTTATGGATCTCATCATGTTTTTATTGGTAAATGAATGGTTATTGCATGCATTACATAAGAGATGTTATATAGCTAATATGAGAGGGAAACATACCTTTTTTATTATTTTCAAATAATTATAAGGCCCCTGGATTTAGATATGCATTTATATCGTGTAGTTTACATGTTCACCATATGTTTGACGAAATTCCTAGTATGTTCTGCTAAGTCTATGTCAAGTTTTGAGTTGAGAGGGAATGTTTAGATTTGTCAT
The DNA here is from genome assembly GCA_034641835.2 of Pinus albicaulis. Classification (NCBI taxonomy): domain Eukaryota; kingdom Viridiplantae; phylum Streptophyta; class Pinopsida; order Pinales; family Pinaceae; genus Pinus; species Pinus albicaulis. The sequence goes on along the minus strand of CM076581.1, from coordinate 245,101,971 downwards.
TTTGTCAAATATGATTTTTTGGTGAGCTGATTTAATTAATGAACATATATGTACTTATAACCTACAGGTACTATCTATACAAAGTGTTTGCATAAATCAGTAATTCATACCTCCAACTTCACGGGTTAGTTTATTTTGCATACGATCTCTGTTTGACTATCATAATACCTCATTTTAAATAACTTCAGGAGAGGGTGAAAGCAAATGGGTGAACTAGTCTCACACTTTTCCGGTCTCTTTGTTTTCCCATAATACATCGTTTAGGCCCTCAAAACAACCTTAAAAAAAGAAGAAAAAAAAAGGATTAAATTTAAGGAGAAAAAATAGCAAAGAAATAGTGTTAGGTCAAATTAGGATGATAACAATGTGATCGTGTGTCACTAGGTGTTACACTCAATTATGGACATGTGGACCCCATTTCCATAAGTTCATCTTGGAAATCGAGTCTCGCCCAGTAACTCTCATCTCATGTTTACCCTGGCGACCTCATGGATTTGGGTAAATGTGGGAGGGGTCGTTACAAAGTTGTATAAGAGATCTCGGGTTCAACACTTGGACTGGATGGGCATAATGTGTTGTCGTGTATGCATGTAGGTTGTATATGTGTTTTTTACGTATGAATGGTGTTGGTAATTGTTGCAATTATGTCGTCATATAGAAGTGATGATGTTGATGTTGGTATGTTTGATACGTTGATTTTGTTATATTTATATATATACATGTATTGTGCCAATCCAGATTGATCTTGCAGACGAGATAGCATCCCCTAAACTTCATTGAGGTACATATGATTTTGTTTATATTTGGTTATATGACATGGTATGCTTGAAGGAAGATGTTCAAAGATGACAAGAAAAATGGTGGAGTACAGTTCACGCAATTATCCTTACAAATCAGATGAATAACATGGTGAAGAGTATTTCCCTCACATAGCAGACACATTGAGAAGTTTGAAAGCAGAGACAAGTATTTGTAAGGAGGATAATGACAAAATAATTCAATCATAGAAAAGGCTTGGTGGGGCACAAGAGAAACAAGTAGAGGTTAATGCAGTTATCCTTCAGAGTTTGTCAGACTTGTAGAGACAGGGACCGCTTAGGATCAACCATGGATAGGAGGAAAGAAAAAATGAAACATATGGAATTAGGTCTCAATCAGAATACATGTTTGAAAATGATGATACAGTTAGAGATGATAGGTTCATGGATACACCTGACAGGAGGGATAATCACTGTGGACTTCATTCTAGTTCTGGTTCAGAGAGACAACATCACCACCACCATCCATATATCAGGAGTGAAAATCAGTATTTTCTAGAAGAGTTTAAGAAAGAAAAGCCACTTACCTTCAATGGAGAAATGAAGAAGTCATATGATGGAGAAGCCTGGTTACTTGGGGTGAATAATTTCTTTAGATTGTATGAGTACTTATTGAATATGAATGCTAGGATAACTACTTTCAATCTTAAAGGTAAAGCAAACATTTGGTGGGAAGATGTAAATAATTTCAGAGGTATTTAGGAAAATGAGTTGACTTGGATTGAGTTCAAGAGACTTTTCGGGAAGAAGTATCTATCTGAGAGATATTATGATGACAGGGCAAAGGAATTCTATGAGTTGAATATGGGATCTATAACATCTTAGGAGTATATGTTAGGTCCCTATATTACTAGTATAGTCCCTTATTTTTATTAGTGTAACCCCCTTATTGTTATTATTGTACCCCTGTAACCCCCATATTGTTATTGTTGTGCCCTTAAATTATTATTGTTAGGTCGGCTGAGATTACATTGTGGCCCCATGGACTCCTATATATAGAAAGGAGGTTTTGTAATTTGTATCATCCAAGAATTGTTCATTCATATAATGTATTGGAGGTTTCCCCCTCTAAGTGGCTTATTTCTAAGGTGTTGATATCTCTTTTCTTCTACTTTTGGAGCTGGTTTCACAACATTTGGTATCAGAGCTTTGGATTCTAGGGTTTCGCTGCTTTAAACAGGTTCTCGTGGAATTTTTGCTATAAATTTTTTTCTAAGAAGTTTCAGAAGCTAAAATTTTTAGAGTGCAAAGCCAAATTCCTGAGGAACATCGTCGCAAAATTTCAGAGCTTGGTTCGCAATATTTTTGGAGATATGATATGTGGAAGTTAGGTCTTTTTGCAGGCTCTTCAATTTAACCTAAACAGGTCATCGCATAATTTTCACTATAAATTTTTTTCTATGAAGGTTCAAAAGCTGAAATTTTTAGAGCGCGAAGCTAAAATCCTGAGGAACATTGTCGCAAAATTTCAGATCTTGGTTCATAATATTTTCGAAGATATGATCTATGGAAGTTAGGGATTTTTTAGGCTTCTGAATTTCATCTCAAAGAGGTGACCGTGGCAAAATCTTCATAGCTCTCTCTCTGAGCATCAGATTGGAATTCTGTAAAAAGTTCCCGCAAGTACATGGACTGTAGTATTTTGTCTATAAATTTCAGAGCCAAAGGAGGAAACAGTGACACGTGTCAAGTCATACAAGTTCGCTCTACTGAACTAGTCCATAATTGGGTCATTGTGGGAGATTAGACATAACTTGGTCTTGAATAATCCAAATCAGATCATACCTGTGGCATTTGAAAGAAGCTTTAGAGGGCTAATACAGGGTAGAATTTCAGATATTGAGGATTTGCAATTATAGAGATAATTCAATGTCAATATCAAGCTCCTCAAAAGCATGTAAAAGGTATGTATTTTTTTGTTTATTATTATTATTTTTATTTATTTATTTATTTATTTCGAATTTCATAAGTCTTGTTTGAAGAATCAATTTGAATTGATTCCAAGGGCATATTGTGGAATAGATATCAGTATTGGATTCTAAAATGGCCCCTAAAAAGAATTCAACACCCATTAAGCCTTTAGAAGGCTCTACTATGACTCATGAAGACGAAGAATGGCAACATGACATATCAAAATTACAAGAACAAGTGCAAAAAGTTTCGCTCTCGCAAAGAGCAACAAAAAATGAAATGGAAGTTTTGAAGAAAGACGTGGAAACTAAGATGGATGGTTTGAAGAAAGACGTGGAAGCTAAGATGAATGGTTTGGAAGCTAAGACGGATGGCATAGAAGTGGGCATGGAAGCTAAGATGGATGACATGGAAGATAAGATCGATGAAAAAATGAAAGACAACATGGAAAACATGAAGAATGATCTAAAAGTAGACATAGAAGGTTTGACAAATTTTTTTTTCCTAATGGTGAAAAGATAGTAGAGGAAATTCATGATGAGAACAAAATAAATGTTAATCGTGATTTCATAAAATCTAATGTTGGAGGGAAGAACCACCATATTCCAAAAATGAATATGAGGAAGTTTGATGGAAAGGATCCTGTAACATGGATACTACAGATGGAGCAATATTTTGATCTCAATAATGTGCAAAACACACAAAAGGTACGCATTGCAACTTTACATTTAGAACAAAATACATTTGTATGGTATCGATGGCTTTTCTCCTGCAAAAAAATTGTCACTTGGTCAATTTTTACGGAGGAAATGATAGCAAATTATAAGGATACAAAGAGCAACACCTTCTTTAGCCAATTGATAAATCTCAAACAAAAGGGTTCAGTGGGGGAGCACATTGAGGACTTCCAAAAATTGAATATAAGGGCAACTGATATTTCAGAGGAACACAGGTTTGATCTCTTCATAGTTACTTTAAAGGATGACATTCAACATGAAGTTTGCGTTTTGGAACCTGATTCATTGGAGAAGGCATTCAATTTGGCCATAAAAATTGAATGTAAAATTATGGCGACAAGGAAGCCTACCACTCACTTCTGTAAAGAGGAAAGTGTTGCTACTCCTAGATTTGTACAACCTACAAGGTTGACACCAAAACAATTGGAAGAAAAAAGAGAAAAAGGGCTTTGCTACAGTTGTGATCGCAAATACACTAAAGGTCATAAGTGTGCTGAGAAGAAAATAAACAAGAATCTTCAAAAGAAGAGGGTATACACCACGAACCAACCCTAGAAGAGGAAGAAATGAGTCCAACCATATCGTGTAATGCATTGGCAGGAATTACCTCTCCTCAAACTCTCAAGATAGAAGAACATAACAAGAAGAAAAAGGTAATAGTGTTGATTGATTCAAGTAGTACCCATAATTTTATTCATTGTAAGATAGTCAAGGAATTGAATTGTTTCCTATACCCAGCACCAGAATTTCAAGTGATGGTTGCAAATGGAGGAACTAACCATGGGGGAATATGTATTGAATAGTCCAATGCTTTCCATTCCCATGGGAGGTGCTGATGTTGTACTAGGAGTACAAGGGTTACAATCTTTGGGGATGATAGCTTTTAATTTTCAAGAACTTTTCTTGAATTTTTTTCAAAAGGAAAGGAAGTCGAATTAAGGGGTATTGCAGGGAAGCCAAGAAAGATAAAAAGCTCTAATGTCATGACAAAGCTTCTAAAGAAAGAAAAACGAGGCGTAATTGCACAATTATGCTCACTAGAAGTTCCAACATCAAAATCATCTGTTTCTTCATATCTCCAAAAATTCTTGGACAATCATTCCAAGGTGTTTGAAACTCCCAAGGGACTCCCACCTATGCTATTCATTTGATTCCAGGAAGTGTTCCTCCAAACATCAGAGCTTATATATATCCTTATGTCCAAAAGAGCGAAATTGAACGTATGATTGCAGAAATGTTAGAGGCTGGTATAATTCAACCTAGTCAAAGTTATTTCTCTACTCTTGTAGTATTGGTACACAAAAAGGATGGATCATGGTGCATGTATCCGGATTATAGGGAGCTCAATAGGCTCACCATTAAAGATAAATTTCCCATTCCTGTGATTGATGAATTATTGGATGAATTACATGGAGCAATTTATTTTACCAAGTTGGATCTTCATTCAGGATATCATCAAATTAGAATGAAGACTGAAGATATTTCGAAAACAACATTTCGAACTCATGAGGGTCATTATGAATTTTTGGTCATGCCTTTTGGCCTTACCCATGCACCTTCTACATTTCAAGGGTTGATGAATTCCATTTTCAAACCCTTCCTTAGAAAATTTGTGCTAGTATTTTTTGATGATATACTAATCTACAACAGGTCTTGGAAGGATCATGTTCAACATGTTGACAGGGTGCTCAAACTATTACAGGAGAAACAATTATATGCTAAAACATCCAAATTTTTCTTTGGAGTAAAAGAGGTGGAATATCTGGGTCATATTGTATCTCATGAGGGTGTTAAGTTAGACCCTAACAAAATTAAAGCCATCAAGGAATGGAAAGTCCCCACAACCATAAAGCAGTTGCGAGGATTTCTCGGGTTAACAGGGTATTATCGCAAGTTTGTTAAGAATTATGGGAGAATAGCAACACCTCTAACAACATTATTGAAGAAAGATGCATTTTCATGGACTCCTGAAGCAACTAAGGCCTTTGAACCTCTTAAAGAAGCAATGTGCATAGCACCGGTCTTAGCTACGCCAGATTTCACAAAAACCTTTATTGTGGAATGTGATGCCTCAGGAAATGGAATTGGTGCTGTTTTAATGCAAGAAGGAAGACCCATTGCTTTTGAAAGCCGTCCAATCAAAGTAAAGTATTTATAGAAACCTATTTACGAGAAGGAAATGTTAGCAATACTGCATGCACTATAGAAATGGTGAAATTATCTAATGGGAAGACAATTCAAGGTAAAAAATGATCATGATAGTCTTAAACATGTAGGTTTTAACCCTGAACATAAATTATCTACACACAAATATTATAACAGAAAATAAACAATAGCGAGAGCATAAAACATAAAACAGAAAAACACAGAGATTTTCCCCTGGATCCCAAATCGGGACGACCAGCTTGATTTTTCATTATATTCCTTTTAGTGTTACAACATATATATATATACATGTCGAAGCATATATGAACCATAATCCATTAACCCTGGATTAGAACATAATCGTAGTTCACTTGACCAGATCTACAAAAATACTAGGGGCCGAAAACCATTGTACCCCAAAACCATGTTCAAAACCATGCACAAAACCATGGGCACGGACTACCCATCGGAAATATAACACATACCCAACAAACACTTTTTGGAACAAAGACTATCTTCAGAAGAGCAGCAAAAATGGGTCACAAAAATGTTGGGTTATGACTTTGAAATAATCTACAAAAAAGGGAAGCTAAATGTTGTTGTAGATGCACTCTCAAGAAAGAATGAAGAGGTGGAAGCATTGCTTTATGCCATATCTATTATCCAACCAAATTGGATAACGGGAGCAAGGGATGAATGGAAGAAGGATGAAGAAGTGTGGACACTCGTTCAAAAGTTGCAGCAATATCCTAGTACACATGATACATTTAGTTGGAAAAATGATTCCTTATGGTACAAAGATTGCTTATATCTTTGTAAGAATTCTCAACTAAAACAAAAGATTCTTTTGGAATGGCACACTTCTCCTTTAGGAGGACACTAAGGATTTTTTAAAACTTACGATAGGGTGAAGAAAGAATTTTTTTTGGATGGCATTAAATCTGATATTCAAAAGTTTTTGGCGGAATGTTTGGTTTGCCAGCAGAATAAAGTTGAGACAATTAAGACCCCAGGTCTTCTACAACCTTTATCCATTCCAAGTCAACGTTGGGAGGAGATTTCAATGGATTTTATCACAAGTTTACCTAAGTCCGAAGGAAAGAGTATCATCATGGTGGTAGTTGATAGACTTACCAAGTATGCACACTTTTGTGCATTATCTCATCCATTTAAAGCAAGTACAGTTGCTACTACATTTATGGACACAATTCAAAAGCTACATGGATACCCAATGGTTATTGTGAGCGACAGAGATCCCATTTTTACTGGAAATTTTTGGACCAAGTTATTTTCTTATTTGGGTACGCAATTAGCTCATAGCTCATCTTATCATCCTCAATCCGATGGTCAAACAGAGATAGTAAATAAATGTTTGGAAGGATATCTTTGTTGTTTTGTATTTGATAAACAAACAAAATGGGTCAAGTGGTTACCTCTTGCTGAATGGTGGTATAACACTTCCTTCCATACTACAGCGAAAATGACCCCATTTATGGCACTTTATGGATATCATCCACCATCCATCACATCATCTTTGAGGGAAAATTCGAAGGTTCAAGCAGTGGAAGATCACATCGAGCATCAACAAGAATTTCTCCAACTCTTAAAGGATAACCTGAATTTGGCACAAAATCGAATGAAACAACAGGCAGATCAACATCGTAGCGAGAGAAGTTTTGATGTAGGAGATTGGGTAATTTTACGGCTACAACCATACAAACAAATGTCCCTCAAGCAAGCAAAGAAGGATAATAAATTATCGCCAAAGTACTATGGTCCTTACAAGGTGTTGCAAAAGATTGGTACTATGGCATACAAATTGGAGCTTCCTACTTCTTCGCGAGTACATCCAGTTTTCCATGTTTCATGCTTAAAGAAGGTTATAGGAGAAAATCTTCTAGTTCAAACAATATTGCCAGAACTTGATGAGGAAGGAAAAATCATATTGGAACCAGAAGCGGTCATGGAAACAAGAACTCGACAACTACGGAATCGATCAATTTCAGAGTATCTCATCAAGTGGAAGAACTTACCCACTGAAGATTCTACATGGGAGGATGAGAATTTTATACAGAAGCACCCAGAGCTATTCAAGCGTTGAGGACAACACTTTTTTGAAGGAGAGGGGCATGTTAGGTCCCTATATCACTAGTATAGTCCCTTATTATTGTTAGTGTAACCCCCTTATTGTTATTATTGTACCCTTGTAACCCCCATTTTGTTATTATTGTGCCCTTAAATTATTATTGTTAGGTGGGCTAGGATTACATTGTGGCCCATGGACTCCTGTAGAAAGGAGGTTTTGTAATTTGTATCATCCAAGAATTGTTCATTCATGTAATGTATTGGAGGTTTCCCCCTCGAAGTGGCTTATTTCTAAGGCGTTGATATCTCTTTTCTTCTTATTTTGGAGCTGGTTTCACAACAATATACTAGCAAGTTCTTGGAGTTTTTGAGATATGTGCCTTATCTTAAGGGGGAGAGGCCAATATTTAGATATTAATCAGTGGGTTGCTTGTAGCATTCAAGAACCATATCAAGTTTGATGAGCCTAGACCTCAGAGGAAACCATTAGGAAGTTGAAGTTGTGTTACGAGCAATCAAAGCTTAACAATGAGTCTAAGCATGATTGGAAAGGTATTAGAAGAATAATGGAAAGTGGGAAAATAAGCGAGGAAGATTATGAGATACAAGTAATATAGAGAATGCAACATCACACAAGAAGTTCAATACATCAGATAGAGGAAAGGGATTTTGGTTTTGAGGAGCAGAATAAGGGGAATGGAAGGAATCCTTTACAATGTTGGACTTGTGGCAAGGATCATCGCAGGAGGGATTGTCCACAAAATCACGATGGCAAACCATATATTTACAGTGCTCAAGAGGCACAGACAGTAGGGGATGTTGGACAGAGTATTCTATGGATTTATACAACTTTGGATAATAGGAATTAAGCTAATCATCAGCCATATATTATTTAGATGGACGGTAAGTTTTAGTGATCAAGTTGTTTATATTTTGATTAAACCTGGATCTAATTATAGTTATGTTGACCCTGACTTGATGGTTAAGTGTGGTTTGAATAACGATGTACATGAAAATTCTTGGTTAGTGCCATTGGCTACAGGTACAAAGAAAATAGTTCATCACTAGTTAAGATCTTATGTGTTTGAGTTGAACGACATGCCTATTCGAACACGTCTAAATATTTTTCCGTTGGGATCATACAACATGCTTCTGGGTATGGATTGGTTGTATCTTCACAAGACTAAGGTGGACTATTATGATAAGGATATTGAGTGCTTAGATGGTACTGGGGAACAAATAATATTGCAGGATAAGAAGTAGGATACACCAGTTAGGATGGTTAAAACTATGCAGGAAAAACGCAATCATAGGAAAGGGTTGTCTTGTTTGCAGTGCATATTTCTAGTGACAAAGGTAAGGATGTTGAGGATGTTTAGGTCTTGAACAGGTCCCCGGTTTTGCATCATTTTTATATGTATTTCCAACAAATATCTCAGGGTTACTGCTTCACAGGAAAGTAGACTTTATATTGAGTTGTTACCAAGAGCAACACCAACATACATCAAAACCGTCGTATAGGATGAGCACTTCGAAGTTAGTGGAACTGAATTTGCAGTTGAAGGAAATGCTTGACAAGGTGTACATTAGGCCAATTATGTCACCTTGGGGTGCACCAAAATTATTTGTGAATAATAAGGATGGTACTTTCAGGTTATGCATTGATTACAGGGAGTTGAACAAGGTGGCGATTAAGAACTAGTATTTGTCATCGGGGATTGATGACTTGTTCGATTAGATGAAGGGAGTAGTGGTGTCCTTGAAGATTGATTTGAGATCATGATATCATCATGTACACATCAAAGAATAGGACATCTACAAGACTGCTTTCCGGACTAGGTATGGGCATTATGAGTTTGTTGTAGTTCCTTTTGGTTTGACTAATGCTCGAACTACTTTCATGTGCTTGATGAATAGTGTGCTGCATCCTTATCTAGCCAAGTTTGAATTAGTATTCATTGATGATATATTGATATATTATAAGAATGAGGAAGAGCATGCCGAACACTTAGCAACAATATTAAGACTGCTCAAAGAGGATCAGTTGTATGCCAAGCTTAGTAAATGCAGCTTATTTGAGACATAGGTCCATTATTTTAGGCATGTAGTTTCCAAGGAAGGTATAGCAGTGGATCCAAAAAATATAAGAGCTATCATGGAATGGGAAACTCCTAGGAATATGGATGAGGTCAGATCATTCATGGGGTTAGCAGGTTATTACAAGCAGTTCATTAGAAACTTCTCACGGATTGCATAATACATCTTTGTAGAGAAAAGGAAATAAATTTGAATGGACAAAGTAATGCGCAACAAGTTTTGAATTTTTGAAATAATTGATTACAAATGCTCCAGTTGTAAATATTTTAGATCCTCATAAATTTTTTTTGGTATGTACATATGCTTGCAAGAGAGGACTTGGTGGAGTTATGATGCAAGAAGGACAAGTAGTGTGCTATGAGTCAAGGAAACTAAATGAGCACGAGCAGAACTGATCTTGAGTTGGTAGCAATCATCCATGCATTGAAGATGTGGAGGCACTACCTTCTTGGTAAGAGGTTCAACTTGATGAGTGATCACAGTGGATTTAGATACTTATTTGACCAACCGCATTTGAATTCCAGGAAAGCTAGGTGGTTGGATACGATCAATGAATTTGACTTCATGATCATGTACATTAAGCGTAGAGAGAACAGGGTTACAGATGCTCTTAGCAGAAGGATACATGTAAATCATATAACAAATGTGAGTTTTTATGGGACATATTTACATGATCGGATATTGCAGGCAAGACAACAAGATGACATGTACCAAAAACTTAAGCACATGTTGCAACAATAGGATACAACTAAACAAGATGAGGATTAACATCTCACAACAGATGATTTAGTGAAATTTAGGGACAAGATCTATGTGTCGGACAACAGGGAGCTCAAGAAGCTTATATTATGGGAATTTCATGTTAAGTCGTATTCAGGTCACCTGGGATATCAAAAGTCATTGACAACAGTTAAGAAATTTTGGCATTGGCTGAATTTGAAAAAATTGGTGGCAGAGTTTGTGCCAAGATGTTTCGATTGTCAACAGGTAAAAGAATATTGTAAACATCCAGGTGGTTTATTACAGCCAATTATGATTCCAGAGTGAAAATGGGAGGTCATTTCTATGGACTTCATTATAGGTTTACCAAGGACATCTAGACAACCTGATTCTATCATGGTTGTGGTTGATAAGTTGACTAAAGTAGCTCACTTCATTCCAGTGAAGTCTACTCATTCATATAGTGGGGTAGCACATGTGTTCATCAAGAAGATAATGAGGTTACATGGTATTCCTAGGAAGATTGTGTCAGACAAAGATGCCAAGTCCACTTTTAGTTTCCGGAAAGAGTTATTTGCAGGTTTGGTTACAGAGTTTGCCTTTAGTACAACTTATCATCCACATACAGATGGATAGACAGAGAGTGTCAAAAGGATTTGGAGGACTTTTTGAGGACGTATGTTATGCATCAACAATAAAAATGGGAAGAAGATATTCCACTGGTGGAGTTTTCTTAAAACAATGGGTATCAGGAATATTTTAGGATGAGTCTGTTTTAGGCACTGTATGGGCGGAGTTGTAATACTTCCATCAGTTGGAGTGATCCAGTTAACATGGTATTGATTGGACTGGACATGTTGGAAGAAATGTAATAAGAAATGAAGGTTATTAATGTTATGCAACCAGCTTACAAAATATAATAAAACATAGATCAACGACTTAAAATTTATCCTCTTTGAGGGGGAAACCTCCTGTACAAAGCCTACATAACAATAATAATGTAAGGGAACAACTATAGCAATAATGGACTTTTATGGGGCACAACAATAACAACATGGGGGATGCATGGACACAATAACAATAGGGAGCTACATTAACAATAACAATAAGGGCCCCGGATGCGGGTGATTAAACACAGCTGTACGTTGTTGGGGATATGGGTTGGTGCATGGATTCACCACACCACCACCCATACTCACGCGATGTTATACATAAATATACCCACCATCAACTGCAACGCTGCATTAACACAACACAGTAGCAAAGACTAGCTAGTGTCCATAAAAAGCATGGCTTTCTCCAGAAGCTTCATTCCTTCTCTGCCTCCCTTATGCTCAAGCTGCTCCCCTGCTATTGCAGAGCCCAGCTCTCGAACCAACACAGGGAGACACTGTTCCATTGTTTGTTGTATTGAATTGGCGCCCGGTCTTCACATTTCGCAGAGCCCCCTATGCAATCTATGGCTCAGATCACCCAATGTGAATTCCCCTGCTCTGTGAGAAAGCCCACCCTTGTTCTCTGATACTTCGCCCATTAACGCCCATTCCGTCCCTAGCCATTCTACTGTTCAAACCCGTCACACTGCACAGAGAATCATGCCGTGCCTTCGACAGCGTATGCGCTGCTAGAGAGGAAGCAGTCGTGGACAATTCACTCGCCAGCCCTCCACATCCATTACTGACTCTTCGTCCCCCTCCTTTGATAATTTCATGGGTCACTATCCTGAAACTAGAAGTGGTCGTGGTCATGGGCGTGGGTGTGGGCAATCTCAATTCGAGATGGGCTCTCCCCACTTCCCCGCCTCTCCAATCATCATCCCTGCGCATCTCCACACTGCCCAACTTCATTTCCCCTACGCTCTGAATAGGCCTACAATCATAGCCACCATCACCATCGAGCTCAAGGAGGAGCCACTTGGTTCAGATGCTTAGTAAACTGGTGTTGGGATGGAGAAAAGCGTTGTCGACAAGAAAAGTATTCCACAAAGTGTCGGCTTGAAGAGAAAGGCTCCTAGTTGCAGTGATACTCAGGACATAGACCAAGAAGACAACCCGGGCGACATCAAGCGAGGCTGCTCCAGCGACAAAGAAGAGAAGCAGGCAGAGGAAGATGACTTGTATGCTTTATGGATGTCGTGTTGTTGAGGAACCCCCCTCCATTTCTCATGACACCTAATCTAGTCAGAATTCACAGCTTTTTTCTAAACAGTCTTTCAGCTAGGTTTACTTCTATGCTCTTCATGATAACTTGTTCATCGTTTCATATTTTTGATAATATGTTAATGTTCCAAGGCTGGTTTCCCCTATGTGGGCGGCATTTTTCAGTTTGTTTAGAATGGGTTAGCAATCTAGATTTTGTTTGTCTAGGATGTCTGGTAAACATTTTTAAACCGGTTTTGTAGTGTAAGAATGCCGCTACTATGGGCAAGCTCCGCTGAGGCCGGTGCCTCTTTGTAAAACATTTTTGTATTATTTTATTTTATTTTTTTATTTTTTCCTGACTAGAGGAATCGACAACGACGGAGGTATCGTACTCGTGTAACACGGGGTCGAATCCCCCCGGATACCACTATAACCCCTGGGGGAGGTGGATAGGCCCGCACTAACCCCTCTCGAGTAATCGACTCAGTGCTCGATAAATGACCAACATCACGTTCGGGGATTGAACTCGTGACATGCTTAACAGCACGAACGCCTTAACAGAACGTCCGCTGACCACTAGACCAAGCCCCACGGGCTAACATTTTTGTATTATTAATAGAATAGTTAAATTCCAATTTAAGGCCATCCCCAAAAAATTCCTTCTTGAACCTGTGGTAAGTTTTTAAAAATCCTCAGTGCCCTCCTATGGGGGAGGTGTGAAATTACAAAAGAATATTTTTCTTGAGTTGGGAATTCTTACAAATATATAAGTGATTTTTTTACCATAATGAATCATTTTTCCAAATAAATGTTTCAGATCTAGTGGGATCTTGCTACAAATTTTGAATGAGTGTCAAAACCTCTTCGTCATTCTTCCATTCATCCCTTGCTTCGGTCATCTAATCAGTTTGGATAATATATATGGCATAAAGCAATGCTTCCACATCCTCATCCTTTCTTGAGAGTGCATTTTCAATGACATTTTGCTTTCTGTTTTTGTAGATGTTTTCGAAGTCACAAAACAACATCTTTATGACCGATTTTTGTCGCTCTTGTGAAGATAATATTTTTTGCAAAAGGTATTGAAGACTATCATGATCTATTTTTACCTCGAAGTGTATTCCCATTAGGTAAGGTCTCCATTTCTTTAGTGCATGTAGTATTTCCAACATTTCCTTCTCATAAATAGGTTTGTGTAAATACTTTCCTTTGATTGGACAACTTTAAAAAGAAATGGGTCTTCCTTCTTGCATTAAAACAACACCAATTCCATTTCATGAGGCATCACATTCCAAAAATAAAGGTTTTTTTGAATTCATGAATCGCTAAGACCAGTGCATGGCACACTTTAAGATGTTCAAAGGCCTTAGTTGCTTGTGGAGTTCAAGAAAATGCATCTTTCTTCAGTAATGTTGTTAGAGGTGTTGCTATTATCCGATAATACTTAAAAAACTTGTGATAATACCCTGTCAACCTGAGAAATACTCAAAGATGCTTTATGGTTGTAGGGATTTTCCATTCCTTAATGGATTTAATCTTTTTAGGGTCTACCGTAACACCCTTATGAGATGCAATATGACCCAAACATTTCACCTCTTGTACTCCAAAGAAACATTTTGAGGTTTTTGCATATAATTGTTTCTCCTCCAATAATTTGAGCACCTTATCAACATGTTGAACATGATCCTTCCAATACTCTTTGTTGATTAGTATATCATCAAAAAATACTAACACAAATTTTCTAAGGAAGGGTTTGAAAATGGAATTCATCAAACCTTCAAATGTCAAAGGTGCATTATCAAAGCCAAAAGGCATGGCAAAAAATTTATAATGACCCTAATGAGTTCTGAATGTTGTTTTCAGAAAGTCTTCATTCTTCATTTTAATTTGATGATATTGAGAACGAAGATCCAACTCGGTGAAGTAAATTGTTCCATGTAATTCATCTGAAAATTCATCAATGACAGGAATGGTAAATTTATCTTTAATAGTGAGCTTATTTATCTCCCTATAATTTGGAAACATATGTTATGGTCCAACCTTCTTGTGCACCAATACTATTGGATCAAAGAAAGAAATTTGACTAGGTTGAATTATACCAACCTATAGAATTTCTGCAACCATACGTTCAATTTCACTCTTTTGGGCATACAAATATATGTAAGGTCTGATGTTTGGAGGAAAAATTCTTGTAATCAAATGAATACTGTGATCATGATCACGAATAGGTGGGAGGACTTTGGCAGTCTCAAATACCTTGGAATTATTGTCTAATACTTTTTGGAGATCTAGAGAAACAAATGATTTTGATGTTTGAACCTCTAGTGAGAATAATTATGCATTCACACCTTGTTGTTGTTTCTTCAAAAGTTTTTTCATGCCATTAGAGTTGATTATGTTTCATGGTTTCCTTGTGATACCCCTTAATTCAACTTCCTTTCCTTCCCAAAAAAAATTTAAGAAAATTTATTCAAAATTAAAAGCTATCGCCCCCAAATATTATAACCATTGGACTCCTAATACAAAATCAACACCACCCATTAGAATGGAAAACATTGGACTATTAAATACATACTCCCCCATAGTTAGCTTGATATTATGGCACTTTCTAGAGCAATTTATAGTTCCTCCATTTGCAACCATCACTTGACATTCTGGTGCTGGATATAGGAAGTAATTCAATTCCTTGGATATCTTAAAATGAATAAAATTACGAGTACTACCCGAATCAATCAAAACTATTATCTCTTCCTTCTTTATATATCATTCTATCTTGAGCATTTGTGGAGTGGTAATTCTTGCCAATGCATTGCAATAAATGGTCAGATTGATTTCTTCTTTCTCAGGGGTTGGTTCCTCATGTATGTCTTCCTCTTTTGATGTTTCTTGTTCCTTTTCTTTCTCCTCTTCACAATCTATGTAGAATAATTTATTCTTAGCACACTTATGAGCGTTAGTGTATTTTCTATCACAGCTGTAGCAAATATATTTTTCTTTTTTTTCCTCCAATTTTTGTGGTGTCAACCTTGTAGGTTGTGGAAGGCTAGGAGCAACAACACTTCCATCTTTAAAGTTGTGAGTGGTAGACTTCCTTGTTTCCATGATTTTGATTTCAACTTTTCTTGCCACCATGAATGCCTTCTCCAATGAATCAAATTCCCAAAGGAGAACCTCATGTTGGATGTTATCCTTCAAAGTCCATATGAATACATCAATCCTATTCCCCTTTTGAATATTCGTTACCCTAATATTCAATTTTTCGAAGTCCTCAATGTGCTCCTCCATTGAACCCTTTTGTTTGAGATATATCAATTGGATAAATAAGGTTGCTCTTTGTATCCTCATAATGTGCTATCATTTCCACCGTAAAAAAAATACTAAGTGATAAGTGGTTTTCTAGATCAAAGCCATCGATACCATCCAAACTGATTGGGTTCCAAATATAAAGTTGCAATGTGTACCTTTTGTGTGTGTTGCACATCATGGAGATAAAAGTATTGATCCATCTATAGTATCCATGTTATTGGATCCTTTCCATAAAAATTCCTCATATTTATATTTGGAATGTGGTGGTTATTAAACCCAAATTTGGAGTCTCTAAAATCATATTTCATATTATTTTTATCCTCGTCCTAATTTTCATGGAGTGCATTGTCACCACAAGGAAGCATTTCTTGTAGCAAATTTATAAAAACTTCAATGTTTGATTTCAAGACATCCATGTCTGATTTTAAACCATCCATGTGCCCTTTTAATTCATCTTCGGTTTCTCTTTGTGAGAGTGAAATTTGTTGCACTTGGTCCTGTAATTTTGATATATCATGTTGCAATTATTCCTGTTCATGTGTCATAGTAGAGATTTTTGAGGGCTTAATGAGTGGAGAGTTATTTTGTTTTGGAGTAATTTTGGAACCCAACACTGATATCTATGCTTCAATATTCCCTTGGAAACACTTCAAACTTATTCTTCAAACATAAGTTATGTAAATTTTTTGAAAATACACATTTTCTTGCTTTTTAGGAGCTCGATATTGAAGTTGTTGTATATTTGTAATTATGGATCACCAATGTCTGATATTTTGTGTTTTGTTATCCCTATGAATCATCTTTCTAGTCCTATAATTCATATCGAGATTGGATTCCTCAAGGAAGAGTTATGCCTAATCTCTCAAGATAACTTGATTATAGACTAGTTCAGTAGAGCAAACTTGTATGGAGTGCCACGTGTCACTTTTTCAACCTTTGAATCTAAATAAAAATATAAAAGAAACTAGAGTTCATGAATTTTCAACCACATTTTACAAAAGTCAAATACGATGCTTGGAGACAAAGTTATGACGATTTTCCCTAGGTCACCTATTTGAGATTGAATTATGGAGCCCGCAAAAACCTTGAATTCCTCAGCTCATATCTCCTAAAATATAGAGAACTAAGATCTGAAATTTTTACAAGGAGTTCATCATGACTTTGGATCCACGTGGTAGAAATTTTAGCTTTGGAATCTTCGTAGAAAAAAATTTACAGCTAAAATAACAAGATGACCTTCTTGATGTAGTGAAACCCTAAAATCCAAAGCTCTAATACCAAATGTTATGCAACCAACTCACAAAATAGATGGAAAGAGAAACCTCCTTTAAACTACATAAATGAATAAATTCATGGATGATACAAATTATAATACCTCCTTGGTATATATAGGAGTCTAAGGGGTCACAGTATAATCAAAGCCTACATAACAATAACAATAGTGTGCTTCTATGGGGCACAACAATAACAACATGGGAGATACATATGAACGACAATAAAAAAAGGGCTACATTAACAATAATAATAAGGGGAATACACAAGTATTATAGGGACCTAAAAATCAAGAAGAATTTAAAGGTAGCACAGGACAGGCAGAAGAGTTATGCAGATCAGCACAAGATCTTTAAGGAGTTTCAGGGTGGGGAACAGGTGTATGTGCATATAAAGCCCAAGAAGAGATCCTTGAGGATTGGATCATGTGCTAAGTTGGCACCTCAGTATTGTGGGCCTTTCAATATTCTTGAGAGGATTGGACCGGTGGCTTATCGACTTGCACTGCCTCTGACCGTGAAAGTCCATGATGTTTTCCGTGAAGATGTCGTTTAGGCCCTTAAAACGACTTCATAATTTTAGGACCCGAAAAAAATAATTCCAAAAATAGAAAGTTTATATTAAATTTAAGGAGACAAAATGAAAAATAAATAGTGTTATGTCAAATTAGGATGATAACAGTGTGATTGTGTGTCACTGGGTGTTGCAGTCTATTCTGGACACATGGACTCCCTTTTTCCATAAGTGCATCTTTGAAATCGGGTCTCGCACAATAACTCTCATCTAATGTTTACCCTCGCAAGCTCGTGGATTCAGGTAAATGTGGGAGAAGTGGTTATAGAGTGGTATCAAATATCCCAGGTTCAACACTTGGACTAGATGGGTGAAATTTGTTGTCATGCATGCATGTTGGTTGTATATGTGTCTGTTATATATTCATGGTGTTGGTCATTGTTGCAATTTTGTCGTCATGTAGAAGTGATGATGTTTATGTTGGTATGTTTGATACATTTATTTCATTATATGCATATATGTACATGTATTGTGCCAATCCAGATTGATCTTGCAGATGAGATAGCCTCCCCTGAACTTCACTAAGGTACTTTTGATTTTGTTTATATTTGGTTATTTGACATGGTATTCTTGTAGGAAGAAGGTCAAAGATGAAAATAAAAATGGTGGACTTCATTTCACGTTATTCTCCTTACAAATCAGATGTGCAACATGGTGATGAGTACTCCCCTCACATAGCAGACACATTGAGAAGTATGAAAGGAGAGATAAGGAGTTGTAAGGCAGATAATGATAGAATGATTCGATCACAAGAAATAATTGCTAGGGAACAAAGGAAATAAGCAAAGGTTAATGCAATTATCCTTCAGAGTTTGTCAAACTTGCATAAACAGGGACCACTTAGAATCAATCATGGACAGGAGGAAAGAAGAAATGGCCCATATGGCAGTAGGTCTCAATTAGGATACAGGTTTGACAGGGACGATACATTTAGAGATGTTAGGTTCATGGATACACCTGGCAAGAGGGATAATGACCGCCGACTTCATTCTAGTTCTGGTTTAGAGATGTAACATCACCGCCATTATCTGTATAGGAGGAGTGAAAAGTAGAAATGATTATAGAAATGAAGAAGTCATAAGATGCAGAAGCTTGATTACTTGGGATGAATAAGTTCTTGATATTTCATGAGTACTCAACGAATATTAAAGCCAGTATAGTCACTTTCAGTCTTAAAGGTAAAGCAGACATTTGGTGGGAAGATGTAAAGAGTTTCAAAGGTATTCAGGAAGAGGATTTGAGTTGGAGTGATTTCAAGAAAATTTTTCAAGAAGAAGTATTTATCTGAGAGATATTATGATGACAAGGCAAAGTAATTCTATGAGGAGTATACTAGAAGGTTCTTGGAGTTGTTGAAATATGTGCCTTATCTTAAGGAGGAGAAGGGTAAGATTCAAAGATTCATGAGTAGGTTGTTGGTAGCATTCAAGGACATGATCGAGTTTGATGAGCCTATATCGTTCGAAGAAGCCATCAGGAAGTTGAAGCACTGTTATGAGTAATCAAAGCATAAGAATGATTCTAAGTAGGATTGGAAAGGAAATGAGAAAAATAAGGAAAGTGGGATAAGAAGTTAGGAAGATTACCAGATAGAGGTAACAAAGAGAATGAAGCATCACACAAGAAGTTCAATACAACTGATAGAGGACAATGATTTTAGTCCGAGGAGCATAACAAGGGTGATGGCAGGAAGCCTTTACAATGTTGGACTTGTGGCATGGAACATCATAGGAGGGATTGTCCACAAAATTAGTGTGGAAGACCAAACATTTGCAGTGCTCATTAGGCAAAAACAGTGGGGGATGTTGGACAAAGTATTTTACGGATTTATGAAGCTTTGGATAACAGGCAAGATGATCATTAGACATCTATTATTGAGATGGGTGCTAATCTTTATGATCAAATTGTTTCTATTTTGATTGACCCTGGATCTAATTACAGTTATGTTAACCATGACCTGGTGGACAAGTGTGCTTTGAATAAAGATGTACATGCATAATCTTGGTTAGTACAGTTGGATACAGGTACAAAGAGTAGAGTTCATCACTGGGTAAGATCTTGTGCATTTAAGTTGAGCGACATGCTTATGTCAGCACATCTAAATATTCTTCCGTTGGGATCATACAACATGCTTTTGGGTATGGATTGGTTGTATCTTCATATGGCTAAGGTGGACTGTTATGACAATTCTATTGAGTTATTGGATGACAATGGGGAGCAAATAATCTTGTAGGGTAAGAAGAATGCTACATCAATTACGATGGTCACAACTATGCAGGCACAGCGTAATCATAGGAAAGGGTGTGTCTTGTTTGCAGTGCATATTTCCAGTGACAAATGAAAGGACATTGAGGATGCTGAGGTCTTGAACAGGTACCCATTTTTGCAGAAATTTCATGATTTATTCCTAATAGAGATCTCAGAGTTACCACCTCACAGGAAAGTGGACTTTTCTATTGAGTTAGTACCAGGAGAAACACCAACATCAAAGGCGTTGTACATGATGAGCACTCCAAAGTTAGTGGAACTGAAGTTACATTTGAAGTAAATTCTTGACATGGGGTGCATTAGGCCAAGTGTGTCGCCTTGGGGTGCACCAGTTTGTTTATGAAGAAGAAGGATGGTACTCTCATGTTATGCATTGATTACAAGCAGTTGAACAAGGTGACAATTAAGAAGAAGTATCTGTTGTTGAGGATTGATGACTTGTTCGATCAATTGAAGGGAAAAACATTGCTCTCGAAGATTGATCTAAGATCGAGATATCATTAGGTATGCATAAAAGAAGAGGACATCTACAAGACTTCTTTTCAGACCAGGTATGGGCATTATGAGTTTGTTGTAGTTCCTTTTGGTTTTAATAATGCTCCAACTACTTTCATGTGCTTAATGAATAGTCTGTTACGTCCTTATTTGGATAGGTTTGTGATTGTATTCATTGATTATAGATTTATATACTCTAAGAATGAGTAAGATCATGTTTAACACTTAACATCAGTGTTAAGACTGCTTAGAGAGAATTATTTGTATGCCAAGCTTGGTAAATGCAGCTTCTTTCAGACAAAAATCCATTATTTGGGGCATGTGGTTTCCAAGGATGATATATCATTGGATCTAGAGAATATAAGAGCTATCATGGAATGGGAAACTCCTAGGAATGTGGATGAGGTCATATCATTCATGTGGTTAGTGGGTTATTACAGGTGGTTTATCAGAAACTTCTCACGGATTGCCTATCCTATTACATCATTGAAGAGAAAAGGAAAGAAATTTGAATGGACAGAGGAATGTGTAGCAAGTTTTGAACAATTGAAACAATAGCTTACAATTTCTCCAGTTCTAAATATTGTAGATCCAGATAAAGAGTTTATGGTATGTATATATGCTTTCAATAAAGGACTTGGTGGAGTTCTGGTGCAGGAAGGACATGTAGTATGCTATCAGTCAAGGAAATTAAGTGAGTACGAGCAGAACTATGTGACGCATGATATTGAGTTGGCATCGATCATCCATCTATTGAAGATGTGGATACATTATCTTATTGGAAGGAGGTTCTTCTTGATGAGTTATCACATTGGATTGAGATACTTATTGGAACCACTGAATGTCGATGCCGGACAAGGTAGGTGGTTGGCTACGATCATTGAATTTCACTTCGAGATCAAGTACATTAAGGAGAGAACATGGTTATAGATGCTTTTAGCAGAAGGGTATAGGTAAAACATATAAAAACTATGAGTTCTTATGGGAAAGATTTACATGATCGGATCTTGCAAGCAGGACAATAGGATTATGGGTACCAACAACTTAAGCACACGTTACAACAATAGGGTACAAGTGTACAGGATGAGGATTATCATCTCACAACAAATGATTTGGTGATATTTAGAGACAAGATCTATGTGTTGGAGAACAATGAGCTCAAGAAGTTTATATTGTGGGAATTTCATGTTAAGTTGTATTCAGGTCACCCAAGATATAAAAATACATTGACATCAGTTAAGAAATTCTACCATTAGCCAAATTTGAAGAAAGAGGTGGCAAAGTTTGTGGCCAGACGTTTGGATTGTCAACAAGTAAAAGAATATTGTAAACATCCTGGTGGTTTACTATAGGCGATTCCAATTCCAGAGTGGAAATGTGAGGTCATTTATATGGACTTCATTACAGGTTTACTGAGGACATCTAGACAACATGATTCTATCATGGTTTTAGTTGGAAAGTTGACTAAAGTAGCTCACTTCATTCTAATGAAGTCTACTCATTCAACTAGTGAGGTAGCACATGTATTCATCAGGGAGATACTGAGGTTACATGGTATTCCTAGGAAGATTGTGTCATACATAGATGCCAAGTTCAGTTCCAGGTTCTGGAAAGATTTATTTGCAGGTTTGGGTATAGAGATGGCCTTCAGTACAACTTATCATCCACAAAAAAAATGGACAGACAAAGAGGTTCAACAAGATTTCAGAGAACATGTTGAGGATGTATGTTATGCATTAACAGTGAAAGTGGGAAGAGTATCTTCCATTGGTGGAGTTTTCTTACAACAATGTGTATCGTGAATATTTGAGGATGAGTCAATTTAAGGCACTATATGTGCAGAGTTGTAATACTCCCATCGGTTGGAGTGATCTAGTTAACAAGGTATTGATTGGACTCAACATGTTGGCAGAGATGGAATAAGAAATGTAGGTTATTAAGAATAATTTAAAGGTAGCATAGGACAGGCATAAGAGTTATGCAGGTCTTCATAGGACGTTTAAATAGTTTCAGGTTGGGGAATAGGCATATTTTTGTATCAATCCAAAGAATGGCTCATTGAGGATTGGATCATGTGCCAATTTGGCACCTCGATATTGCGGGCCTTTCAATATTCTTGAGAGGATTGGAACGGTGGCTTACTGACTTGCACTTCCTCCGACAATGAAAACCCATGATGTTTTTCATGTGTCATTACTTAAGAAGTATGTGAAATATGTTGATCATGTGATTGAATGGTATGTGTTGAAATCACGAATATAGTTATACCCAAACTCGCAGGCATTAGTCTTTGTTAAAATCGTCAAATTTAGGATCCACGAGAGGTGGTTAGTCCATGTTGCGAAACACACGGGGAGCGTTGAACCTAATGTCCAACAATCTTCCCTCCAACGTGAGCCGGGTGAGTTTCAATCTCGAGACTTGTCGCTCTAATACCACTTGTTGGAATCACGATTGTCATTAGACCAAAACCCGTAGGCGTTAGTCTCCACTACAATCGTCAGAGTTAGGATCCATGAGAGGCGGTTAGTCCATGTTGCGAAACACACGAGGAAAATTGAACCCAATTTCCAACAATATGTATTGCAGGTGGAGCGAAAAGGATAATTCCGGCCGAAACCTCAATGCATTTTGTAGAGAACTATGCTCATGCTCCGGAATCGAGTGTTTCGGGGAATATCACCCTAGAGGTTCGTTGGGTTACAACCTCCACAGAGCAGGGGCATGCTACTTAAGAAGGACTCACACAACCATACATGTTCATGAAAAACTAAATAGAGTAGATCGAGGAAGTTACCCGTAGGTCCTACGGTTGAAGCAGATCCCGCGGGGTCCAAACCCCCAGCAACCGTCCTTCCTTCTTAACTTGAAAGACAAGAAGAAACAAGCACGAAGAACTGGTTGTACAGCATATATCTACTCTAAATGTTAGTGAAATCCATATAAAACATTAAATAGATCATAATGAATGCTTAAATAACAATTTTCTCATATATATAAGCAGACACTAACACGTATATTTCGGGAACAAGATGGTACTTCTGTATTATAAATAGCATGTACAAATAACGAGTGGAGAGATCACCTGAATCCTTCCACGATCTTCGAGCAGACCGTCGTCCGGATCCGTCCCGCCCTTGCCTCACTAAGACTCCTTCCAAACTGGTGCATACGAGATGACATATAGGGAGATGAGCATCTCAAGGAAACAAGGGTTTCCTGTAATGAACTAGGAAAGTGCAGGAGGCACGGGGAATCATACTTGGATAGGGAATACCAACAGAGTATAATATCAATAATTCTCTCTCTCTCTCCCTTAGGCCATACACATGAGGTGCTTTTATACTCCCTCAAAGTAGTTTCAACAGTTGGAAACAGTTGGCCACGTGCTGGGGTGGTTGAACTACCTGAGTAACCATCAACCCAGCCCAAAAATAGGGAATTTTTATATATTTTTTCATGATTTTAATGGAATACGCGGAAAAGTGCAGGTAGACTCGCGTATACACGCGGAAAAAGCTGGGCATAACCGCGTATGGGGATTTTTACACTGTTTTTAAGTGAATTTGTCCAAGTCTGTAGGAATGGGTGCCCAAAGCCATAAAAGCAATCATGAATCATATGAAGGTGAGAAATGATGCTATAACATAGAGAAAGTTAAAGTGCAGTGGAAGCACTTATATGTATATATATACTACATCGAGGTGTGTTATAAATCTCCAATGAACGACATGGTTTTCATGATATGTTGGTTTTGTTTTCAGCAGTATGATGTGAAGTAAATGTTGCATCGAGCTATGTTATAAAGCTCCATGGGAAACATGTGTTTTGTTGGTTTAAAAGTGTCATTGAACACTAAGGATGGTGTTCCCCCAATGCGGAAGGTTATGTAATAACCCCGGTTAAAAATCCATGTAATAAAGTTAATAAAGGAAAAAAATAATACCAAGGTCATGGGACATGTATTCCAAGCTAAATGTTGAGTAAAAACATAGTAATGGGGATCACTAGTGATTAATTAATGGCTATGGAAGTTGGAAAAGGCATTGGAAAAGACAAAGAGACATTTATTGGAATTTTATTTATGAAATAAAGGAAAATAGGGGAAAAGGTAGATGAAAGGTCACAAATTTTCATTTGAGGAAAATAGAAGGAAAAATATAGGAAAATGAATAAAAAAGAGGCCTCAATGATAAAAATGCTTGGGAGGATCAGTTCATAGATTTTTGTCAGTTTTATGTTGGATCTCTCTCTCTATTCCCTCTCTCTCTCACACTCTTTCACGCTTAGAGTTTTCTTGGATCACATTGGATTTAGAGAAAGAAGGTAGGGAAAGCAGGAAAGTGCAAGGGGACAACGAGATCAAAAACTACAACTAGATTGATTTGAAGGTGCCGAGTTGCATGTATGATTTAATTGCTAATTTTGTCATGCATGGTCTATGCATGTGGTTATTTGGTTATGATCTGTCATTGGCATAGAGGATTTCCTGGATTGACAACGGTTTTTCCCAGCCTTGCTATTTCCTGTATAATCATGGTGTTGTGGGTTTTTCCCTTTTGTTTTCTGGTTGGTGCTCATGTTCCTCATCGTTGTGGGTTGATTTATTAGTTCTGAGAGTTTTGGTTAGAAAAACGCTCTAGAAGCCCCGGAACAACTTGGGTTGAGTTACTAGTCATGGAAGACTTTGTTGGACAAATGTTGTGGAGCCTTTGGTGGGTTTAGTTACTAGTCCTTGAGCCTTGGTTGGACAAAGGCTCTGGATCTCTATGATAGTTGTGGGTTGAGTTACTAGTATTGGAGCCTTGGTTGGACAAAGGCTCTGGATCCCTATGACAGTTGTGGGTTGAGTTACTAGTCCTAGAGCCAGGTTGGAAAAAACACTCTGGATCCTTAGATAGCTTGGGTAGATACCAATCTGGTGATGCTTAGTGATGTCCAAAAGTGAGGTGGAATCATTGGTTGAGGGTTGAGGCATTTTTGCCTTTGGAAGCCCTGGTTTGGTTTTGTTTGTTTATTAAATGAGATCCCACATTCGTGCTTGGAATATGGCGCGGGTGTGATTGGATGAAGAGAGATTTGCCTCAACCCAATCTATGGTCGAGTGGTATGCAGAAGTTCCTCACTTGGTTGGATTCTGCGTATGTTAATAAGAGCTCTTTTCCTCTTGTATTTTGTGAGTAAATGTACCTGTTATGATGTGGCTTTTATGGTTTTTCTATTAGTGTTATTATTATGGTTATATGTTGGTTATAAGCATGGTTGTATGACAAATTTTAGTTATGCCTCTCATCATCTTTTGATTGGTAAATGAATGGTTATTGGATGCATTAGCTAAAATATGTTATTGCAGCTATTATGATAGGGCAACAAAACCTTCTTGATTATTTTCAGATAAGAATGATACCCTTGTGTTCATATATGCATTTATAACCTGTAGCTTACATGTTTACGATGTGTTTGACGGAATGCCTAGTATGTTTCAGTCTGTCTATGTTAAGTTTTGAGTTCAGAGTGAATGTTTAGCTTTGTCATTGTGTCAATTGTGATTCTATGTGAGCTTATTGAATTAGTGAACATATATGTACTTATAACCTACAGGTACTATGTACACAAAGTGTTTGTATAAATGAGTAATTCAGACCTCCAACTTCCCGGGGTCATAACTTTGGCATATGATCTCTGTTTGACTATCATAATACCTCATTTGGAAGATCTCCATGAGGCAGAAAAAAAAAAAAAACAAGTTAATAAGTGTCACACTTTTCCAGTCTCTCCATTTTCCCTGAAGATGTCGTTTAGGCCCTCAAAACGCCTTAGAAGTTTAGAACCTGAAAAAACTTCAAAAAATAGAGAGTTTTTGTTAAATTTAAGGAGAAAAAACTGAAAAGAAATAGCGTTAGGTAAAATTAGGATGATAATAGTGTCATCGTGTGTCACTCGGTGTTGTAGTCTGTTCTAAACATGTGGTCCTCAAGTACATCTTGGAAATCGGGTCACGCACAATAAATCTCATCTCATGTTTACCTTAGTGAGCTCATGGATTTGGGTAAATGTGGGAGGGGTGGTTACATTAATGGTATCTTGATCCTTGCACACATGAGTAGATCAAAGCCCACCCCCATGTCCTTTTCTATTTAGGTTAAATACCCTAGCACAATTTGACTTCAATGGTTTCGTTCAAGTGGCCAAGGTTCAAAACTCGTAGTAGTTAGGACAACACACCAAAACAATATATCCATGTTAAGGGTTGGTGTGGCCTAAGATAGGTGTGATCTCCATGTGATTTTAATGGCTTGGATTCCCTTAGGCCGCAGTTTCTTAGACCACATATTAGCTCCGCAAGTCAGATACACATTAGAAAACTAAATAAAATAAAATATGTTAGTGTAAATCTACATTAAATTTGAAAATTTCATATCTCAATAGGGAACAAATGTCGTACATGCAATCCTTTTCACGAGTTTTTCATTTTAAAAATGGTTTACAACTCAAAATATTTAATCCCTCTTGGCGCATGACAGATCTATATTTTAGATGAATCTATGTTGGTTTATTCGTATCTACTTGATTAATTTATTAACATAAATTCATATTAATTATACATATTGAGAGTTATAAAATGTAAAAATTATAGTGATAAAATGTAATTATTCTACCTATATTACTTCTAAAGTTAATGAAGAAATATAAACATTCTACAACTTAAAAAAATTCACGGATCTCTATCAAATATCCTCGCAATTTGGAGCGAGATATGAAAATATTTTCCACCCATTACTATAATATATCACCTTTATGGATTAAGCAATTTTGTTTTTGTGTAACCTAGTACATTAGGGTTATGGTGAGAAATATGAACAATCAGGAGTCGAAAGGACCTCTTGGAAAATGAATCCAAGGATCACAAACACGTATTTATATGAGTAAGAAATTCTCTCTCTCTCTCTCTCTCTCTATATATATATAGATAGTGGAGAATATAAGATACCTATTGGAAGATGAATCCAATAGTAAAAAACATGTATTTATATGATTATCATTTTAATAATAAAGCAGTGTGCACTTATCTCTTAAATTACTAAGCAGTTTGACAATGGTATCAGAGTGGGCCATAATTCCATGATTTTATTTCATTCTCTCTCAAAAAAACTCTACCACTCTAAGACATATCATTATGAGCCACTCAAGTATGTCATTTTTATAACGTTAGGCTTGTTGGTATATTATCCCCACATAAGGTTTGTTGGATTCACAATTATATTGAGAGGGGAGGGGGGTGAATCAGTATCATGACATTTTTTACTTATTTAAACATTCAAACATCATAAAACATCAATCTCATAAATTGAACAAGGAACACAAGATATACGTTGAAACTTTTATGGGACAAAACCACAAAAAATTCTTTATATATAAATTGTTGTAGGCACCAACCTACAAAAGACACCAAACCCATTTGTTGTTTTGTAGACATCAACCTATAAGAGACACTAATCCCCTATGTTTCTTTGTTGGCACCAACCTACAATAGATACCAATCCCCTTTGTTGCTTTGAAGGGACCAAGTTGTAGGAGACACAAATTCTCTTTGTTGCTTTGTAGGCACTAGGCTAATATTACATCAATTTGTAGGCATCAACGTACATGAGGCACTATTCCCTTGTATTACTTTAGAGAGACCAACATAGGAGACACCAATCCCTTATGTTGCTTTGTAAGCACCAATCTACATGAGACACCAATATCCTTTGTTGTTTTGTAAGCATCACCCTACAAGGTACACCAATCCCCTATGTTGTTTTATAGGCACCAACATATATGAGACACCAATCCCCTCCACTAATTTGTGACCACAAACCTACTTCACTTAATATGTTTTCTTCTTTACAATGTTTGTTAGTTGTTTTTGCTTTCACTGTCTGATTGCTACTTCTACCTTCATCAAATTCTTGGAAATATTGTCATTGATGGCAAAGGAGCAGCACCAAGACAAGGGAGCAGATCAGATTCAGATGGAATTGCTACAGAGATGTCACAAAGGGTTTAATGTATCAGTGAGTTGCGGTTTCCCAATTGGGGTTTTTACTGTAATGGAAAACGATGGATAAGAACCACAAAAATTGAATATAGAGGTTAAACCATGCGTGGAATGAATGCAAAGAGGGTTTGAAGACTGGTTGATATCATGAAAGCAGAACGATGGAGTAAAGGAGAAGTCATAGTGCAGTGAAATGAATCGATGGTTTGTTTGAACAAGTACACGAAGGAGGTGCAACAAAAGAAATTAGATGTGGAATTAGGAGTCAACGGCGCAACGGAACCGTGAGTAGCATCACAGTGAACATTGAAGCCAGTTTCGGAAAACAACAGATGGTTTTTGCGCAGCCTTCGAGTGGTAAGTGGTTTTATTGAAATTGAACGCGATCAAATAAGACTGTGACACATCACGGGCGTGAAATCGCCAGTTTCGCGTGACTTTTGAGCAATAATTCGCCAGGGTTAATTGAACGCGATAGCTGTTCGATCATCAATAATTGAGATTCGACGGTGTTCGCACTCGAAGTTACGCAGGGGTTAACAAAGGTGTGGACCCGAGGGTGTTAAAAAGGCACGTTAAATGTTATGCATCTTGGAATGCGATATCCGTTGGATATACGCATAAATCGGTTGTGGAGTGCGATGAATTATCAACCGTTGGATTTGATGAAAAGAAAAAGGGTAAGTTGGATATGCTGTGGGACCAGCGAAGGCAGCAGCAAAGGCTAAACCTCTTGCACACCATATGAGTGCGGTTAATGTTGATCCGAGATCAACGGTACCGCGGGGGCACAAACAACCCGATGGTTAAGCCAAGGGGGTGCCACCGCAGTTGACCTGCCCATCGGGCGTTGACCATAGATCGATGGTTGTCATTCACTACGGTAGCACAAGCCCGATGATCTTTCCGTACCGAGGAGTGCCGCCTCAGTACCATGAATCTAATTTAATAATTCGAGCACCTTTTGAGGTCTGGTGCCATACATATTGTGGGCCCAATACATTTTGTTGACATGCTTTGTTTTAAAGCAAAAATTATATAAAGAGAGGAATGATAAAATGTGTGGGACCAGTGTCACAGAGTGGGACAACGTAAACAAACGGATGAGATGCGATGCGATCGCATATTGCAATCGGGGCAGGAGAAAAGTCGCACAAACACAGTGGTCACAGAAAATGCGTAGTGCAATGTGATGACGTGGGGATGACATGGCAAGTGACGTGGCAGCTGACATGGACCTGACCCCACAAATCACAATAAATCAAGATGACGTGGCGATGACGTGGCACGATGAAATGGAGATGACGTGGACCTGGCCCGCATATCGCAAATCGCAAGATCGGAGGGGTGAAGATCATAAGAGAAAAGTTGCGATGTGATGGATAGAAGCGATGCAGTGTGCTGATGCGAAGGGACACATGGCGGCACAACGCAATATCGCACTTCGACGATGCTTATGTGATAATAATTTGTATGTTATAGAACTTGCGATGCGATCGATGAATGCGATGCGATGGAGGCGATGCGAAGTTCATCACATATCGCAGATCACAAAGCTTAGGAGATATATCGCACAATATTAGAAGTCATGTGAGTTGCGATGTGAAGTAGCGATAAATTCAAGTGGGACCCGATTGCATATCGCTCATCGCAAGCTCAGGACAAAGTGCAATAAAGGAGCCGGATGCGATGCAGCTCAGAACCATTATTTAAGAGATTTCAAGTCCGGGTGTGTGTGATTTCCCTTTGTAAATTGCATTGGAAAGAAAAGGAGCCATATAGCAAAGAACATTTGAAACGTCGAAGTACGATAAAGAGAGTGGACGCGATAAAGATAAAATCCGAAGCCTAAAGCATTTCAAGTATGGGAGTATGTGGATTTTCCTTTGTAAATCGTTTCGGAGAGCAAAAGGATGATTATAACGTAAAATAAAAAGGAAAGTATGAACACAGGTAGAAAGGCTCGGGTAAGGACCCAACACAGAGAAAAAGGTAGAACCAGATGTTTAGAAGAGCGGTGAAGGTTGAACGATGTGGGCACGAGAAAAAGAGGCATGGTAGGGCAAAAGGAGATATGATGACACTGTTAGAAACACAATAGAATGGGTCAAGTCGGACAAAATGAGCAGTTATGCAGCAGAGTTGGACTATAACAGTAGAAACTAAAAAGACAGTGACAGCAGCAGAAAAGACAAATGTATGGTGAACCAAGAGCTGAAAGGGCTGAGTGAAATGTATTATTGTATCTGTAAATGTAAATGACTTAATTATTTTTATTGTATGTGATGCAAAGGCAAGTATCCGTAGGCAAAGCAAAATTTTACTGTAATACACAAATATATACATTCTGTTATATCATTCTGAATGTGCTGGACAAGAAAATGAGAAGGGGGAAGGAAAAGAGTCATACTTGTTCATTTCAAATTCCCTGTGGAATGCAAACAGTTATGAGGTGATCTCTATAAATAATGTTACCAGCATATGCATAAGGAGAGAGAGAGAGAATGGAGAAAGAGGTCAGAGAGTGTAAGAAGAAGAAGGAGCAGAGAGAGGAGTTGTGAAGATCGAGAGATGATATAAAGAAAATTTGAAGGCTGGAAGGATAGCAGTAAAGAAGGAGGAAAACAGAGCTGATATCCAGGTAAATCAGCATATGATTTTATTGTACATTGAAGAAGTTGGTGCTTCCATATCAAGTTGCAGCTTGATAGATGTCCAGTTGTAGTTGGCTGAGGTAGGAGCCTCCTGTAGGTTATAGCCTGCAGAAAATAGATGGGAGTTGGAGCCTCCTTGCAAGTTGTAGCTTGCAGAATTGAGGTAGTAGCCTCCTGTAGGTTGGAGCCTATAGAAAATCAGTGGTGAGAGGGAGTTGGAGCTTGCCTTTGCATCACAAAAATAATAAGATGTAGTTTTCTCCCTTATGGGTTTCCACTTATATTTGTTTTCTATGTGCATGATGATTATATGTTTATATTATGTATTTAATGTTCTTAATACCTACTGCTCACTTATTAAGATTGTTGTTCCATTGTATATTAAGTTGATCATGAAATGAAGATGTAAATAAGTGTAAAAGAAAGTTTTACAAGACCATGACTGCTTTAAACTGATTCACCCCCCCTCTCAGTTTAACCAAGGGTTCAACAATTGGTATCAAAGCAGGTTCCTTCTGTATTAGTTTAAAAACTGGAAGGAGATCCTTGGTCCCCAAGATGACTAGTCTAAAAGGATGCTCAACAAATAAATCCCCTCTGTTTACTGGCACAAACTATGCCTTCTAGAAAATAAGAATGAGGACATACAAAATGTCTCTAGGAATAGAAGTTTGGGCTGCTGTGGATTTGGGATATGCCCCAAAGGAGTCTGATACAAAGAAAGAAGCCAAACAATATTTTATAGCTAATGTAAAAGCCATGAATGCTCTCTTAAGTGGTCTGTGTGAGGCAAAATTTATCAAAGTAATGCACAACAAGACTGCCAAAGAAATATGGGATACATTAGAAAGTATCCACGAGGGAGATAAAAAGGTGAAGGCTACCAAGCTGCAAGTCTATAGAGCCTAGTTTGAAAATATAAAAATGAATGAAGAAGAAGATGTTTCCAACTTCTTCTTAAAGGTTGCAGAAATTGTAAATAACATGAAAGCTCTAGGAGAAACCATTAGAGAATGTGTAATTGTACAAAATATATTGAGATCTTTACCATCCAGGTTTAACCCCAAGGTTTCTGCCATAGAAGAAACAACTGATTGGGAAACATTTACCATGAACCAATTACTTGGAAACTTAACAGCCTATGAGATGAGACTTCCACAGAAGAAGTCAAATGTGAGGGAGGCAACCTTTAAGACAGAGAAGAGAAAAGAAGAAAAAGAAGATACATGCTCCTGCTCTGATGAAGAAGAGGCCAAATTTGTCAGAAGATTGGATAGAGGCTCAGGAAAGTATAAAGGTAAACTTCCATTTAAATGCTTTAACAGTGGAAGAGTTGGGCACTATGCATATAAGTGTCCTCTAAAGAAAACAAAGAAGCAGACCCAAGAGACAGAGAAAACCAAAACAAATATCTGGCAGAAAGGGAAGAGATTCAATAGAAGATCATTTTATGCTCAGCAAGATAGAACTGCATCTGAAAACTCAGATGAATCCTCAAATGAAGAAGGAACCTCTGAATTTGTTTTGATGGCCAAGGAAGAGTCTGAAGGATTCCATCTACAAGATGAGGAAGAAGGTGAGGTAGATCTTGAGGGGGAGCTAAGAAGTGCCTTGGAGGAAATAGACAGACTTAAACTCAAGTGCAGAAAACATAAAGACATTCTCCTCAAATGTGTAAAAGAGGTACCAAATTCAGAAGACCTCATTTAATTGAAAGTAGAACTTGAAGAAGCTAAGAAGGTGGAAGACATTCTGCTAAAGCAAATTAAAGATAAACATCAGGAGCAAGAGAAATTTGAAGAAGAAGTGGTATGGTTGAGAAAGAAACTAGAAAACACCTAAAGGGAATTGTCAATGAACACTCCTCGAATGACAAGAACTGAACAATTGGACATGATTCTAAACACTCAAAGGTCTCCTCTCATAAAGGCTGGGATAGGATATGAAGGAGAAACTAGTAAGTCCAAGGTAGAAGATAACAAGAATAACATTTTTGTAAAAGCTGTAAAGGATAATGAAACAGCTCAAAAAGGAACCACAGAAGTAGAATCCAACAAGAACTTGATGTGTGATGAAACAAATAGAAACAAGCAGCAACATCAAGAGACAAAGAATGAGAGGAATAAGCAAGCAGTTGCAAAAAGCTCAATTGTTCGTGAAGATCAATTGAACAAGTTCAGAAGATCTCAAAGGAAATTCTTTCCTCCTATGAGAAATTTCACTTGTTTTGCCTGCCACAAACTGGGACATATTTCTGCATACTGTCAGACAAAGATAATCGATTTCAACCAGCAAAAGATGTAGAAATTGAAAAGACCACCTCAAGAAAAGAAATGGAGAGGACAACCCTACACTAGGAACACTAATCATTTCCATGGGTATCATTTTTATTGTAAGGGGTTCGGCCATAAAGCCATAGAGTGCAGAAAATATGGACAAAGACTGATGTTCAAAACCCTAAGGAGATTTATGAACAATGGAGAGTTCACTCGTACACATAATCCATTTAAAAGTATAATCAAATGATTTGTATGCCATAAAATCGGACACATTTCTTCCAAATGTTCTCTCAAAGAATGTGGTCCATCTTCTCAGAAAAGGTGCCAACCAAATAGCTACCTGCAGTGGAAAAATATGCTGAATAAGTGTGACCTGACTCTAATAGCCCAAGATCAGAAAAGCCAATGGTATTTGGACAGTGGATGCTCAAAGCGTATGATTGGAGATAGAAGCAATTTTGTAACCTTTGATGAAAATAAATCTAGAAATGTAACATTCGGCAATGATATAGCAGGGAAAATCAAGGGAAAGGGCTCAGTCAGTCTGAATAATGGAAGAGGAAAGGCTCAAGATGTACTATTTGTGGATGGGTTGAAAACCAATCTTCTAAGCGTCAGTCAAATGTGTGGTAAAGGCTGTGAGGTCCTTTTTAGAGCCCAAGATTGTGAGGTAAGATCAAGCACCACAAGAAATATCTTGATCAAAGGTGTTAGAACATAAAGTAATGTCTATATAGTGGAAGAAGAGAATGAAGCATGCCACATAAGCAAACTTGATGAATCATGGTAATGGTATAGAAGACTGGGACACCTAAAATTTGACCACATCATCAGTATAAGCAAGGAGAATGCAGTCAGAGATATGCCAAAAATAAAGAAGCCTTAAAACATCATATGTAAATCCTGCCAACTGGGGAAGCAAACCCACATATCTTTCAAGACCAAAGAGATACTATCTACAGATCGGCCTCTTCAGCTTGTACACATGGACCTGTGTGGACCTTCAAGAACTAAAGAACCAAGCGGAGAATCTTATTTCATGCTGATAATAGATGATTTTTCCAGAATGACGTGGGTAGCGTTTCTCAAATATAAATCTGAATCACTTGAGAAATTCAAGATATTCAAGGCATTGGTAGAAAATCAAACAGGATGCAAGCTAAAGTGCTTCAGATCAAACAGAGGCGGTGAATTCACAGACTATGATTTTGCAGAACTATGCAATGAGCATGGGATAAAACAACAATTTACAATTGCAGGTACACCTCAACAGAATGGAGTGGCAGAGAGGAAAAACAGGTCAATACAACAGATTGCCAGAGCTATGATGCAAGAAAGTAACATTCCCCAAACCTACTGGGCAGAAGCAATACACATAGCTGCTCATATTCTCAACAAAGCTCATCTAAGACCAAATTCTGATAAGACTCCTTACGAATTATGGCATGGTAAACCAACATCAATCAAGCACTTTAGAGTCTTTGGAAGCAAGTGTTTCATAAAAAATAATGATGAAAAACTGGGGAAGTTTGATGCAAGAGTTGATGAAGGAATATTTTTAGGATAGGCATCCAAGAGTAAGGGTTACAGGTGCTACAAAAAAAGACTGCACAAAATTGTGGAAAGCATTGATGTAAGATTTGATGAAGATCTACCAAACAGAACAAGAAACACAAGCTGCGCAAATCCTCCAAACGATCATGAAGCTGAGAACCAAGACAATGATGAACATAGAAAGACAACATAAGATATTGAATTAAACTCAAAAGGTCCCTCAAGTCACACTCAAAAGAACCATCTAGAAGATCAAATCATTGAGGATAAGAGTGTGGGAGTCCAGACAAGAAGACAACTTGTTGAACAGACAGAAGAAATATACCTAGCCATGCTATCTCAAATCGAGCCTAAGAAGTTTGAAGAAGCCAGCAAAGACAAAAACTGGGTAAATTCTATGAATGAAGAACTAGACCAAATTGAGAAGAACCATACCTGGGAATTAATTCCAAGACCCACTGGGAAAAATGTCATTGGCACAAAATGGATATTCAAGAATAAGATGAATGAAAAAGGGCAGGTAATAAGAAATAAAGCCAGAATTGTATGCCAAGGATATTCAGCAATTGAAGGTCTTGATTATGATGAAACCTTTGCCGCTGTAGCCAGAATGGAAGCAATCATAATGTTTTTGGCTTTTGCATGCTATCATGATTTCAAGGTATATCAAATGGATGTGAAGTCTGCCTTCCTGAATAGATATCTAGAGGAAGAAGTCTACATGGGACAACCTGAAGGATTCTCATTAACATATAAACATGACTATGTGTGCAGATTAAAGAAAGCCTTATATGGTCTGAAACAAGCTCCTCGTGCATGGTATTCAAGGCTGGACAAATACTTGAAAAAACAAGGGTTCAAGAAAGGAGGAGTAGACAACAATTTGTACATAAAGGTTAATGAAAATGAACTCTTAATTGTATTAGTGTATGTAGATGACATCATGTTTGGAATTAACAAAGATGAATTAGCAAAAGGATTTGCTGAAGAAATGAAATCAGAGTTTGAGATGTCAATGATTGGAGAGCTCACCTTCTATTTAGGACTTCAAATTCAACAAAAGAACACATGAATATTCATTTCGCAAGAAAAATACTTAAGAGAAATGTTGAAAAGGTTTCAAATGGAAGATTGAAAACCTGTGTCAACTCCCATGATCACTGGATGCAAACTATGTGCTAATGATGGTGTTAGTGTCAGTCTAGTCATACTGCCATCAATGATCAAAACTGCTCTTTTGCATTTGCATATTAGGTGTCTCATACCGAATAAATTTCACCATTCCGCTAGGTCATGCATTCATTGATGGTAGTAATTTTTCATCAGTTTTCCCTCATGAGGTACTTGCTAATTCTCCTCTCTATGGTCTTCAGTCGTTAGACACTTTCATTCTCAAAACCATGTCAGTAGGCCATAGGACGGGTCTCATTAGTTCAGGGTCTCACCATGGTCAAGTTAATGTGTCAAATGTCAATAATATCAGCAAGGTCATGAGGAAGCCAAATAAACTCAAAGTCGCAGCACCAGGAAATTCAGAGATATCATTTATTCAGTTTGATACTTTGCCTTTCAGTGACAATTTAGAAGTTGTCATCTCCGACAAGATCATCACCCTTCCTTTCAGAGAAGTTTTTCACAACATGTTTAGCATCAAAACATTTTCCAAGTAGATCCAGCAGAAAGAGCCCGGAAAGAGCTTTCCAACGGTATATTGCACTCTCAAAACTGACTTCTGGATTGAAATTTATGCTTAAGTGAAGTAAAAGCCCTTATATCCTCATATACCCCCTATTTCCCATTTTTCCCTTTAAACTTTATATTATTAAAGTTTTATATTTCTTTAATATAATACTTCCCCCCCCTCCTTTCCAAAATACATAGTCGCATGATTAAAATCGCATTATAAATACAAATGCGATTATGCCAAACCACTTCCCCTCCATTCCCCGTAGAACTTTATAATAAAAAGTTTAATATTACAAAGTCCCGCCGTTCCCAACCACTTCCCCACCATGCTTCATAATAAAACTTTATAATGAAATTTTACGTTGTAAACCCCCCACTTCCCATCGCAATCGCAAATCGCAACATGTAATGTGTGCCCCCTGATCACCCCAATCGCAAAAGAGTCCGATGCGATTGATCACAAGTCTCCCTTCCGACTCCCGATCCGCTCCTCCGATTGATCGCTCCCAATTATTACTTAGCCGTCGATCTCGCCAGCCAATCCGACGGTCCTCCGCCAATCGGAACGTTCCAATTTCACCATCAAAACCTCCGATGCGATTGATCGCATTTCCTCCCCCGATCTGCCGATCGCAGCCCCTCCCCCGATCTGTCGATCACAGCCCCTTTCCGATTACTCCGATGCGATTGATCGCGCCCCCTACTCCGATCGCATCGCAAATCCCTTCTTTCCGATGCGATTGACCCCGGGCCCACCATACAGTACTTCCACCCCATTCAAATAAAAACCCTTTTTCCCTTTGTAAAAGTAATAAAAGGTTTTTCAAAGGTTTTCAAAGTAGTCCATCGCATCAGAACTTTTGTATGGTGCTTTCAAACACGTCCCACCTCCTGATTCCCAACTGTGATCACCTCTGTGTATTGAAATACATTCCAAAACATATTGTAAGTTTCGATGTATGTTATACCCCTCCGCCATCCATTCCGATTGCGATTAAGATGCGGGTCCCGCCTACTCCCCTTCCCTTTTCCCATGCAAAATATTTTTTTCCCTTCATGAAAGCATAATTTCATTTCAGTTCAACAGCGTATTATAAAGGTCGGTCTTCTTCAGAGTAATGAAGGAAAAAAAAGCGATAGTTAGAGGCTGAGACCCAAATTCGTAACAGTCACATCTTCAATTATGTTGTAAAGAGATCTACGTTACAATGTTTCACCTTCTCGCTGACCGAATGTAACGCAGCTCTTCCTTTACGGAGAGATTATTGGCTCTTGGTTTTCCATCTTCGGTTATGATTTCTCCTCTTCCCATCGATTTGTATTCCCGCAAAATCTGTCTATTTATTGTACATGTTAATCATTTGTAAAGGTCTGAGGTCTGAAAACTCAGAAGTGGGGGAAACAGTGTGGTGGTGAGCTCTGCGCTCCATTGTACAGTTTGGCAGGGAATTAATAAAGTGATACAGCTCTTATTTGTGGGATTCATGTGGCATGAGTTTTAGCATATGTCTCTCCTTTATGTTTCATAATGTACATTGTTATGTTTCACCATTCATCCATAAACATTTCTAGTTGAGTGTTTTCAAGTCAGAAAGGTAGAATCCATTTTATATGCTCTGCCTTGGGGAACCATTCATACTCTGTGTATTTTCTTCTGTTTGAAAAGGATTCATTTATTATGCCCTTTTCAGCTTCTCAACAGTCTTTCCACTCCATCTTATTTCAACTTGATTGCTAAATCTCCTGCCTATCTTGCCCCATGAAATACCCTGTATCTTGATTTAATTCCTCGGTTCATACTGTCCTCTTGTCCCATACATCCCTGAAATTTTAGTCATGCATCAAAAATCCTTTTCCCTTTTATATATCTAGCCTAAAATCAGTTCATTATTGTGTTATTGAATATCTATTCTACGGAGAGAGTCCTCTCCACACTAGCTACAAGGCTGAGCGTGGTTTAGTTGTTACCCTGATTTGCCTTTTCCAGCCTGAGGTTCAGATTGGGTGCTAACATCTCTGGCGACTCCACTGGGGATAACACTACAAACTTTTTGCATAGAAGATTCATCACCCCAGTAATATCTTTCTTGTAAAGTCTTGATGATGATATTTCAGAGTTTTCTAGGCTGATATAAATATTGTATAGTAGAAATTTGACCACACTGGCTTCAAGAAGATACACAAGGGCTAATCCTGATCCAAATCCTCCCCCTGTGTTTGAAAATCCAAATCTTATCCCAAGAATAGTCAAAAGACAGGAGGGATCACTAAGTCCTACACCTATTTTCAGGTCCCATACTTGGCCCAGTGAGTGGTTTTTTGTAGAAGAGCTTTCTTTTGACGATATTTTTGAGCTCTCTTTGTTTAGAAATAAGTCTGAAACTGCACTCGAAGACACGGTTTTAGATCCAGAGTTCCTTGTGGATATTGAAGTTCAAAGAGCGAATTTCTCCATTGATGACTACATTTTGAATTTTCCCCAGTCCATCACTGCAACTTATATTCCTGAGCCTTTAGAATCATCAGGAGCAGCATTTCCTCCTCCTAATTCATCAGCATCCCCTTCAGTCAACTCCCAGTTATCATCTCCTCCAACAACACCTCCCCCAAATCCTGAAAATCCTGTTGTAAATCCACCCAGAGTCATGGTTTCCCGGTATGCACCCTTGCTTTTACCTCAGATTCTCAATGATATGCCTGCTGATTATCATAGTAAAATTCCTATCTTTGATGCCACTTAGGGCATTACAGCGCAGCAGCATGTTGATAAGATGAATGACTTTTTTGACTTGCATGAAGTAGAAGAAGAGAATGTAGCTACCAGGTTGTTTGTTCAAAGCTTCGGAGGTGAAGTTAGAAAGTGGTTTAGAGCTTTACCAGCTGGCTCAATTCATACTTTACAGGATTTACACACACAGTTCTTAGACTGGTGGGAGGTGAAAAGGAATCCACAACAAATTATGTTTGAATATGAGAATATTAAAAGAAATGTGGGTGAAACTGTGCAAGACTATTGTTTAAGATTCAATGCTGTATATAATGCTATTCCGGCTAACCTCAAACCTCCCGTGGATTCAACTATGCTGAATTTTCCGGATGGTTTTGATGCCGATATGGCATATCAACTGCGTGAAAGAGATCCGCCGTCACTGGAAGACATGCAGAGGATAGCAGTAAGTGTCAAAGCTAATCTGCTGGCTAGAAGAGCTCGAGCCAGAGCTGAAAAGAAAGTCGTGGTGAAAGAGGAGGCCTCCCCTTCGGACAACAAAATGGACACACTGATTCGTACAATGGAAAGGATGGTTGATCGATTAAGCGTCTTGGATAGACCATAAACTCAAATAAGAAATCCGAATTTTAGAGGACAACAATAGCCGCAATTCAGAATTAGACAGAGAGAACAGAGGGCGCATGACCAAGCGGCAACACAGCAGCAGATTAAAACGCCATTACAGCAGAACTACGTGCAAGGGACAGACTCAGATGATGATAACCCTGTGTTTGAGGCCAATCACTTTTTCACAGTTGATGGTGCACCCATTTTCCTCACAGAAGATGAAGAATACATAGTGGCGACTCTAGACCTTCGAGGGGACGAAAATTTCATCTTGGCAAATGATGTAGTGTTAGAAGAAGAATATGATGACTACCAGAGAGGGTATATGAACGCTCTATCAGCCCAGCAAAGGAAGTATTCCCTGAGGAACAGAAACGTCACAATCAGTCCCATTCAAAAGAGAAAAGAACTCCAAATGAAGGACAAGGCACAGAAGAAAGAAAAAGAGCGGGCCAATCCTTCATCCAACAAAGCACCCACAGCTACTAACACAGCAAATGAAAAAAGCCAGCAGAGCATAGCGAAGGAGAAAACAGAGAAGAAAGACCCTCCCATTAAAGAGGTAGAAAAAGCTCCTTCCTTTAATTTAGAAAATGAAATTTCTAAACTCAAAGTGTCTGTGCCCCTGACCGAGTTGGTGAAGAATAGTGTATATAAAATTCAGGTGTCTAAAGTCTTGCAAATTGACCCTCTTTTTGATATGGTTAATGTGGAAGATGACCACCCTGAACTTATTTTTGGTCCAGCCATAGGAGAATCTGAAGAAAATGAAGTCCCTCCCTTTTACCTAAGTCTTAGTTTGCATGAGTTTATCTTGCATAACGCCATGTTGGACTCCGGGGCCTCGCATAATTTGATGCCCAAAGCTGTCATGGAGAAGCTAGGCCTTGATATTACTAGAAAATACCATGATTTGTATTCTTTTGACTCGAGTAGGGTCCATTGTATTGGTCTTATAAAAGACCTGGTAGTGTCTTTAGATCAAATCCCACCTAAAAATGTCTTGATGGATGTAGTTGTTGCTGATGTCCCACCAAGGTTTGGAATGCTTCTATCTAGGTCTTGGGGTGCAAAACTTAAAGGGACCATACAACTTGACTTCTCTTATGCCACAATCCCTGTATTTGGCTAGTTGAGAAATTTATAAAGGGAAAAGAAAATGAAATATATTATCACTAGCAAAGACAAGCCAGTAAACCATCCCACCAATGCAGTTCACACAGATTTAGAGTCTTTTGTCTTATATTCAGATGGTGATTTAAATGATGAGGGTGTTCAGTTAGTACAAGTGGACGAGATACCTGAGATTTCAGAGAATTTCGGAGAAGTCCTCAAGCAGGAAAAAGAGAAAACGACCAGCACTTCTGAGTCTCCTGCCTGCCAGCAGCAAAAAGACAGTGAACATCCAGAAATCAGCCAAGGCGAAGAGAAGGAAGAAACTAAATTTCAGCATCTACAAGAAGAAGAAGAAGGCCTATGGGGTATGGATTTTGATGGAGCTGTTAGTAAGGATGGATCAGGTATTGGAATATAGATTCATAGCCCTGTTTTCCAGCCTGAAAAGGTCCCTAGTAATGTTAGAGTATGTGCTTATAAGTTGGCTTTTGACTGCTCTAACAATGAAGCAGAGTATGAAGCTTTGATTGCAGGCCTCAAAATCTTGAAGAAGTTGAAGGCAAAAAGGATTTTTGTGTATGGTGACTCTGAGTTAATAATAAAGCAGGTGAAAGGAGAATACCAAGCTAAACATCCAAGACTGAGGGCATACAGAAATGCAGTTCTGGACATTTTGAAGACATTCCCAGAGTACACCTTGACAACAGTGCCCAGGATGCAGAATCTTATTGCTGATTCTCTTTCCACTACTGCAAGTAACCTGAGGATTCTGATGAACTCCAGCAACAAGTTTGAGATCCATGTCAAGCATAGGCCTGTTGTTCTGGACACTTTAAGGTATTGGAAAGTATTTTGGGATGATAATGAGATCAATGCATTTTTGCAGGGTGATGGAAAATTCAGGGACACTCCCATAGAAGGTGAGTATGTGGTCGATGATCAAGAATTGGAAACAAACCAGATGGACATATTACAGCTGAAAGATAATGTAATTCCTAAAGGTCTCATACCTTTAGAGGAGTTGTTTGATCAGGACGATGTGGCCAAGAAGCCAAGCTTGGTGCCCACGGAGAAAGGAGTTGAAGATGTGAACCTTGGAACATCTGATCAGCCCAAGTTCGTGAAATTGTCAAAGGCATTGTCCCTTGAAGCAAAGGAGAATTATGTGAAGTTTCTTTCTGAATTTTCTGATGTATTTGCATGGGATTATTCAGATTTGAAGGTGTATGATAAGAACATAATCCAACATACTATTCCTATCAAGCCGGATCAAAAGCCATTCAGATAGAAGCTGAGAAGAATCAATCCGAAGCTACTGCCATCCATCGAAAAAGAGGTAAACAGATTGTACAAAGCTGGTATCATAGTCCCCATTAGATTTTCTGACTAGATTTCAAATTTGGTCCCGGTACGTAAGAGGACTAGAGAAATAAGATTGTGTATAGATTTTCGGAACTTGAATAAGGCTTCCTTGAAGGACAATTATCCACTTCTGAAAATGGACCATATTCTGCAAAGAGTAGTTGGAGCATCCAGGATGTCACTACTTGATGGCTACTCAGGCTACAACCAAATCTTGGTGCATGAGAAGGACCAAGATAAAACTGCCTTCACAACACCCTAGGGAACCTTCCAGTACGCCAAAATGCCTTTTGGACTGAAGAATGCAGGAGCTAATTTCCAGCGTGCAATGGACATCACTTTTGCCAATGAAAAACATGTTTTTCTGGTTATTTATTTGGATGATTTGACAATGTTTTCAGGATCAGATGATGAGCATTTGCACCATTTGAGAGTTGTTTTTCAGCGATGTAGAAAGTTTGGAATTTCTCTTAATCCCAAGAAGTGTCTCTTTTCCATGGATGAAGGCAAGCTGCTAGGGCATATCATCTCCAAAGATGGTATTCGCATCGATCCAACTAGAGTGGAGGCAATTCAGCTCATAGGCCTGCCACGAAACAAGAAGGAGATTTAGGCTTTTAATGGTAAAATTAACTTTTTGCGCCAATTTATACCCAATATGGCTGAACATTTGAGGGAAATGACTAGTATGTTGAAGAAGGACAACATTGTTAAATGGAGTGAGGAGGCTATCGAATCATTCAATTTGGTAAAGTTTGCTTTGTCCAATGCCCCAGTTTTGATCAGTCCCGACTACACTCAAGACTTTATTATATTTTCATTTGCATCGGAGCATACTATGGCTGCTGTTTTAATGCAAAAGATAGATGAAGTAGAAAATCCAATTGCCTTCTTCAGTAGGACTATTAGAGATGCTGCTTTGAGGTATGATATTATTGAAAAATAGGCATTGCCTCTTATCAAAGCATTGAAGGATTTTAGGATCTATATTCTGCATTCACATACTGTAGCGTATGTCCCTAACGCAGTAGTGAAGGATGTGTTGATGCAAACTGATCCGGAAGGTCGAAGAGGTAAATGGATAGCGGCTATGTTAGAGCACGATCTGGAGATCAAGCCCACGAAGTTGATCAAAGGCCAAGGCTTGGCGAAATTGATGGCCCAATCAAATCTGCGTGCTTTAGATATAAACCTCATAAGAGCAGTGGCAGAAGCCGAAGACGAAGGTTTGCTGGTTCCAATTTCAGATATTTTTCTGCAGTCCCCGTGGTATTCAGATATTGTCTATGTCCTTCAGCATTTGTCACCTCCTACGGCCATGTCTAAGAGTAAGGGTAGATCTCTGAAGCTTAAGTCTGCAAAATACTGCATTTTAGATAGCGCTCTGTATTGGAAAGATCCAGGAGGTGTTCTGCTCAATTGTTTGGTTGAAGAAGAGGCGCAAAAGGTAATGAACGATTTTCATAAAGGCGACTGTGGCGATCACTTGTTCTGGAAGACTACAGCTAACAAAGTATTGAGAGCAGGATATTATTGGCCCACATTATTTTCTGATTTATATAAGATAGTGATGAAATGTAATGAATGCCAAATCTTCCAAGGGAAGAAGAAATTTCTTCCACTCCCTTTGAAACCAGTTTCAGTGAACGCACCCTTTCAGCAGTGGGGGCTCGATTTCATAGGAGAAATTCATCTCGCGTCCTCAGCGCAACACCGATGGATATTGACAGGGACAAATTACTTTACAAAATGGATCGAGGCCGTCCCAGCCAGGCAAGCAACAGACACAGTAATCATTCAATTCCTGGAATCGAATATTTTATCTCGTTTTGGCTGCCCATGCAAAATCGTAACAAACAACGCAGCAGCGTTCTGATCCAAGAAGATGATCGATTTTTGTAACAAATACAACATCGCGCTGGGCCATTCGAAAACATATTATCCACAGGGCAACGACCTGGCCGAGTCATCTAACAAATCATTGGTGAATATAATTAAGAAAATGCTGGAGGCAAACAAA
Source organism: Pinus albicaulis (assembly GCA_034641835.2). Taxonomy (NCBI): domain Eukaryota; kingdom Viridiplantae; phylum Streptophyta; class Pinopsida; order Pinales; family Pinaceae; genus Pinus; species Pinus albicaulis. The sequence goes on along the minus strand of CM076581.1, from coordinate 245,057,354 downwards.
AGAAATTGGCACTGAAAGCTCATCAACGCACTGTGGGCAGACAGAGTTAGCAGTAAAAGATCAATAGGTATGTCACCATTTGAGCTGGTTTATGGTACTGACGTTGTATTTCCTACATCCCTTACAGTCCCAGTTGTGAGATTATTGCAAGAAGTTTGTAGTGAGGATAATGACAATCAACGAAGGATCAATCAAATGATCCACCTTCAACAAACAAGAGAGGAAGTGTCACAGAACGCTATTCAGTTGTAGGAGAAGATTAAAAAGATCTATGATAGGAAGACAAAAGCATAAAAGTTTCAGCTGGATGATATAATGTTGAAATGGGATGCCAGAAATGAAGAAAAAGGGAAGCATGGTAAGTTCGACAATCTGTGGAAAGCACCATACAGGATTTCAGCATACAGAGGATAGAACGCCTTCTTTCTCTCAGAAATGGATGGCCAGGATTTCCCTGGAGGAGCAGTGAATGGTAGGCTTTTGAAGCACTACAATGGTTGAAGACGACGGGTCAGGATCTATATCATCATCATTGTATATACCATGTTACTTTTGATCAAAGTTCAAATACACAGTCATTCTAGTTTGGGGCCTGAGGTGAAGGCTATAAATCTTGGATGATATGTGTATGGTGTGGGTTTATTTCAGTTTTCAGTCTTAATCTTGAAGTCAGTGTCAGTCTGCATTGTGTCAGTTCTCAACATTTTTTGACTCCATGCCCAATGGGTAAGGCTACTTGGTCTACGGTGTTCTTGGCACCTCCAAAGGAGCTACCATCCCCATTGGAGCCAATGTTAGTGCCAGTCTAGTCATACTTCCATCAGTGATCAAAACTGCTCTTTTGCATTTGCATATTAGGTGTCTCATACCGAATAAATTTCACCATTCCGATAGGTCATGGACTCATTGATGGTAGTAATTGTTCATCAGTTTTCCCTCATGAGGTACTTGCTGATTCTCCTCTCTATGGTCTTCAGTGGTTAGACACTTTCATTCTCAAAACCATGTCAGTAGGCCATAGGACGGGTCTCATTAGTTCAGGGTCTCACCATGGTCAAGTTAATGAGTCAAATGTCAATAATATCAGTAAGGTCATGAGGAAGCCAAATAAACTCAAAGTCGCAGCACCAGGAAAGTCAGAGATATAATTTATTCATTTTGATGCAAGTTTCACCTCAAAACCATGTTTTGAGGAGAAAACATAATACTTTGCCTTTCAGTCACAATTCAGAAGCTGTCATCTCCGACAAGATCATCACCCTGCCTTTCAGAGAAGTTTTTCACAGCATGTTTAGCATCAAAACATTTTCCAAGTAGATCCAACAGAAAGATCCCGGAAAGAGCTTTCCAACGGTATATTGCACTCTCAAAACTGACTTCTAGATTGAAATTTATGCTTAAGTGAAGTAAAAGCCCTTATATCCTCATATACCCCCTATTTCCCATTTTTCCCTTTAAACTTTATATTATTAAAGTGTTATATTTCTTTAATGAAATACTCCCCCCCCCCCTTTCCAAAATACATAGTCGCATGATTAAAATTGCATTATAAATACAAATGCGATTATGCCAAACCAATTCCCCTCCATTCCCCGTAGAAATTTATAATAAAAAGCTTTATATTACAAAGTCCCGCCGTTCCCAACCACTTCCCCACCATGCTTCATAATAAAACTTTATAATAAATTTTTACGTTGTAAACCCCCCGCTTCCCATCGCAATCGCAACATGTAATGTGTGCCCCCTGATCACCTCAATCGCAAAAGACTCTGATGCGATTGATCGCAAGTCTCCCTTCCAACTCCCGATCCGCTCCTCCAATTGATCGCTCCCGATTATCCCTTAGCCGTCGATCTCGCCAGCCAATCCGATGGTCCTCCGCCAATTGGAACGTTCCAATCGCACCATCAAAGCCTCCGATGTGATTGATCGCATTTCCTCCCCCGATCTGCCGATTGCAGCCCCTCCCCCGATTTGCCAATCGCAGCCCCTTTCCGATTACTCCGATGCGATTGATCGTGCCCCCTACTCCGATCGCATCGCAAATCCCTTCTTTCCGATGCGATTGACCCCGGGCCCACCATACAGTACTTTCGCCCCATTCAAATAAAAACCCTTTTTCCCTTTGTAAAAGTAATAAAAGGATTTTCAAAGTAGTCCATTGCATCAGAACTTTTGTATGGTGCTTTCAAACACGTCCCACCTCCCGATTCCCAATTGCGATCACCTCTGTGTATTGAAATACATTCCACAGCATATTGTAAGTTTCACTGTATTTTATACCCCTCCGCCATCCATTCCGATTGCGATTAAGATGCGGGTCTCGCCTACTCCCCTTCCCTTTTCCCATGCAAAATAATTTTTTCCCTTCACAAAAGCATAATTTCATTTCGGTTCAACAACGTATTATAAAGGTCAGTCTTCTTCAGAGTAATGACGGAAAGCAAAGCGACAGTCAGAGGCCGAGACCCAAATTCGTAACAGTCACATAGGCAGTTATGTTGTAAAGAGATCTACGTTACAATGTTTTGCCTTCTCGCTGACCGGATGTAACGCAGCTCTTCCTTTACGGAGAGATTATTGGCTCTTGGTTTTCCATCTTCGGTTATGATTTCTCCTCTTCCCATCGATTTGTATTCCCGCAAAATCTGTCTATTTATTGTAAATGCTAATCATTTGTAAAGATCTAAGGTCTGAAAACTCAGAAGTAGGGGAAACAGTGTGGTGGTGAGCTCTGCGCTCCATTGTACAGTTTGGCAGGGAATTAATAAAGTGATGCAGCTCTGATTTGTGGGATTCATGTGGCATGAGTTTTAGCATATGTCTCTCCTTTATGTTTCATAATTTACATTGTTATGTTTCACCATTCATCCATAAACATTTCCAGTTGAATGTTTTCAAGTCAGAAAGGTAGAATCCATTTTATATGCTCTGCCTTGGGGAACCATTCATACTCTGTGTATTTTCTTCTGTTTGAAAAGGATTCATTTATTATGCCCTTTTCAGCTTCTCAACAGTCTTTCCACTCCATCTTATTTCAAATTGATTGCTAAATATCTTGCCTATCTTGTCCCATGAAATACCCTATATCCTGATTTAATTCCTCGGTTCATACTGTTCTCTTGTCCCATACATCCCTGAAATTTTAGTCATGCATCAAAACTCCTTTTCCCTTTTATATATCTAGCCTAAAATCAGTTCATTATTGTGTTATTGAATATCTATTCTACGGAGAGAGCCCTCTCCTGCCCTTGTAGGGCTAGCTACAAGGCTGAGCGTGGTTTAGTTGTTACCCTGATTTGCCTTTTCCAGCCTGAGGTTCAGATTGGGTGCTAACAGATGGATCAACAGATGTAGATAAAAAACTTTACAGATCCATGATAGGAAGTCTTCTATACCTAACTGCTTCTAGACCAAACATTATGTTGGCAGTAGTACTTGTGGAAAGATATCAAGCAGCACCAAAACAAAATCATTTACTTGCAATCAAGAGAATATTTAGATATCTTCAAGGAAATTCACATTATGGCCTATGGTATCCAAAAGGAAAAATCTTCACATTGACAACATACACATATGCAGATTGGGCCCGCTGTGTGGATGACAAGAAAAGCATAAGTGGAGGTGCATTTTATTTGGGAAAAAGTCTAGTGGCATGGCCAAGCAAGAAGCAATCTTCTATCTCTCTATCTACAACAGAAGCAGAATACATAGCAGCAGCAACATGTTGCACACAAGTAATGTGGATGAAACAAACTCTCCAAGACATGAAGGTAAGCATTGATGAACCCATTTCTATCAAATGTGACAATACAAGTGCAATAAGTATATCAAAAAATCCTGTACTTCATTAAAAAACAAAGCACATCCCAATAAAGTACCACTTCCTTAGAGAACAAGTAGCACATAAATTAGTAAAGTTGGAATATGTACCAACCAAGGAATAAACAACAGACATATTCACAAAACCTCTTGCTAGAGAACCATTTGAATATCTAAGAGACAAACTAGGGGTAGTGTCTGCAAATGTTACTCTCTAACATGAAAAAAAAAGGGGAGCTGCATACAAGAAACAGGATTAGAACAGAAGTCAAGTGATAGTCAATATCAGATAAGAAAGCATCATTCCAGGGGGAGAGCAGTCAATAAAAATTGTCACAAAAGAGCTAGAGCAGTGCATGGAACAGGTCCTCAAGATCAGAGTATTATGAAAAGACAGAACCCACACTGGGAAAAGTTCAACCCTTTGCCATTGATGTCAAAGGGGGAGGAAAAGCAATCAAAAGAAGAAAGGGTCTTCTGAAAAGCAAGCAGAGGAAGTCTTGGAGGAAGCATTGGAGCATTGCCATCAATGCCAAAGGGGGAGAATGTTGGAAATATTGTCATTGATGGCAAAGGAGCACAAAGGAGTAGCACCAAGACAAGGGAGCAGATCATATTCAGATGGAATTGTTACAGAGATGTCACACAGGGTTTAATGTATCAGTGAGTTACGGCTGCCCATTTGGGGTTTTTACTGTAATGGAAAATCATGGATAAGAACCACAGAAATTGAATATAGAGATTAAACCATGCGTGGAATTAATGCCAGAGAGGGTTTGAAGACTGGTTGATATCGTGAAAGCAAAACAATGGAGTAAAGGAGAAGTCATAGTGCTGTTAAATGAATCGACGGTTTGTTTGAACAAGTATACGGAGGAGGTGCAACAAAAGAAATTAGATGTGGAATTAGGAGTCAACGGCGCAACATAACTGTGAGTAGCATCAAAGTGAACAGTGAAGGCAGTTTCGGAAAACAACAGATGGTTTTCGCGTAACCTTTGAGTGGTAAGTGGTTTTATTGAAATTGAACGCGATCAAATAAGACTGTGACACGTCACGGGCGTGAAACCGCCAGTTTCGCGTGAATTTTGAGCGATAAGTTGCCGGGGTTAATTGAATGCGATAGCCGTTCGATCATCGACAATTGAGATCCGACGGTGTTCGCACCCGAAGTTGCACAGGGGTTAACAAAGGTGTGGACCCGAGGGTGTTAAAAAGGAACATTAAATGTTATGCATCTTGGAATGCGATATTCGTTGGATATACGCATAAATTGGTTGTGGAGTGCGATGAATTATCAACCGTTGGATTTGATGAAAAGCGGAAGGGTAAGTTGGATATGCTGTGGGACCAACAAAGGCAGCAGCAAAGGCTAAACCTCGTGCACACCGCATGAGCGCAGTTAACGTTGATCCGAGATCAACGGTACCGCAGAGTCACAAACAGCCCAATGGTTAACCCAAGGGGGTGCCTCCGCAGTTGACCCGCCCATCGGGCGTTGACCGCAGATTGACGGTTGTCATTCACTGTGGTAGCAGAAGCCCGAGGATATTTCCATACTGAGGAGTGTCTACGCTGTACCAGGAATCTAATTTAATAATTCGAGTGCCTTTTGAGGTCCGGTACCATACATATTGTGGGCCCAATACATTTTGTTGACATGCTTTGTTTTAAAGCAAACAATACATAAAGAGCGGAATGATAAAAGGTGTGGGACCAGTGTCACAGAGCGGGACAACGTAAACAAACAGATGAGATGCGATGCGATGCGATCACATATTGCAATCGGGGCAGGAGAAAAATCGCACAAACACAGTGGTCACAGAAAATGCGTAGTGCGATGTGATGACGTGGGGATGATGTGGCAGCTGACGTGGATCTGACCCCACAAATCTCAAATAAATCAAGATGACATGGCAAGATGACATGGCAGTGACGTGGAGATGACGTGGCAAGGTGGCGTGGCACAATGACATGGAGATGATGTGGACCTGGCCCACATATCACAAATAACAAGATCGGAGGGGTGAAGATCGTAAGAGCAAAGTTGCGATGCGATGGATAGAAGCGATGCGATGTGCCGATGCGAAGGGACACGTGGCGACACAATGCAATATCGCACATCGGCGATGCTTATGTGATAAGAATTCGTAAGTTATAGAACTTGCGATGTGATCGATGAATGCGATGTGATGGAGGTGATGCGAAGTTCATCGCATATCGTAGATCGCAAAGCTCATGAGAGATATCGCACAATCTTAGAAGTCATGTGAGTTGCGATGCAAAGTAGCGATAAAGTCAAGTGGGACCCAATCACATATCACTCATCGCAAGTAACAGTGATCAAGAAGGGAAGAAGAGGTTTTAGCCTACCAAATATGATTTTGTATGAATTGTTGCAGAGGGATATGGCCCTGAAGAAATTGAGAGAGGATGGCCGGGGATCTTTGGGTATTAAGGCCAGAAAGGTTGAGTTGGTGTATCCTCCAATCTTCCTTTTTCTCATTACATATTTTATCATTTTCAGGAGATTGTTTGGTCAATTTAGTGTGTCCTAAATTGCTGCATTTAATTTGTCAATCCGGGAATCGTAAGCTGATGAAGTGCGGCGCACTATATGTGCAAGATAACCTATTTCTTAATTTTTGTCGTTTTTGGTTTTTCTAAGGTGAAATGGAAATTCTAAAATGAAAACAAGTTTGGTTATATTTGTTCAAGGAAGTGATATCCCCTATAATGATTTACGAACTTGAAACTTTAAAAGCAAATTGAAAATTACAATGACAAGACTTGAAAGAAAGTAAAAGTGTACTGCTGAAATGAAAAGGTGCTGCTAATCTAATGAATCAAAACAGTAAACTAGTGAACATGAAAACCAAACTATTCTTGCTGCCAACTAAACAAAAAAGAAACTATGCTTAAGGAAATTCAAAATTGCAACAAAATAAATCTAAATCAGATTACATCAATTCATTTTCTGACCCTTCATCATTAGACCAGCTATGATTTTCGGAAGTAATCATAAACAACTTGTGTAACTGATATTTAATTTGCAGAAAGTAAACTAATAATAAACCATACACTCATGATTCAATCCCTCACCATCAGTCCAGCTGTGGCTTTCGGAGGCAACTGAAGATGTCATACATGATTTAATATATCTAAATTTGCAGAAAAGAAACTAATACTAAACTACACATTTCATAATGCAGTCCCTCACCATCAGTCCAGCTGTGGCTTTCGGAGGCAACTGAAGACGCTATGAGTAGCTTAATATATCTAAATTTGCAGAAAAGAAACTAATACTAAACTACACATTTCATAATGCAGTCCCTCACCATCAGTCCAGCTGTGGCTTTCGGAGGCAACCGAAGACGCTATGAGCAGCTTAATATATCTAAATTTAACTACTGAATCAGATAAGCAAAACTGAAATGTACAAAGCAAGACTGAAGTTAAACAAAAGCTATGAAAAGCAAACTAGCAGCAGAACAATGTTAGTTTCATGTCATTAGTCAAAATACTATGAAAATGCCCGGGCTATCTACCTAAAACCTGCACAAGAAAACTGATCAGTGATTAACAATCAGAAAAACATGAAAGACAGAAATGAAATGGAAATTATGGAAATGTATAAACAGAAATGAAACAACTACAAAGTATGAACATATGATGGATTATGATACAATGACTTTTAAAAGAAAATGAAATGAGAAATGTACACTAATACACAAAACCTTAGCTGAGCAGGGGCCCTCTACACAGCCTTGGTAACGATCCTCAAACACGAATTAAGTTGAAAAACAGAGTCTTCTCACATTAAAAAGCAGTTCATTACAGAATGGTAGTGTTACGGCTCAAGGGCAGCGTAATCACTACAAAGCAGACTAAAAGATAACAGAGTTTATTCACGAACATCAACTATCAACTAACAACTAACTTTATGTGCGTATGCAAATGCTCTATATATAACAATAAACTGTAACTGTCTCCTAAAGTTCATGATGGCAGAGAGCACGTAGACCACTACGTCCACGGATATAGGAGTATGGCCGTGTTGGAAAGTGAATCTACGAAAGGTGGATGCTTGAATTCGACTCCAGAGCTCTGCACAGATGTCGATTTAACCTCCGCAAGCTTAGAAACGGCCGTATGGATGTTTATGTGCCACGAAACAGAGTCCGGCCGACATGAAACTCCATAGTTGACTTCCACGTGGATGCCTTTGACCGCGGCTTCTTTGGACGAGTTTGCTTGAACCAATAGGACACGAACCATGTCCACGTCATTCCTAGCCTGCCCATGTGGCTCGTTTCCCTTGTAGACACCTGTAGCATATAGTTCCACAAAATAGTTGCGGAAAGTTGCAGCAGCTGCGGAAAGTGGCAAGATTCCGCAGCTGAATGAACAAAATCAAGATCAAATAGAAAACACAAAAACATAATTAAAAACCATGTTAGATACCCTTTTGCACATGATATTGACAATTTGGGAGGTTTAGGTGAGTGAAAAAGGTATGGAAAAGTGTATGGAAAAGATGCAAATTCGGGACTCAACATACCCCCACTGTGAAGGTGTTACATGTCCTCATGCAACCAAAATTTTGATACTCTTTGTTCAGTTCATGTGCCTTGATACTTCAGCCAGCACATCCAACCCTCTTCTCTTCTTCTTTGGTACTGCCATCATTCTGGGTTTCTTCATTAAGCACCTAAATTTAATATTCACAAGTGCTCTGCTCAATTTTTGGCATTTCCTTTTTAATTTCTTATTCTTCTTTTGCCAAATTCCCAAATGTAACATAGTATTATCATGGATGATCTTGTCCAGTTTGCCTTGTTCTTTTAGTGTTTCATTTTCATTTTTGATGTGCCGATTCAAAAGCTCCAGCTCAAAATTTTCATGTTTTAATGACTGAACTAAATCATCCTGCAATGTATGAGGCTGAATGGAAGAGGTACTTGGACCTGTGGCTGCCTTTTCCAAGGATTCTATATAGTCATATACCTCCTGCTGCTTGGGGTCTATTTCAGGTGTCATTTTCATTGGGCTGTCCCCAAAATGCTGTAAAGGAGAATTATGTTCAAAATCTGGTCGAGGAGGGCTTACATCAATATTTTGCTGAGAATAAGATGGAGTATGCTCATTGTCTGATTGGGAATGAAAGGAATCAGGTTCACTAACTGACTGAAATGGACTATGGTCAGTTGGAGACTGTTCAGATGTCTCCTCACCCAAAACAATGAAATGAGGACCCTTAATTTGTGTTTTTCTCAATTTTCCTTTAAGCCTGCTGCTTCTCCTCACATGCTGTGGTACACTACCCTTTTGTTCTTGTTTTCCTGTCTCTGCCTTCTTGGATGTAGATGACTGTTTTTGAAGATAAACTAATCTGTCAGATAGTATTTGGTGATCTTCTTCTTCAGAAGAAAGAGTTTTATGGACAGCCTCAATAATTTCTTTCCCTTTTGGTATTATTGGCTTCTTAGCTTTAATTTCCTTCTTCTTCCTTTTTACCAATCTCTCTTCCCTATCAGTTTTTTTCATAGTAGTAGTAGAAGTGTTTTGGATTTCATCTATTGTTCTTTTCCTTCTACTTCTTTTTGTTGTGCTAGCTGCGGGAATTTCCTGAGTAGGAGCAATTTGGGTTTCAACATTCATTCTCTTTCTTCTCCTCCTCCTAATTGAACTACCTTCAGGAATTTCCCGAGGTTCTTCAAAGAAGTTTCTAACTAGGAATTGTTCCCATGTATCTTTTCTTTCCTTTAGCTCCTTTTCAATCAGAATTTTTATAAGGCCGTGGTGATAAAGATGAGGCTCTACCTCTCCCAAGTGTTTTTGAACAGTCACAGCCATTTTCTTTAAGCTATTGAATAGAAAATAAGGGAGATTGAGAGTTTGGTTTTCAAGAAAATTCATCAATAGCCTGGTATGGTACATGTACATAGACCCAAAACGGCCTTCTCATGTAATAAATTTATGAACAATTAGTAGTAAAGTGGCCCATTCTTCTTTTATTGCATGCACAGGGATTCCTCTTTTAAAAACAGTGATATCCATACCTTGATTTCGTAGGATTGTTCTCCATGCCTCATCACTGATACTTTTATTTTTGAACCAACGTTCTCCCTCCTGAAGAAGCTCTGTGGTTGTTGCTATTGATACTTCATTGACCAAAAACTTGAGGTCTCCAACTTCTGCTTCCGAGCCATCAAATGATCTTGCAAACGCTTTCGTAACTTCTCTGTGGTAACCCCTGAATTTCTGAATAAAACGCAGCCATTTAGCTTTCCTCAACATCTCTTTTGCTTGCGGATATCCCTCTATAAACTTCAGTCCTTCCGGCTCTGCCCTTAATAATTTTCCCATTTCACTTCTCTGTGCTTCACAATTTTGCCTCTGTGAGGGTTTAAGTGGAAATGGAACGATGGAATACACAGGATCGAGCACAATACTGTGGGGATGTTATCATAAAATGGAAATGAGCACCATAAACGGAATGGAGTAAGACTGTGGATAGATATACGGGAGTGAGAGTGAGCAAAAGGAACGAAATGGAGTGAAACAGGGAGTGAGAATGAGTAGAGTGGGGTTTCATAAACACGACAGAGACATGACAAAGAGGTTAACAAAGTATAATGCATTCGGTCGCGTTTTGAATTTTGGTGGCTGTGTAATAAATATGAACACGTTTCAATCAATGATTATGAAGTTATGCGGCTTGTAAGAGTCCTTTGTCAACTCAAATACGTCTCATTATCTACGGTGGGATATTGGAACATGAGTGAGAATCGGAATTTTAATGATGAAACCGTTTGTGAATAAATGCAAGAGGATAACATGGAGATCGTGGAAGGTTACGGGACTGTCAATATAATCATTGCGCGCAATGGGTAGAGCTCATAGTTTAAAATTATATAAAAATGTGTTTTTCAATACTATTTGAAATAAACTTTATTCATACCTTTGGAATTCTTGCTTTTGCCCTTGGTCTTCAACTGATTGATCTTCATTAGTGTCTTGAATGTTCCATTGATCCTCTCTCCTGCATTTTATTTCATAATTGTGAAAATAACAACTAACTGTACATTCTCTTTGAAAGCAGAGTAGTAGCTGCGGAATCTGCTTCTGGCTGCGGAAACTGGAGTCAGCTGCGGAAACAGATGTCAGCTGCGGAAACTGACACAGCTATTACTTGGTTGAATAGAAATGAACAAATGACAGATGACTAGGTGGAAATGGTCATAAAAAAGATTTTTATTGATGGAATGGATGAAATGAAGTGGAATGAAGTGAAATGAAATGAAATGAAATGAAATGAAGTGGAATGAAATGGAGTGGGTGGTGAGATGAAATGAAATGAAAGACAATTTTTTTTTTTTTGAAAAATATAGAGTGTCAGGTGTCCCTGATTTTCACCCCATATTTTCTGTATAAGACTGCCAATCAATGATTGGTTTTCAGGCTTATACCATTTTTTTTCTTCTTCTTCTTCTTTTTTTTTTTTTTTTTTTTAACTTGAAAAACAAAAGCTAGGCTGGTGGAGAAGAAGAATTCTTCTGTACCAGCCTGATTGCAGAACTTTCTTGAAACAACTTGACAAAATCCTCCTTAGAGAGTGGCTTATGATAAACTTTCAATCTATGGCCATTCACAATAAGAGGAGTTTGAAACTCATCAATGGTCTTGATTCTTACAGCTCCATTGCTAAAGATTTTGTCAATCTCATATGGCCCAAGCCAATGAGTCTGAAATTTCCCTTGAAAATATTTAAACTTGGAGTCAAATAACAATGCCCAATCTCCTTCTTGAAACTTCTTTTCTTTGATATATTTGTCATGCCATTTAGTTCTTTGATATTGAACTAGATCAGTTCTTAGAATTGCTTCTTGTCCGATCTCATCTAGCTCATTCAACTGCTCCATTCTATGCTTTTGGGCTTCTGATAAGTCCATCCCCAACTGAACTGCTATCTTGAAGGTCTTGACTTTGAACTCAATGGGGAGCAAGACTTCTTTCCCATAAACAAGTTCATAGGGAGAATGTCCTGTTGTATTCCTCCATGTAGTTCTGTAGGCCCACAAGGCTTCGGGAAGCCTTTCTGCCCAATCTCTTCTATGTAGATGAACAGTTTTGGTGATGATACTTTCAAGAACTTTGTTTGTGGACTCCACTTGACCATTTGCTTGTGGATGGTAAGGAGTAGATTTTCTGTGCTTGATTTTATATTCTTCCATCAACTTCTCCACCAAGTTTGATGTGAATTGGCTCCCCTGATCTGTTACAATTTCTCTTGGAACACCAAAGCGAGTAAAAATATCCTCATAAAGAAAATGAACAACTGAATTTTCAGTAGCAGATACTAATGCTTTAGCTTCTACCCATTTAGTAACATAATCAGTACAAACCAATATATACTTTTTTTGCTTAGATGGTGGATTAATAGGTCCAATGAAATCTAAAGCCCATTTTTCAAAGGGTTCGATGAGTACCTGTGGTTGCAATGGCATTTCATTTGAAAGGGTAGGTTTCCCTACTCTTTGGCAGCTGTCACACATTTTGACATATTGTTTTGCATCTTTGAAGAGGGAAGGCCAATAATATCCTAAAGAGAGGATTTTATAGGCCGTCCTTTTGTCTGCAAAGTGTCCGCCGCATGGTTCATCATGTCATGCCTTAAGAATATCAGGCATTTCATCTTCCCTGACACATCTTCTGATCACAAGATCTGGCCCTGTTTTAAACAATTCGTTAGAAATCCATGAATATTTTGAACTCTCCCGAATAATCTTTCGTTTTTCTCTTGGAAATAAATGTGAAGGTAGTTTCCCTGTAACCAAATAGTTAGCAATATCTGCATACCAAGGGGTCTTAATAGTTACTGCAAACAAATATTCATCAGGAAACTTATCTTCTACAGGAGAATCTTCTTTAGTATTCTCAATCCTAGACAAGAAATCAGCTACTGTATTCTGTTTTCCTGGTCTATCCAACACAGTAATATTGAATTCTTGCAAAAGTAAAAGCCATCTTGTCACTCTGCCATTAGTAACAGGTTTGTTCATTAAATATCTAATTGCAGAATGGTCAGTATGAATAAAGTTTCATAGCCTGTTATGTAATGTCTAAACTTATTAATTGCATGAACAACAGCTAAGAATTCTTTTTCAGTCACAGTATAATTCAACTCTGTGGGAGTCAAAATTTTACTGGTGTAATAAATGGCATAAGGAATTAAATCTTTTTGACCCAACACAGCTCCAAGAGCTGTATCTGAAGCATCTGTAGAAATATGGAAAGGAAGTTTCCAATTTGGTCCTCTCAAGATAGGTGCTTCAGATATTCTTGTTTTCAAAGTTTCAAAAGCGGATTGACAATCATGATCCCATTTAAATTCACAGTCTTTTGTAAGCAACTTGAAGAGTGGAGATGCTATTTTAGTGAAGTTTTCTATAAATCTTCTATAGTAACCAGTAAATCCTAGAAAACTTCTAACATCTCTTTGACAATTTGGAATAGGTCACTTGGAGATGACTTCAACTTTTGATCTATCAACCTTAATCCCATCTCCTGAAATATGATGTCCTAAAACAATCCCTTCAGTAAACATCATAAAGCATTTTTCATGGCTTAATGAAAGGTTTGTTTCTTTACATCTTATGAGAACTTTTTTCCAAATTTTCTAATGCCTCTTCAAATGAATTACCATAAACTGTAAAATCATCCATATAAACCTCTACACAATCATGGATTAGATCAGAAAAATTCCTAGTACTGCTCTTTGGAATGTTACTGGTGCATTACATAACCCAAAAGGAAGCACTCGGTAGGCAAAAGTTCCCCATGGACAAGTAAATGTGGTCTTATCTTGGTCTTCAGGTGCTACCTGAATTTGATTATAGCCACTAAAACCATCCAAAAATGAAAAGTACTTTTTACCTGCTAATGTATCTAATACCTGATCAATAAAAGGCAAAGGAAAGTGATCCTTCAAAGTTGCTTTGTTCACTTCCCTGTAATCAATGCATACTCTCCATTTACCATTCTTTTTAGGTACTATAACCAAAGGAGAAACCCATCGGCTATCTGAAATTGGATAAATGAAGTTTACATTGAGAAGTTTTTGGAGCTCTTCTTTCACTATCTCCCTAAGATTTGGATTCATCCTTCTTGGAGGTTGTCTGATTGGTCTACTGTTTTCCTCAATATAGATATGATGGATGCAAGTCTTAGGATCAATACCCTTCATGTCAGTATACTCCCATGCAAATGCAATAGAATGTTTTTGCAAGATTCTGGTTAGTTCTTCTTGTTGTGACTTCTCCAGATGTTTATTGATATTCAATGTCTTTTCTGGAAAAATCTCAAAAGCAGAATTACCAAACTCTTCCATAGAGTAGAGAGACATTTGTCTTGATGATAAATATTCTATGTCAGATTCCAACCGAAATTGTGTGGGGTCATATTCTGAAGTTATCTCAAAATTTTCTAATGTGTTCAGAATTTGACTATCCTCACTAATTTCAGAAATGGTAAAGACAGGTTGTATAGTGTTCTCATCATCGACCCATTCATTGTCTCCTATTTCTGTGATTGCTCTTGCTGGAGGATACAAATTGAATTTTTTTGTCGAATTACCATTTGAAATGTACATGTCTCCAGATCTACAACTAATAAAAGCATCAGCTGTGGCCAGCCAAGGTCTTCCTAAGATAATTGGATGTCCTCCTAGATTACTTTTGGGAGTCAAAATCATAAAGTCTACTGGATATTCCCAAGAATCTAAGGAGACTGAAATATCTTCTAATACACCATCTGGTTTAATAACCGATCGATCCGCAAGTTGCAATAAAGTAGGTGTAAAAAGAAGGTTAGGAAGTTTTAACTGTTCCATAGTCTGTCTACTCATAATGTTGATAGCAGCCCCTAAGTCAATCAATGTGTTTGGAATTTCTATCCCATTTATATGTGTCTTGACAATTGGACTTCCTCGATCTACATACTTCTGCATGGTAATTTTTCCCATCATAATGTCTGCAATCTTTCCTACCAGGTGGATTCTTCTTGTGTCCTTTAGCTTCCTTCCTGGTCTTTTGAAACTCAACTCCTTTATGGTTTTTGCTAGAATAGGAATTTCTCGAATGGCTCGTAGCAATGGAATCTTGATACAAACATTCTTCAATTCATCTAGAAAGTCATAGTTAGGCAACAAGATTTGTTTTTCCACCCCCTTATCAATTTGTAGTCTTTCCTGAAAAGGAGGTGTAGATGAAGATACAGGTTGCTCAACTATAGGAGTTGTGGATGTTAGCTTTTCTT
The DNA here is from genome assembly GCA_034641835.2 of Pinus albicaulis. NCBI lineage: Eukaryota > Viridiplantae > Streptophyta > Pinopsida > Pinales > Pinaceae > Pinus > Pinus albicaulis. The sequence goes on along the minus strand of CM076581.1, from coordinate 245,042,213 downwards.
TTTCTTTTTGAATTTTTGAATTTTGAAGAGATTCTTCCTCGGAACCCTTATTGACTTGAAGAGAGTCCTCCTCAGAGGTATCTTGCTCTTGAATGTCTATAGAAGGTTTTTCTAAAACTCTACCAGATCTGAGTTGTACATCGTTGAGAGGAACAATCATATAGGTAGGAAATTGTTGTCCTTCTACCACATAAGTAGTTTGAGGATTCTTATTGTTAGGATTTGGCAATGGCTGAGCTGGAAGTTGATTTGTCTTCTGTTGGTATGGGAGCATGAGTTGAGGATTTGTATTTTGTTGAGAAGGTTGTTGTTGTGGAAATGGCAATGAAATTTGTGGATTTGGGCTTGGAAATTGTGGAGATTGTTGATTTTGAAAAGATGGAGGATATTGATAAAATTGAGCAAATCTCCCATAAGGATTTTGCATCCCTTGTACCCATGGCTGATATGAATTCTGATGTTGGGGCCAAGGTTGTTGCCAAGGATTCCAATTTTGTGGGGTTTGAAGATTCATAGGGTTATTAAACCCTTGAGATTGTTGTCCCTGCCAAGGTCTCCTTGCGACAAAACAGAGAGATTCTACTGAGTTTGGATCTTCTTGAAAAACATCTTTGAGTCCAGGGATTGAAGGACAATCCTTGATCTCATGATTTTCTGAGCAAATCATACATGTTTCTACAACTTTTGCATCCAAGGGACATTCCCTTAAAGCATGTTTCTTTCTACATTTCTGACAAAAGATGGCTAAGGCATCTGTTTCTGCTTTCTGCTTGTTTTGGATTTTAAGGGTGTCTAGTTGTTCACTAAGGCTCCCTAAGATATCAGTTTTAAACTCATCAAGCATATTACCAATCTCTGCCCTACTTACTGATCCAGTTGCAGATTTGTTAGCCCTAATAAGAGAAAAATCCCTAGGCCCTTTTCCAGTTTTAGATCTTCCCCTTGAGAATTGGATACATAGTTCTGTTATATCATGAAATGGGAGTTGAGAAATGTCTCCTTTACCCATCATGTTTAAAATGTCTATCCATTCATATCTAATGGCTTTTAATAGGAGGGCTTTCAAGGTTTCATTATCTAAGTTGCTCATCTTTGCTCTTTTCAAGTTGTATTGAAATATTTCAATTAAGTCTTCCAAATTTTCATCTTCTTTTTGCATCATTTTGAATACCTCATCCTTGTGATTGGTGGGCATACAATAGTCCAAGTATCTATCCAAAAATGTTTGTTTCATATCATTCCAAGTCCCGATAGATTGAGTGGCTAATCCCATGAACCATTTCAAAGCAGATCCCTTCAATGTTGAAGGAAACAGTTTGAGTTTTTGAGAATCTTCCATATAGTCATATGTTCGGCACACTACTTCAAACTCAAACAGAAATGTTTCAGGATCCTCACTTCGCAATCCATAAAAGTTAGGGAGAACAGATGGTGAGATATTTTTCATTGTTGCATGAGTTTCCTCATCAACTATAGGGAATCCAAGCAAATTGTCCCTATTTCTACCATCATTTCCTTCACCATTGCTATCTCCATTATCTCCTCCTCTTCTACCTCCACCTCTATTTATTACTTCCTCTGCCATGATAGTTTCTTTAGAGTCCTTATAGTCCTCTATTTCTTCTACCAAGGAAGGATGAGAGAAAGTCTCTTTGTTTTCTAAGTGGGTTTTAGTAGGTGTTATAGGAGAATCCTCTAATTCCTCTAATTTAGCTGTTCCTTGACTTCCAAAAATCTTAAGGCTAGGGTAGATGGTGGTGAATCTGGTCTATGCCTTGAAGAAGATGGAGTTGTGAAAATCGAACTCTTGGCTTTAGCTATAAACCTTCCCCTAGAATCTCTTGCTCTATGCATGTCATTTTTTTTATTTTTTAAAAAGTTGGGCTAATATTTCTCTTTCTGATCTTCCAGATCACACTAGGTGCAAGAAGAGAGCATACTTAAGAAATTACTAAACCAATAACTCTCTTTTCTGATCCTCCAGATCACACTAGGTGCAAGAGGAGAGCATACTTCAAGAAGTTATCAAGTTTTCCCTTCTTTTATGATTTTATATTTTTTTTAAGAAATTGGCTACCTAGTTACACTTCCCCGGCAACGGCGCCAAAATGTTTGGTCAATTTAGTGTGTCCTAAATTGCTGCATTTAATTTGTCAATCCGGGAATCGTAAGCTGATGAAGTGCGGCGCACTATATGTGCAAGATAACCTATTTCTTAAATTTTTGTCGTTTTTGGTTTTTCTATGGTGAAATGGAAATTCTAAAATGAAAACAAGTTTAGTTATATTTGTTCAAGGAAGTGATATCCCCTATAATGATTTACCAACTTGAAACTTTAAAAGCAAATTGAAAATTACAATGACAAGACTTGAAAGAAAGTAAAAGTGTACTGCTGAAATGAAAAGGTGCTGCTAATCAAATGAATCAAAACAGTAAACTAGTGACCATGAAAACCAAACTATTCTTGCTGCCAACTAAACACAAAAGAAACTATGCTTATGGAAATTCAAAATTGCAACAAAATAAATCTAAATCAGATTACATCAATTCATTTTCTGACCCTTCATCATTAGACCAGCTATGACTTTCGGAAGTAATCATAAACAACTTGTGTAACTGATATTTAATTTGCAGAAAGTAAACTAATACCAAACCATACACTCATGATTCAATCCCTCGCCATCAGTCCAGCTGTGGCTTTCGGAGGCAACTGAAGATGTCATATATGATTTAATATATCTAAATTTGCAGAAAAGAAACTAATACTAAACTACACATTTCATAATGCAGTCCCTCACCATCAGTCCAGCTGTGGCTTTCGGAGGCAACTGAAGACGCTATGAGCAACTTAATATATCTAAATTTGCAGAACATAAACTAATACTAAACTACACATTTCATAATGCAGTCCCTCACCATCAGTCCAGCTGTGGCTTTCGGAGGCAACTGAAGACGCTATGAGCAGCTTAATATATCTAAATTTAACTACTGAATCAGATAAGCAAAACTGAAATGTACAAAGCAAGACTGAAGTTAAACAAAAGCTATGAAAAGCAAACTAGCAGCAGAACAATGTTAGTTTCATGTCATTAGTCAAAATACTATGAAAAATGCCCGGGCTGTCTATCTAAACCTGCAATCAAGAAAACTGATCAGTGATTAACAATCATAAAAACATGAAAGACATAAATGAAATGGAAATTATGGAAATGTATAAACAGAAATGAAACAACTACAAAGTATGAACATATGGATGAATTATGATACAATGACTTTTTAAAAGAAATGAAATGAGAAATGTACACTAATACACAAAACCTTAGCTGAGCAGGGGCCCTCTACACAGCCTTGGTAACGATCCTCAAACACGAATTAAGTTGAAAAACAGAGTCTTCTCACATTAAAAAGTAGTTCATTACAGAATGGTAGTGTTACGGCTCAAGGGCAGCGTAATCACTACAAAGCAAACTAACAGATAACAGAGTTTATTCACGAACATCAACTATCAACTAACAACTGTCAACTAACTTTCTGTGCGTATGCAAATGCTCTATATATAACAATAAACTGTAACTGTCTCCTAAATTTCATGATGGAAGAGAGCACGTACACCACTACGCCCACGGATATAGAAGTATGGCCGTGTTGGAAAGCGAATCTACGGAAGGTGGATGCTTGAATTCAACTCCAGAGCTCTGCACAGATGTCGATTTAACCTCCGCAAGCTTAGAAACGGCCGTATGGATGTTTATTTGCCACGAAACAGAGTCCGGCCAACATGAAACTCCATAGTTGACTTCCACGTGGACGGCTTTGACCGCGGCTTCTTTGGACGAGTTTTCTTGAACCAGTAGGACACGAACCATGTCCACGTCATTCCTAGCCTGCCCATGTGGCTCGTTTCCCTTGTAGACACCTGTAGCATATAGTTCCACAAAATAGCTGCGGAAAGTTGCAGCAGCTGCGGAAAGTGGCAAGTTTCCGCAGCTGTATGAAAAAAATCTAGATCAAATAGAAAACACAAAAACATAATTAAAAACCATGTTAGATACCCTTTTGCACATGATATTGACAATTTGGGAGGTTTAGGTGAGTGAAAAAGGTATGGAAAAGTGTATGGAAAAGATGCAAATTCGGGACTCAACAGAGATCCTTTTTGATAAGATGCCAGAAGGTTCTATAGAAGGCTATTGGAAAGCCATCCGGTCTCGGAGCCTTGTCTGGTTGCAGCACCCATATTGCTGTCTTAACTTCTTCTTCCGTCACTTCCTTTGTGAGTGAGGTGTTGGTGCTTTCGTCAATGATTTTTGGGATATGCCTAAAAAACTCTTCAGGGTTTGCATGACTATCTGGGGCTATGAGGAGTTTTTTGAAGTGCTTGAATGCCTCATTTTTTATTTCTTCTTGCCCCTTTAGCTCTTGTCCCTCTCCTCCTGTAATTTTTTCAATATTGTTCTTTATCAATCTTGTTTTTGCTGAGTTGTGGAAGAAAGAGGTGTTCCTTTCTCCGGCTAACATCCATACCTGCCTGGACTTGAGCCTCTAGGTTTCTTCTTCTCGTCTATTATTTCTGTAGATTTTCCATTGAACCTATTTTTCTTTTGCTTGCTTCTCTGTGGTGCTATCACTGCTTTATGACTCCTCTTGAATTTTTTTTAGCTCATTTTTTAATTCCTCTTTCTCTTTGTGGGGTTCCTTATATCAGTTTTTTGCCCAATCTTTTAGTCTTACTTTTGTTGCTTTTATTTTTGTCTCCCATATGAAATTTGGGGATTCGCTGATGTTTTCCTTCCATACATTTTCCACTTCCTCTTGTGCTTCTTCAATGCTACCCCAGAGTTGATTGTATCTGAAAGTCAACGGCCCGTAGTTTTCAACCATTCTAAGCTCCAGTAATACTGGTTTGTGATTAGATGCTGCTAAGGGGATAATTCTGTTCGCTGCTCTACTGTATTTTCTTATCATCTTGTCTCGGATGAGGATCCGATCTAACCTTTCCTTGTGTTTTCCATACCCATTCTTCTGTTATCCCAGGTATATTTCCCGTTTTTTGGGGGAATGTCAAGAAGATTGCATTGTTCCATTATTTCGACTAGAGTTTCTCTGCTTGGATCGGGCAAGAAATTCCCTCCTCTTTTTTCTTCCGCTTTGAGGATTAAATTGAGATCTCCTCCTACAATGAGGTTTTCTTCACAATCATCCCCAATACTTTCTTTTAAGGTCTGCCAGCAGTTTTCCTTGTCCCTATAGTGATTGGGGGAGTATATGTTGTAGATGTTGGTTTTCCTTCCAGTGTCAACATTTTCCAGCTTTGTGTTTATCCAGTGTTCTGATTTTGTGTATTGATGCAGTTTCCACTTTTATTTTTTCCATATAGTGCTTATCCCTCCTGATACTCCATTAGCAGGTATTTCTTTTCCTTCATAGATTCTAGCTTTTTTTATGATCTTATCTGCTTCTTGACTATTGAGTTTTGTCTCTTGAATAAAGAGGATGTTGGGTTTTCACTTTTTTATCAGGTATTTTAAAAAAATTATTTTGGAGGGGTGACCCAACCCTCTACAATTCCAAGAGATAGCTATCATTATTTATTGTTGTGGGTAGCTGTGGGACCCTTCCCTTTGTTCGTTTGCTGCATTTCCTCTTTATTCTTTGGTCCTTTTTCTAGAAAGTTCTCCAGGTCCTGTTGTGTTCCCAATGAGATGTCTTTGGCTTCTTCTTCATCCCTGATTTCTTTGTTTGATCTCCTTCCAACTTTCTTGATATTCTCGGTGTGCTGAAGGTTCTCTTTGGATTGGTTTCTTGTTAGGATTCATTTTGAGATTTGGGGGATGGATTTTTCCGCCCGATGAGGGGATCCTAGGGAGGAAGGGGTAGGGGATGAGAAGAGAGAGGGTTTAGGAGATGAGGAGGAAACTGAATCTGATGATATGAGAGCAAATGAGAGAAATTCGAAAGGATTTGTCCCCAAAAGGTTGGTTTTGGGAATTTTTGTTTGAGAGGAAGGAGGGGAACCGGGCGGTGGAGGGGGTGGAGGGGGATGAGATCCTGAAGTGGGCTTTGGGGCTGTCTTCTTCTTTTTAAATTGTTCCCATTTTGGATCTGAGGTTTCTTCTACATTTTTTTTCAGGTTCCTCTCCTTTACTACATCTATTGGCAAAATGATGGTATTCATGACATACCTTACATTTGAAGGGGATTTTCTCGTAGTCCAGCTGTTGGATATGGATCCAGTTGTCCACCTTGATCTTGACAGCTTCCAGGAGGCCCTTTTCTAGATCCAAATCGATGCAGATTCTTGCGCATGCTTGCATGTTATCTTTGGGTTCACTTTTGTCAATGTATTTTCCCACTCCATTGCTTATTGCTCGAACCGATTCATCACTCCAGCAGTGAAGAGGGAGGTGCGGCAACCTGACCCATACTAGAACAGCATTGGGAACATTCAGTTCTGGATCAAAATATGGAGTCCATCGGTTAAGATATAGGCCTCTTGTATCCATGAAATAAGGCCCACTTCGAAATATTAGATCTCGGTTGCTTTTGGTCTTGAAATGGAATGTATCGTATCCCCTTCCACAAAATCGAATGGCGATTTTTCCTTGTATGAACTGAATCCAGTTTCTCTCCACCCATTTCTGCACTATCTTGGGTGACGACCATAGTCTTGTAAACTAACCTACAAGTCCTTTTTCCGCGAGAGAGATCGTGGCTTTTCTTGGCACGATTGGTGGTAATGAAATTTCTGGTATGGCTTCCAATTTTTTTACAAATTTTGTTGCTGCTGGTCTGGTTCGTTGAGGTATGAGAGAGCTGATTAAATATGCAAAGGCTGTTGTGGATTCATCAGATTGCTGGCTATTTTTATTTGTAGCAGAATCAAAATATGGTGAGGCCGACCCCGAATCTGGCTCCGGGGTAGCCATGCAAACTGTGGGTCGAAGCTAGGGCTATTGGCAGTGGCGGCGGGCGTTGCTGAGCAGCCGGTCTGTCCAGCAAGTCGTTTGGAGCCTGAAAAACAAGTGATAACTATTTGGCATCTGTTATCACCCAAATTTTTTTAAAAACATCATTGTGTCAACTCTGTTTTTTATCATGGTCTCAAAATGGGTTTGAAAGTCATTTTAGGTTTTGTTTAAGGGTCGGTTAGAGTTTTTATAAGTTTAAAGGTCACCATTGAATTCAAATAAAGTCTTTAGAGGTTCATTCCATGTTCAAATACTCACATTTTCCATTTATGGGTCATTCCATAAGTTTTCGGGTTAAATTTATGCAATTAGCCAAGAATCCTCCGTTTCGTAGCACTGCTAGTTCAAAAAAGAGGATTTGTGCTACAAAAGTGCGGATAATTTCGTAGCGAAAACTGCGAAAAATACATTGTGGGCGCTACGAAAGCGCGGTTTCTTAACCGTCTTGTCAATTAAGCCAAAATCTGTCAGAGTCCGTTGGGGAATGATAGGATAGGGGTATGGTGAGTCAGTTGGGGATTAGATTCAATGTACTCACCTATCTCACAGTAATTATTGTCATGATAGGGCATAAGTGAAGCATCATTCAGTTATGAGATAACACCTGGAATTCAAAATCTTACCTAATTTGGTCATTCTCATTTTCATTTGCTTCCATACGAATGTCTAAGCTCTGAAGCAGTCAAGCTAAGCCTGTGGGTGTTCTATACAAAGGCTATCTTCCATATTCTCAAGCGAGGCTGTTCATTCCTCATCAAGCGAGGTTGTTCCATAGATTCAAAAGAGGCTGAAAGGTTTTTCTAAGAAGCATGGTAGATGAAAAGAAAGTCCACAGAGGGGGACATTGCTTAAGATATGAGCCTGAAAATGTGAAGGCTATAATTTAAGATCAAACAGTGGTGGAGGCTTTTAGCAAAACAGGTTGTCTTTAGTTTTTTGAAAAGCTGTAGGGTTGCCACACACAGGTGTCTAAAGAATTTGCATTAAACTTCAGTGGAACAACTACCAAAGTTGGGATGTTAAATGTGCCAGTCACACCTGAGATTATTGCTTCTATGACAGAAATACCAAGGGGGAAAGAGACTTGGTTTAAATTTTTTAAGTTTGACATAGAACCATGCAAGGAATTCATGAAACCCGAGTATGAAGATATGGACCTGAATAATGCAATACCTAGAAGTTGTATCAAAGACACCTATGCCAAGTTGCTGTTCAAAATTCAAAGATACTTTACATGTGAAGGCAGGTACCATAAAGTCTATGCTTATCATTTCAAGATGCTTCTACATTTCATAGGAATGATATCACTAGATTTTCCCTTTTACTTGCATAGGAGCCTTGCTAAAATGGCTGATAAAGTACAAGCCAAGTCTGATGGTTGTGAAACATCTTTGTTTCACCATGGTTTGATAAAGTTATTGGTGTTGAATGAGATTCAGAAAATAAGCAGGGATTGGTCTTCCTTTTTGTTTATGAATGGCTTTGAATTGGAAACCCTAACCCCAGCTAGAAACCCTAAAACTAAAGGAACCCCTTCACTAACAGTAGTAGAGTCTAGTCAGCCCGTGGTTGCAAAATCAAAGAGGTTTGTAAAGTTGAATCCAAGGAAACAAGTTGAAGGAAGGATAGAGAAGACACAAGTGCTTCTTGCACCAACTCCATCACCTACAAAATAGAGGTCAAAAAGTGTCAAAGAGGAAAAACAGAAACAAGTTGCCAGCAAGCAGGAAATCAAGAGAATGACAAGAAGCCAGGCAGTGGCATCAAAGGGAAAAATAGTTGTTTCAGGTACAGAGGAAAACCAAGTAATTAAAGGAAATTTAGATGAAATTATTCATGCAATTGATATAGAAGAGACATCCATCGTGCAAGCTGATTTCATTGGAGTAGATGAACACAAACAGAAAAAGGCTACGTCGGCTAAGAAACTTGAATTTGAGGGTGAAAATGCAGCCTTTATCTTTCAAGCAAGGAAGTATTTAACTAGGTATGCTAAGAAGCTCAAGGAAGGCAACAAGGAGGTCCAAGAAACTATTGAAACAACCAAATTCCCTGAAGAGGTGGTTGATCTCTCATCACCAATAGTTGAGCATGCAGCCAACAAGATAATGAAGGGAAAAGAACACATGATAGAGTGTCAACATCTTGAGGAGAGATTGAAGCTATCAAACCAAGAGATTGAAATGATGAGAAAGAGGTCCAGAAAGCATATTATTGAGAAAACAGATTTCAAAAGAATGAAGGCAGTATAGGAAGGTCAAACTGTTTCTAGGTCTGAAATTCCAAGCAGTGCAGAACAATTTTTTTACATGGACAGTTCCAGCCATCAAGGAAGCCAAATTTGTTAGAGTAATCAATAATCAATTGAGAGCCAGTAATAGAAGACTAAGAGATCAAGTGGAAGATTTGGAGTTGCAGCTGAAACTAGCTCAGGATGAACTAAAAAACAAAGGTGCAGAATGACAAATTATTAAAAGGTCAAAGGCTAAATCAAATGGAAAATGAAGAATAAACCTCATGAAAATTGTGTTTTTAGTTCATATGGCTGTTTGTTTTGATGAAACTAGTGGTATTATAAAATTTTGGCACAATTTTAGTTTAAATTTTGAAGAAATCTAGGCAAAACTGCTCACTTAGCAGTTTCGCAGCGCAAACAGTGCAAAAAGAGTGAAAGCGCTACGAAACTGCTGTAGCAGCTTTTTTCACTCTTTCTCCTACATTTTTGAAAGGAAAAAGTGTAAGTTATGACCTGAAATTGATAGGGAGGTTGTGATAATTGATATTGAAGATAAATCTAGAAGAAAGAAGCCAAAGTTTTAAAGGTAAAAGGGTTAAAAGGCTGTGCTACGAAAAGTGCTACGAAAATGTGTTGTTTTCGTAGCGCAGGTCTACTTCTACTATTTTGAAGAGTTTTATGGTGGTTTTGGATAGCTGGGACTTGATGAGGTTTTTGACAGGTGTTAATTCAGTTCCTAACATCAAATAAGCTCGAAGAAATGGGTTCATGACAGTCAAAGTGTCTCAAGAGAACAAAGAATCCTATGCCTAGAAAAAAGTGGATAGTTTCCTAGTTTAATGGAGATCAGCATTGAGGTCATAAAGTATTGGAGCTTATCATCTGGATTCAACCTTATGGGAATACAGTTGGAAAATTATGTAATCTAGTTTAGAAAAGGTTGTTATGAGTAGAGTTGAGTTTGAATCCTATTTGTAATAGGACTGTTCAATAGGTTTGCAGCTGTCATTTTGTAATAAATACCATGTCATATGGTTAGGAAAGGTGTCAAAAAGTAGGAATTCAATGTATTTAGCTCAGGATAAGGCTATCCTACATTGTAAATGATCCATAAAAGATCAAGAAGTCAAATATGCATGGGTTGGACAGTTTTAGCAAAAAGATTGCGTTTATTGTAAGTGACTGGTTTTTAGCTTAATACAGAGTTTTCTACTTAGTAACATCGAGGATTAAAGTGCTTCTTTTTAGTATGTTGTCTTTATCTCATTAGTCTGCTGTGGTTGGGCCTTTTGACCCTATGGATCACCTGCTGTGAACCTCACTCTCCGGTCTCTTTTAATGAGTTCAGCGAGGTAAGGTTCTTCTCTACCTGCGGGTTACATGGCTCGTAGTGGTTTGGAGTAATGAATAGTGACCTCATATATGCAATAGAATTTTATTAAGTTAATGGATATTATCCCCTGGTATTCTGAAGAAGAAACCTGAGCAACTTTGAATATAGTCTTATAAGCGGATGTCACTTTGGTCTCTGGCCTTCACCAAAGTTCGTTGAAGAGTGGGTACAGAGGAACTGGATCCCGTCAACCAAAGAGGGCATAAAAAGCTACTTTGTGGATAAAGGCTTTTTCGTGTTCGTATTCGAGAGTGCAGAGGACAAAAGTTTAATCTTCAGGAACAAACCATATTTCATGGGTCCACAAGGATTATACCTAAAAAAATGGTCGCCTGATTTTGATCCCGCCTAGGATGTTCCATCTGCTATTCCTTTTTGGGTACGTCTGCCCCACCTTCCTCTTCATTGCTGGAATCAAAATTCTCTTCAGATAATCGGCAACGCCCTAAGAAAATACATAGACCAAGCCATTAAAAAAGATCAGTATTCGTGTGCCCGCATATGTGTCGAAGTCGATCTGGAGGAGGGGCTGCCAGAAGCAATCAAGCTCATGGTTGCTGGATGGACTCATGTTCAAGAACTATATTATGAACAACTTCCCTTCAAGTGTAGACATTGCCATGGTCATGGACATTTCGCAAAACACTGTAAGAAAAATGCTTAGGAACAACCAGAGAAACACAATGGCAAGCAATGGACCCTAGTCCAAAAAGAAGCACATCAAAAAAAATGTAGCGGGAAAGGCATACAGAAGGAGCACCCTAATAGCTCCAATCCCACTCAAGATAGGGGTCCAAACTCAAAGGATAAAGAAAGTAGCTAGGGCATTCCCTCAGAAACAGCCATAAAAAATGTTGAACAGGTAGCACCACCCATCTCCAACAAAGAAGATGAAGAAGCAGCCCAACCAGAAGCTTCCCAAGGTAGCCCCTCCAACCCCTCGTATGCAGAAGTCACAAGGAAAAAGGAAGTCAATAGCTCAGGTTCATCTGAGGATGAGACCTATGAGCGCCCGTCAAAAAGAGTCGGAAGGAAATCCCACAAAGAAGTAAGGGAGGAGGAGGTTGAAAGACTGAAAACCCAAAGCAGCCAGCCCACAATAGAGATGTCTATTGGGAGAAATACCAGAGAAAGGCCTCCTAAGGGAGGTTCACACCCCCCGTCTGGTAAATAATGCAACTCATCTCTTGGAACTGTAGAGGCTTGGAGAACCCCTCGAAAACTGAAGCCGTCAAGGATCTACTGAAAATTGACCCCCCAGATATTCTCATGCTCCAAGAGACAAAAATCGAAGGGAAAGCCCTTCTCGACATTAGCAAGTCGAAGTGGAAGAAAAGCATAGGCAAAGAAGTAAGCTCAAGGGGATCTTCAGGGGGGCTGGAAACCCTATGGACAGATGAACTCTTTCATTTGAAAAATTCCTTTCAAACCCAGCATTGGATCTTCACTGAATTAACACATTGTACAAGTAAGTTGACCATCTCGCTTTTCAATATTTATGTTCCAGTCCTTTACGTTGAAAAAATAGAATGTTAGAATTCCCTCTTAGCATTCTTAGAGCAGCATAGCCCCAATAACACAATCCTTGTTGAAGACCTAAACATTGTACTGAAATCTAAAGAAAAGAGAGGCAGTGATAAAAGTAGAGACCATGTGATGCCTTTGGTGGAAGATCTCATCAAACAATGGGATATTCTTGATTTCAACCCAGCAAGAGGCCTCTATACATGGACTAATAATAGGACCGGGGAGGATCATATTTCTGCCCGCCTGGACAAATTCTTAGTGCAAGGCTCGCTGATGATGAACAATAAGATAATCACTACAAAAATCCTCCCTAAATTCACTTCAGACCATAAGCCCATTCAACTGCTCTTGGAGGATGAAGAAGACTTGGGCCCAATCCCCTTTCGCTTCAGTCCCCTTTGGATTGAAAGGGAAGGTTTCATTGAAACAGTGAAAGCAGCATGGGCCAAACCAATCTTAGGATCGCCATGTTATGTTTGGGAGCAAAAGCTCAAGGCAAAAAAACAAGCCTTGAAAGAATGGATAAGAAAACCAGTCCCAACTCCAACCAGTCAAAGAAAAGAAGCAGTGCAATCTCTGGAGGACTTACAAGTTGAAATGGAAAGCAAGGATATCACCTCAAAGATGATTGAAAAAGAGGTAAAAGCCCAAAGTTATTCCTACCACTTGGAGAATCAAATCACGCAACCTGTGGTTGAAGGTTGGGGATCGGAAAACTTCATTCTTTCACCATCAATATAGAGCTCGGCTCACTCAGAACCACATCTTGGAAATATCAACTGTAGAGGGACAGATCTGCAAAGGGTTTACTCAAATTAAAGAAGTAGCAGAAAACCACTTCAAAAATCTTTATAGTGCAGGGACTCAAGGCAGTGAGGAGGAAACAACAGATATCCTCTCAAACATTCCCCTTCTGGTCAGCCCTGAAGACAACCTTGCCCTCATCAAGCCCTTCACAGAGGAAGACATCATCAATGTTATTTGGTCTATGGATCCTGATAAGGCCCCTGGGCCTGACGGTTTTACCATTCACTTCTATAAGATTTGCTGGGACATCATCAAATTTGACCTTCAGAAAATGATAAGAGGGTTCCAGAAAAAAGCAAAGGTAGGAGGAGGAACCAACTCCACATATCTTGCCTTAATCCCAAAAGATGTCAACCCAGAAAATTTTTCCAGATTCAGGCCCATATCACTTTGCAACGCCTCCTACAAAATTTTGGCTAAAATCCTAGCAAACAGAATTAAACCTTTACTCAAAAGGCTTATCTCCACCTCCCAAGGAGGTTTTGTAGAAGGTAGGCACATCTTGGACAATGTCATCCAAGTGCAGGAGGCTATACATTCAAGTAAACAACGAAAAGAGAAAGGAATGTTGATAAAACTTGACATGGCCAACACTTTTGACAGGGTTAATCGCTTCCGTCTCACCAAAGTCTTACTCACCTTCGGCTTCTCGCCCCAGTTTGTTTGGCTTATCAACGCATGCATTGATAACCCTTGGATTTCCCCCCTGGTCAATAGGCGCCCTACCTCTTTTTTTCAAGCCCAGAGAGGTCTAAGACAGGGATTCCCACTCTCTCCTTTTCTATATATTCTATTAGTAGAAATACTCAGCAAAAAACTCACAGCTGAGAGAGTTACTGGTACTCTTCCGAATCTCAGAATTTCCAATGGCATTGACCCAGTGAACCACGCCCTCTTCGCAGACGACTCTCTTCTCCTTGGAGGAGCCTCCCCCAAAATTGCAAAGGCCTTCGATTCAGTTCTCAAATGTTACTGCAGAGTTATAGGAGCTTTAGTTAGTGAAAGAAAGAGTGAAATCTATGGTTGGAACTTGGAGCAGCATGAGCTCATGAACATTTCGCAGCTCCTGGGGTTCGAAGGCTATGCCCATTCGGAAAAGATAAAGTACCTGGGATTGCCTATAACGAATGGAGTTAACAAAAGGTCGTTGTGGAGCGAAATCATCAGTAAAATTAACACAAAAATCTCTGCATGGGGAGGCCACTGGCTCACAAAAGGTGGAAAAGTTATCCTTATTAAAACTCTGCTATATACGTTGCCAATCTACCAAGCTGCATTTCTCTTGGCTCCAAAAAATGTGATGGATCAAATATCCAAACTCCTTCGAGATTTTCTCTGGAAAGGGGGAAAAGGGAATTAGCACAAAATTCATTTGGTTAGTTGGGACATTGTTAAAATAAATAACTCTGAGGGCGGATTATAGATTCGGGATCCATCACTTGTTAATCTTGCTCTTGGAGGCAAAATCCTGTGGAAGTTGTATAACGAACGAAACCACCTTGTAAGTTAAATTCTCAAGACAAAATACGCAGAAGGAACTTCTCTCAGAAGCCTGCAAGCAAGCAACACTGTAAACTACACCCAAGTTTGGAACTTATGCCGTAAAATTCTGCAATTCTTCAAGGAAAAGGTGTATCGCATCCCGAGTAATGGAAAGAAAACGAGACTGTGGGAAGACCGAATAATGGACTGTGAACCTCTCTCAGATCCTGAGGAAATAATAGAAATCAAAGACTGGCTCATACGCACTAGCATCCACAGCTTGTATGACCTCTCCACATGGGACAACAAGGGAAACTGGAGCGGCTGGGACTTTCATGAAATCACTGCTCAACTCCTCCAGCAACAAAAATTCATCATAGATCTACTCAACGAGGCAGCTCCAGTGCATCGAAATATGAAGGAATCATGGGGCTGAGGTCATGCAGGAAGGCACACCATAGCTAATGGCTACAACTCTCTTCATCCCACAAAAAATAGTAGTCATTCTCCCACCTTTTGGAGAAAATTATGGGATCCCTTCGACCTTCCCAAAGTAAATTATATATATATATATATATATATATAAATTTTTGGACGCTGGTGCATAATAAAGTTCTAACTGGAGACAATCTGGCCAAGAGGAGTATTTTTGGACCACACAGATGCGCACTTTGTAGAAGCAACACTGAAATAGCTAAGAACCTTTTCATTGACTGTTTATTTGCCAAAGAAGTGTGGGGCTATATCCTTCATGACCTTCATATTCCTGCCCCCTCTCATAACTCAGTTTCCAATCTATTTGCCTCATGGAGTCAAATCTATCCCCACAATATCCCCATTAAATCCCTATGGAACATAATTTGGAATGCCATCCCCAAATATGTTTGTTGGAAACTTTGGTTGGCTCAGAATGACCAGATTTTTAATGAAATATCGCATACTCCCTTGAAATTAACAGCCAAAAAAAAACCTCTCCTACTGGAAGCTGCTCAACAATCTTATTTCAAAAAAGACCTCTCTCTCCTCCCAAAAGAAAAAAGTTGGCTGGATTCTCTTACCCCCATCCTCGGAAGCATCCCTTGGTTTCCCCCTTTGCAAACCCTGAATAGCGAAAAAGAGACACTTATATCATTTTTCAAGAGTGGTGGCGGAAGCAACACTTAACCACGATTTTCTTCGATGGGGCTTCCAAAGGGAACCCAGGTGCAGCTGGAGCAGGTGGTGTTATGTATTCTCTGGATGGTTCAAGAAGGGACTATTTTTGTTGGGGTATTGGGTAGAAAACCAAAAACCAGGTAGAGATCCTAGCCCTCCTCAAAGCATGCCAAATAGCACGAGAAAGAGGCATCAGAGACTTTCAAGCTTTTGGAGACTCATAAATTCTCATCAAAAAACTCAACATGGAGGAACTGTTCAATAATTTAAGTCTCAACAAAACTATGAGTAGATTAAAGAGAATCCTCCTCGAATTTGACAACTACAAATTCTTCCATTTACTAAGGAAATCGAACAGTGAAGCAGACTCCATGGCAAACAAAGGCTGCACTCTCCTGAAAGGACAACTCAATATTAATGATGAGATATCATTCCAAACTTGCAACTCTTGATTGTAATGTAACCTATATCAGCTTAGGAAAGATGGATAGGAGAATTGTACTCTTGGTTGTTTTGGATAAGGCCCAACCAGCTACCTTCAAATAAATAAAAACATATCCGTTTTAGTTATAAAAAAAAAACTCAAGATTCATAAAGAGTTCTAGTGTGTTCTTGTTCTAATGGCATCTTTTTAATATCCTATTGCAGTGGTGTTTTCTTATGTTACTTAGAATTCATCATTGATGCTCTGACTTCCTTCATAGACAAACTGACTGCGTGTTTTACAGTTTCACATGTGTATCTCAGGACTAGAAATCTGATATGCCTTAACTTCCATGCTAAGTAGATTGTTTTGTTTTACTGAAGCTATTTTGACTCCATAAGCCCAATGTGCACTTGCTAATGTGATTTACAACCAATATCTATCATTTATCTGCTTATTACCC
Source organism: Pinus albicaulis (assembly GCA_034641835.2). Taxonomy (NCBI): domain Eukaryota; kingdom Viridiplantae; phylum Streptophyta; class Pinopsida; order Pinales; family Pinaceae; genus Pinus; species Pinus albicaulis. The sequence continues at coordinate 245,025,758 of CM076581.1, read as the reverse complement.
CACATAGAGTTAGCCATCTATATTTCTATGAAAAATCATTAACCCTTGAGAGAGCCCTCTCAGGTTGAGGAGGCTAAGCCTCAACCAAAAGATTGTTTTGAAATAGTTACATGAGATTGATTTGATTGGCATCCTATTAGATCTATTTTTTTGATAACAACATCTACAATTTAGTTTTTTCAAAAGGCATAACTTCTTCATCCAGAAGCCATTTCTCGAGCCGTTTTTTTGAAAAGGCCTAATTTTTCGAGATCTTTCCATTGGTGCAGTTAGTTTCAGCTTTTCTTAGCTTCAGTTGTTTTTAAAAAATGGAAAGTGCATGCTCGATTATTCTTAACAACACCAATTATTTCCAATGGCTACCTCACATGGTAGATATACTTAGAAGTAAAGGGCTTTATAGAATAGCCACAGGGCTAGAAACTAAACCTTCTGATGATGATAAAGTCACTAAATGGGAAAATAAACAAGATCAAGCACGAGGGTTGATAGGAATGTCCATTTCTCAAGATCTTCGATTACATATCCTTGACATTGAAACCCCTCATGAAGCCCTGGACAAGCTAAATATTGTCTTTGGCATTCAAAATCAAATCAAGGCCCATCAGCTTGAAAATGAGTTGCTTACTTTGGACCCCAATAATTTCTCCTCTATTGAAGATTTTTTGTCCAAATTCAAGAACCTTAGAGTTCTTTTATAAGGTTGTAAGATCAAAAAGGAAGATTGTAGCCTCATATATTTCATTCTTACTAAGCTTGGACCTGCATACTCTGTATTTGTTTCCACCTTCCATTCCACTAGAGAAGCCATAATTTCTTTAGGAACCACCTACAAGAACCCATATTTTTATGCCTTTTGCGATTCTTTGATAAGAGAACAAGAAAAATTCTGACACCTTGATCTTATCACTTCTGGAAATGCTTCTAAGAAAGCCTTATTAGCCCAACAACAATCATATCAAAAGAATCCCAAGAAGCAGTATCCTAAAAATTATGGTCTAAAACCAAACAAGGTTCCTAAGAAATTTAAGCCGCAAACTGAAAAAGAAACTCACCAAAATGATAAGGCAAATAAAAACAAAGGGAAGAAGACAGATAAACATTGCAAATTTTGCAATCGTGATGGCCATATAGAGTCCAAATGTTTTAAGAAGATGGAAGCCTTAGAAGCAGCAATGAAGAAGCACACCATCAATTTGGAGCACTCTTCACCTTAATCTTCAGGAATGGCACTTTCTGCTTGTGGTTGTCAAGCATCAAGATCTGGTTATGCATTAAATGTATATTCCTCTTCTCATTCTCATGAGTGGCTCATTGATTTTGGAACTTCTTATCACATGGCCAAAAATAAAGCCATGTTTTCTTCTTTAAATGATTGTAACACCAAACATATTTATTTTGGTGATGATAGATCTCTTAGTGTTGTAGGATCTGGAACCATTCATCTCGATAATGGTCAGTTTAATGATATACTATGTGTTCCTACCTTGTCATGCAAACTTCTCTCTGTTTATCAGATAACTCATTCAGGTGGAGGGAAAATAGTAGAATTCTCACCTCATGATTTTGTAATCAAGGACCTCAAAGATCCTAAACATATTTTAGCTACTGGAATTGCTGATGATTCCACAAGGTTGTATAAGTTTGACAACTTTGGGTCATCATGTCTTGCCTCTGTTTTTGTTGCTCATAATGATGATGTGAGCAAAATTTGGCATGACCAATTTGGTCACTTAAACTATCTCTCTCTTCAAACTCTATGTAAGGAAAATATGGTGATGGACCTTCCTATGGAATCTTGCCAAGATGGTGTTTGCTCCGGATGTGTACTCAGAAAACATCGTCGGGATAGTTTTGACAAGCGTGCCTCTTGGCACGCTTCAACCCCTTTGCAACTTGTGCACAGTGATTTATGTGGTCCACTTCCTGTTGTTTCTTTCTCTGGTTGCAAGTACTTCTTAACTTTCATTGATGATTTTTCCAGATGCACTTGGGTATACTTCTTAAAACTCAAGAGTGCAGTTTTTAACATGTTCTTGGCTTTTAAGGCCTTTGTTGAGAAGCAATTTGGACATCAAATTCTTAAGTTAAGATAGCACAATGGAGGAGAATATGTTAAAATTTTTTTTATCAACTTCTGCACTGAGCATGGCATTCAATTGCAACATACTGTTCCATATACTCCACAACAAAATGGCATAGCTGAAAGGAAGAATCACACCTTAAAAGAAATGGCTAATTGTATGCTTCAATCTAAAGGACTTTGTCTCAATTTTTGGGCAGAAGCCATTAACTGTGCAAATTACATAGTAAATCGCACTCCTACTAAGGTTTTAAAGAATATAACTCTAGAAGAATCTTGGAGCTCAATCAAACCAGATGTAAGTCACTTTCATGTTTTTGGAAGTGATGCTTGGGCCCATATTACATATGCAAAACATAAAGCCTTAGAACCTAAGAGTGAAAAATGCATTTTTTTTGGATATTCTGAAGATGTCAAAGGATATAGACTTCTTCAACCAAAATCCAAAAATATCATTAGAAGAGATGTAAAATTTGTAGAAATTAGTATACACTAAGCATGCATACATATAGATTCCCTTGATCTCACAATATTTAACTTCTTGCAAAATACAAAATCATTCCACTATTAATATTTTGCGGAAAATTAATTACAAACACATGTGAAGCATAAATAAAAACAATCGCACATAACACAGTTGTTTAATGGGAAAGCTTGAAGCTGAAAACCCCAACTATCATATATTATGTATCATGGAGATCATGTAATAGTCTCATACAAATCTTAGTACATCAAGCTCTCAGTACAATCAATCGTCACACACTAACATAGAAGAAATCTGCAAATCCATGCACCGATTTCTTCCCTCCTGCTATCCTGCCTCCACTGCGCAATCCCTATTGAAGAATAGCTCTGAATGAATTCGAATTACCCTTGCCTTGACTGCACAATCCTCATTGGAAACTCCAATGTGTGTGTGGTGCAATCAATGCATCACTATAGTCACAATGGATAGTCCATCTTTCCCTTTCACCTATCTCTCCACTGGGTCTACACTAGAACTGACGTGCACCATAGTTAACTGCTATATTGTTCAGTTGATTAATGAGTTATTATTTGTGAATTAATTAACTAATTAATTCACTCCACTCTCACTAGTGTATCATTTATTTAGACTAGATACAACTAGCTCAACTGAGTCTAACTGAGTTAAACTGAATACAACTCCATGAACTACTCTTCCACTATTGTCTACTTTGCCATTTAATTCTAGATAGGTCTCCTTCCATAGACACTATTAAACCCCAAAGTTGTGTAATTAAATCATTATGATTTTCCAAATTTTGTATATTAAATTAGAAATTTCTCCGAGAATAAGTTGTTGTTTATTGTCTGATTATTATTAAGGGCTAATAATAACCGACATGCATCTATTTTTAGATCGACGATCTATAAATAGACTTAGCCCAATATTCTAAAAATAAAATTTCATCTATTTTTCCAACTTGACCAACCATCCACAAATAGCATCCACCCGCAACTTAAATGCCGTTAGCATGTCACAAAAATAGACTTGCGCCAAAAATAACAGCACTGAACCCACTTAGTGAAGGCGACTCTTTTCACTAAGCTCATCATCTTGTTGAATCTCAACACTCCCTCTCAACAAGACAGGGATTATCTTTCACCCCGATCCTGCCTCTATGGTATTCGAATTTGCTCCTGGTGAGCGCCTTCGTCAAAATATCTGCATCCTGATCTTCTGTAGGAATGTACTGAAGCAACATGATCTTCTGCTGCACAAAATCTTTGATATGATGATACCGGATATCAATATGTTTAGATCTATCATGAAACACATGATTAATTGAGAGCTCAACGCAACTCTGATTATCACAATGTATCACTGTAGGATTTAAATGTGAACCGAACAAATTGACCAGGATCTTCCTCATCCAGATAGCCTCACATGCAGCTTGAATTGCTGCCATGTATTCTGCTTCCGCTCAACTGAGTGCCACAGATCTTTGTTTCCTGCTGTACCAAGAAACTACTGTAGATCTGATACTGAAAATCCTTCCTGATGTGCTCTTTCTGTTTGTTGGGCCGCCTGCCCAATCTGCATCTGTCAAGCCATGTAACTTCACCTCATTCGTCTGTCTGTACCATAAGCCATACTCAGATGAGTCCCTAAGATACCTCAAGACATGCTTGCCTTCCTTCCAAAAGAGCTTGGTAGGATTAACCATCGCTTGTGAAATTTGGTTCACCGCATAGCATATGTTCGATCTTGTATTAACTAAATACATGAGCGAACCCACCAACTGTCGATAAACAGTGGCACCCACTACCTCTGCCGATGTAACATCTTCTTTCCTCCAATTTACTGGAAGAGGAGTGTCGATAGGCTTGCATCCTTGCATGTGAAACTTATCCAGTATCTCTCGGGCATACTTGCCTTGAGACACAAACAATTCACCTTCCCACTACCATATTTCCAATCCAAGGAAATAATGAAGGAGGCCCAAATCCTTCATCTCAAACTCCTTTGCAAGATCTGCCTTGCATGAGTGTATCAACTTCTCATCACAAGTTAGTATTAAATCATCAACATAAAGAACAATGATTAAAATCTTACCCTCCACCACAATTTGGTACAGGTTTGCATCTGCCTCACCCTTGGTGAAGCCAATTCCAGTGAAATAGCTATCGATCCATGTGTACCAAGCACGAGGTGCTTGCTTCAGCCCATACAATGCTCTTTTGAGCCTGCACACATGCGACTCACTGCTGTAGATCTCAAATCCTTCAGGTTGCTCAATGTACACCTCCTCCTCAATGATCCCATTAAGGAACACAATCTTCACATCCATCTGATGAATGTGCCAACCCATCTGCGCTGAGAGAGCAAGGATGGCCCTTATGGAAGAATACCGTGCGACAGGTGCAAAGGTTTCTTCATAATCAATCCCCTAAATCTATGAGAAGCCCTGGGAAAAAAATCTCGCCTTATAATTCTCGATGGTCCCATCAACAGCTTGCTTTACCTTGTAGATCCATCTTGATCCTACAATTGATTTTCCCACCGGCCTTGGAACAATCTCCCAAGCACTGTTTTTGACAATGGATTCATACTCCTCCACCATGGAATCTACCCATGTGGGCTCCTGCACTACTTCTTCAAAAGAAGATGGCTCTGTCACAATACACTTGCTCATAAGAGCCATGTATCCAGTAAATTGATCAGGTGATTGTCTCTGACTGCACTGTGATGTAGGGACTCCTACATTCTGTGCCGCATCAAGCTTCAGTCTCTCAGCTTCTGTGATATTCTTTCTGCCTTGTATGATGTTTGGTTCTGCATGAGTGGACTCCTCCACTCCATGAATCTCCTTTTGTGGTTGATCCACATCTAGAGGCTCATCTTTGGGAACAAGAAGTTCCTCCTCTGCATGCAAGTGTAGCTCCCTCTCAAGCGACAACTTCATGGCTTTCACCTCATTGAATTTTATATCCCATTGCACCACAGTCATCTGACTGTCTGGAAAATACACACGATAATTATGAGGTGTTTCTATGTACCCCACAAATATCCCAACTTCTGAAGTCGGCTCCAACTTCTTCCTGGCATCCTTTGTCACATGAATGTAAACAGATGATCAAAAAATCTTCAAATGAGAAATATCAGGCTTCTTAACAGTAAAAGCTTCTTCAAGTGTACTCATGCCAAGTACTCTATGAGGACAATGGTTTTGTACATAAACCGCCGTGTTGCATGCTTCCGCCCACAAGTGCATCGGTAGGCCTTGGTCATGCAGCATTGCTTGTGCAGCACCCATGATCGTTCTATTCTTCCTCTCAGCGACCTCATTCTTCTGTGGGTTATGAGGCACTATGAGTTCTCTTCAAATTCCTTCTTTGCTACAAAAGTCTTTGAATTTACCCAAGATGTATTCACCACCATTATCGCTCCGTAGAGCTTTCACTTGCTTCCCCGACTCCTTATCCACCAATGCTTTAAACTCACAGAAATTTGAGAATGTTTCGCTCTTCTTCTGCATGAATAAAATCCAACATCTACGAGAATAGTCATAAAAAAAATAACATAATACCTGTGTTTTTCTATTGAAGCAACCGAGTAAGGTCCACACACGTCTGTGTGAATTCTCTCCAGGATCACCGAAGCATGGTTCTCCTTCTCATGAAAGGTGGTCTTCACAAACTTACCCATAGTACATCCCTTGCACTGATCTGACTGTGCAAGAGTACCCTTGGAAGTCCAGTAGAAATCTGCTGCAAAATCGTCAAAGCGCCATGGTTAAGATGGCCCAATATCCTGTGCCATAATTCACCCTCATCCCGGTTCACCACTTCTTTTTCTTTGCCCACCATTACAGTGCAGCCATCTACCTCCAGCTTGTAGATATTATTAACTCTAATCCCTATCTTCTTGGTTTGACCCGTTGTTTTGTGTCGCAGGATAGCTTTTCCATCGCTAAAAACAACGTCATAACCTTTATCTTCCAACATTGCGAGCGAGACCAAGTTCTTCTTTAGACCTGGAACATGCATAACATCTTTCAAAAATAATGGATTACTAAACTCCCTCTCAAATGTAATGGTCCCAATGTCGGGCGCACTGTATCGACCATCGTCGCCCATCTCTATATGCATCTGGAGGTCCTTCTCCTCCAAGTCACTAAACAAATCCTTGTCTCCCGTCATATGGAAAGACGCACCACTATCAAGATACCACACTGATCCCATATAGCTTGAAACCAAGCATGCGATCAAAAAGAAATAAAGTTAAAATTGCGAGGCTAAGGCCTCTCCAGCTGCAACTCCAACATCATTCTTTTTCTTCTTCTTCTGTGGGCAGTTAGTGGCGAAATGCCCATGTTCGTGACAGTGAAAACACTTCACCTTGGACAAATCCTGCTTCTTGCCTTTAGCATCGGATTTTGAAGGAAATTTCTTCCCCTTCCCTTTCCTTGCTTTGGCAGCCAAAGCGAAATTCTCTTCATCTTCATTCTTCGATGAAGAGCCATCCCTGGTACCCCGGCTTATCTCCTCCTGCAGAAGATCCGACCAAAGTCGCTCCCATCCCGGCAGTTTATCCCGTCCATTGATAGACTCTTCGTAGCTATGCTAACTATTTGGAAGCCCAAGGAGAGCCAAACTCACCAAGTCTTCATCATCAACAATAATCCCCACACTTCCCAGTTCATCCCTACAGTGGACAAACTTCGTGAGATATTTTGGAATACTGTCACCCTTCTCCATTTTTATTTTTCTGAGCTTGTCTTTCAGCGCCAACTTCCTCTGGTCGCTACTTCTTTGGAACAAATCTGTCAAATCCTTCCACATTAAGAATGGAGTGGATTTCCCATGAAGGCTGGACACAATATGGTCCTTCACACCTTCCAACATAATTCTTCTTGTCTTTGCTATCTTCTTTTTCCATGCGTCAAGTAATGCAACATCGCTAGATCCCGGCTTAGGAACATCGCTATCGATGAACTCCTTCAGTCCATTATCCTCCAGAACCGCCTCCATCCTATCCTTCCAGGATATATAATTCGAGCTTTGATCAAGGGCATACTCCAATCTCAACCCATTGAAAGACATTTTAATGTATACTCAACTTATGCACCAATAATTTTCTGTAGAAAATTTGAATTGTCCACCAGCACAAACTCAACAATTCTTCACAATTTCAATCTTCAAGAATTAACACTGCTCTGATACCGTGTAGAAATTAGTATACACTAAGAATGCATACATCACTAAGAATGCATACATCCAGATTCTCCTAATCTCACAATATTTAACTTCTTGCAAAATACAGAATCATTCCACTGTTAATCTTTTGCGGAAAATTAATTACAAGCACATGTGAAGCATAAATAAAAACAATCACACATAACACAGTTGTTTAAAGAGAAAGCCTGAAGCTGAAAACCCCAACTATCATATATTATGTATCATGGAGGTCATGTAACAATCTCATACAAAGCTTAGAACATCAAGCTCTTAATACAATCAATCGTCACACACTAACATAGAAGAAATTTACAAATCCATGCACCGATTTTTGCCCTCTTGCTAGCCTGCCTCCACTATGTAATCCTTGCTGAAGAATAGCTCTGAATGAATTCGAATTACCCTTGCCTTGACTGCGCAATCCTCGTTGGCAACTCCAATGTGTGTGTGGTGCAATCAATGCATCACTATAGTCACAACAGATAGTCCATCTTGCCCTTTCACCTATCTCTCCACTGGGTCTCCACTGGAACTGACATGCACTGTAGTTAACTGTTGTATTTTTCAGTTGATTAATGAGTTATTATTTTTGAATTAATTAACTAATTAATTCACTCCACTCTCATTAGTATATCATTTAGTTAGACTAGATACAACTAGCTCAACTGAGTTAAACTGAATACAAGTCCATGAACTACTCTTCCAACTCTGTCATAACTTTTCCACTTCAGTTCTAACTGAGTCATCCATGCATGAACCACCAGTAAACCCTAGGAATTGCGTAATTCCTTCAGCCCACTGATTTTCCAAATCTGTATACTGAAATTAAGTGCTCCAAGAGAATAAGTTGTTGTTTATTGTCGGATTATTATTAAGAGCTAATAATAATCGACATGCATCTATTTTTAGGTCGATGATCTATAAATAGACTTCGCCTAATATTCTAACAATATAATTTCATCTATTTTTCCATCTTGACCAACCATCCACAAATAGCATCCTGCAAATTCTGAAATATGATCACCATGTCTCAAAATAGACTTGCGCCAAAAATAGCCTGCGGGACCACTTAGTGAAGGCAACTCTTTTCATTAAGTTCATCATCTTGTTGAATCTCAACAAAATTTGATGAAAATATATTGGTCTGTGAGCCTAGTTCGGCGGGTGTGACACCTTTGGCCTGCGAGCCCAATTCAACATATGTGCCACCTCTTTCTCTCTCTTCTACTTTTAATAGCATTCCTTATAGTTCAGATGATGACAGTGAGGATGACAATCCTCCTCCACCTCTTGAAAATTTTCATTTTACTCCACTGCTTCCAAGATGGGTCCGCTCTACTCGGGATGCAACAGGTTCTCTTGTAGGTGACCCTGCCGATCGACGACGTACACGTTCTCAGTTAGAAAGATCCTCTTCCTTATTGGCTCAAGTTCCAGAAATTCCTAATCTAGAAACCTTTGAAGAAGCCTCTGGTCATCTAGATTGGGATGAAGCTATGAATGAAGAATATCATTCCTTATTAGCGAATGATACTTGGGATCTTGTTCCTCTTCCAAAAGGAAGAAAACTTGTCAGATGCAGATGGGTTTACAAAAAAAAGTTTGGACCAAATGGAAAAGTGGATAGACATAAAGCCGTCTTGTCGCTAAAGGATTTTCATAAGTTCAAGGCATTGAATATACTGAAACCTTCTCCCCTATTGCCAAAATGAATTCTATTTGCCTTGTTCTTTCCCTTGCTGCCTTCTTTAAATGGGAAGTCCATCAGATGGATGTTAAATCCGCCTTCTTATATGGAGATTTACATGAAGAAATCTACATGGAACAACCCCCTGGATTTATCCAAAACGACTCTATACTTGTTTGTCACCTTAGGAAGTCTCTCTATGGTCTCAAACAAGCTCCTCGAGCTTGGTATGCCAAAATGGATAGATTTCTATTAGATAATGGATTTTCTAGGTGTCATTCTGACAACACTGTCTACACCAAGAAAGTGGGTAAGTCCTTCACCATCCTTGTTCTGTATGTTGATGATCTTATCCTTACTAGTAGTGATCCAAACCATATAAACCATGTGAAGTCTAGCCTCAAAAAGAAGTTTTAAATGACAGACTTAGGACACTTGCATTATTTCCTTCGTCTTCAAGTCTTGGAATCCAGGGAAGGCATTACCCTCTCTCAGTCCAGGTATGTCTGTGATCTTCTACACCACTTTCACATGGAAGACTGTAAGCCCGACCCTTCTCCCTTTCAGTCTGAAGTCAAGATTTCAGTCACTTGTACTACCCCTGAATTTGATGCTACCTTATACCGTCAACTTGTTGGTAAACTTCTGCATCTAACCCATACCTGTCCTGACCTTTCCTTTATCATTGGTCTTGTCACTCGGTTTATGCACCAACCTCATGAAATTCACTAGAAAGCATCTAAAATGATACTTTGATATATTCAAGGTACAGTTCAGTTCGGGATTCACTACAATGTAGGGGCATCTCCATTGTTGACTGGTTTCACTGATTTTGATTGGGCTGGTGACCCTGATGATCGAAAGTCTACTGCGGGATATGTGTTCACTCTTGGTTCAGGACCTATTACATGGTCTTGTAAGAAACAAAGTGCCATCTCTCTTTCTTCAGCAGAAGTAGAGTATCGTGGTGCAGTTGAAGCCATCAAGGAAGCCATGTGGCTTCGTCAAATCCTGTCTAAATTTTGTCTCCATCAGCGGCATCCAAATACACTTTGGTGTGATAATCAGAGTGCCATTCAACTATGTAAAGATCCAATTCAGAATCAGTGTATGAAACACATTGAACTCCACATACAATTCACCAAAAATCTCATTCATGATCGTGTTCTTGAAGTGCAGTACTGTCCAACCAATGATCAAGTAGCCAATATATTTACAAAGGCTCTCACGAAAGGAAAGTTTACCAAACTTCGATCCATGCTTGGAGTTATGGAAAATTGTCATTAAGGGGGGATAGGCTCTAATGCCTCCTTCCTTATCCTATTGTGTCACTTTTGTAAATCCTTCAATCCTATCCCAATTTGTTCTTAAGGGGGGATGTTAGGATATTTCAACACATAGAAAATAGGCTCCTTTTGTGTCACCTTTGTAAATCCTTCAATCCTATCCCAAGTTGTTCTTAAAGGGGGATGTTAGGATATTCTGACACATAGGAAATAGTTAAGAATAACTTAGTCTAGAGTAGAGTTAGGTAAAGTGTGTTTCTTTACCATGTACATTTGTAACTTATAATCCTACGGTCACGATTTGTAGTGATCCGACGGTTATCTCTCTCCTCGGTATTAACGACACTTGATCCGTGGCTTAACACCCGATAGGTCCATGATCTCTATTTAAAGAGCATGGAGGTTCATTTTTCTGGTAACCGTTTATGAGAGAAACATATGTAACTTTTCTTTTTATATTAATAAATTTCCTGAAGTGGCCGCATTGGCTGAGGCCGTGGACTGTTTCCCTCTTCGAGGGTTTTAACCACATGATTATATTGGTGTATTGATTTGTGATCTATTTGTGAGCGGTGACATTTGGTTCTTGATCTAAGGAACTTACCCTGTAAATTCCTACAATTCAGGTAGTTTGTTGTAATACATCCTCACATATTTCATCAAGTTCATTGATCTAATCAAGCCTATGTTGTTGAGCCTCAAAGAACTCCAAGTGCACTTGTAGTGCATCTCTTAGTGTTAAAATTTTAGAGTCATTAAGAAGAACCACATGTTTTCCATACACAATATTATAGGGAGTAAATACCGTGGTGTTTCTCCAAGTGGTTCTATAGGCCCATAAGGCTTCTAGAAGCCTATCAACCCATTCTTTATGACCTCATTGAATGCTTTTGGTCAAGATAGTTTCTAGTACTCTATTGGTGACTTCTACCTCATCATTCGCTTATGGATGGTATGAAGATGAAATCTAATGTTTGATATTAAATTGCTTGGTAATGGATCATATGAGTTGAGAAGTGAATTGGGTCCCTTAGTCAGTAACGATTTCTCGAGGGACTCGCGAATGGACATAAAAATTTTCATATAAGAAATTGGCCATTGCGTTCTCCATAAATTTTGGTAGAGCCTTTGCTTAAACCCAATTTGTTACATAATTTTTGCATACTAGGATGTCCATCTTATAACTTGATGGGGGATTGATTGACCTTATGAAATCAAGGTCCCACTTCTAAAATGATTCCAGTAAAATTTGAGGTTGAGTGAAATTTCATTTGTTTGCATAGGCCAATCAACCCTTTGACACCTGTCATAGCTCCTGACATATATTTCGGTGTCCCGAATCTTAGAAGCCTAATAATATCCCATGTGTAATAATTTGTGTGTGGTTCTCTTATATGCAAAGTGACCTCCACAAGTTTCATGATGTCAAGTCTTCAAGGTGTCATAAATCTCATCCTTTTAGATACAATGCTAAATAATATGGTTCAACTCAATGTGAAAGAGATATCCTTTGATCCATGAGTACATGGAACTTTGGCATTCCTTAGGCCATAAGTGATGTGGACGCTTTCCTACATCTAGATAATTAGCTACATTTACAAACCAATGAGTATTAGTAGATAAAGCAAAAAAATTTTCATTGGGAAAGGGATATTTTATAGGGATGGATTTTCCTTCATTATTAAGTTTGGATAAAAAATCAGTGACCACATTTTCCTTTCATGGCCTGTTGATGATTGTATTGTCAAATTCTTGCAACAAAATTAAATATTTTAAAACCTAGTCATTAGTAATAAGATTTTTCATAAGGTAATGAATGACAGAGCAGTCAATATGCACAAGTAAAGAGTATCTAGTGATATAATGACATAAGTTATTAAAGGCATGTATCACAACTAGAAACTCTTTTTCTACTGTTGTATAATTTTGTTCAATGAGAGATATACTAAATGGAATGTGGTTGTTGATATTCCTTTTGTACCAACATAGCCCCAATGGCCACGTTAGAAGCATTAGTAGAGATGAGGAAAGGTAGGGACTAGTTTGTAGTTTAGTCCTTGCAATATTACTGGTGCGATTGATAGTTTCTCTTTTAAAGTGTTAAATGTAGTTTGACATTGTTCATTCTAGTAGATTTCTATAGATTTTGTAAGTAATTGAAATAAATCGGATGTTATCATAGCAAAATTTAAAAAAAATATTCAATAGTAACATGCATTTCCTCATAAACTGTTGACATCCTTTTGAGTTGTAGGAACTAGGAGGCTTAGGATAACCTCTATTTTGGTAGGATCTACTTGATTTCCAGTAGTGGATATGTGGTGTCCTAAAACAATTCCCTCAGTTTGTAACATATTACACTTTTCATGGCTAAGAGAGAGGTTTGTCTCCTGACATTTGGTCAATAATTTCTATATATTGTTTAAGGATTCTTCAAAGTTATTTCCATATATAGTAAATCATCCATGTAGATATTTACACAATCAATTGTTGGGTCAAAGAATATCCCATGGACTGCTCTCTGGAACTTAGCTAGAGCACTACATAATCCAAGAGACATGACTTGATAGGCATAGGTTCCCTAAGGGTAGGTGAAAGTAGTTTTCTCTTCATTTTTGGGGGCAATCTATATCTAGTTGTAACCACTAAACCCATCAAGAAAAAAAGAAAGAATTTTTTTATTACAAGGTTATCTAAAATATGGTAAATGAACAGTAAGGGAAAGTAATCCATTGAGTTAGATTTATTCAATTCCCTATAATCTAGACATATAAAATACTTACCATTATTCTTGGGCACAATTACTAATGGTCAAACCCACTGGCTATTGGAAACTAGGTAAAAGAAATTGACATTAAGGAGCTTCTAGAGTTCCTCCTTCACTATGTCTTTTATTGTTGGGTTCTTTCATCGTTAGGGTTTCCGAATAGGTCGGGACTCCTCCTTTTTGAGATTGGGTAGCATAAGGAGGTAGTCTCACATGTCCTTGGTGCTAGACTTGTGAGCGAGAAACACTCACAAATATGGATGTGTGGGATTTGCACCCAAGTTTGGGGTTTTGGACCTAAAGTAAGTGAGCTTGGAACCCAACAAAATTATAATTTAATGATAAGGTTGTGTTGGAGGTTCCTTAATGGACATAAAGGCTTCATAAGGGACCTAAGGACAAGTATACATAAAGCCAATGGAGAGGTTTTTTGACAAGAGAAATCAAGGACAATTTCTTCTTGTGTGTGGTGACAAAGGTAGCAAAAGGAGTCGCGGGTGTGCCCTAGCCACACGAGTGAAAGAATAGTTTTGTGGAAAATTTGGCCTAAAGGAGAAGACTAAGTTCTACTATAGTTGGAGTGTGTTTTGTGTAATTTTATCACCAAATTGAGTCTTTTTGGGCTGCTTCAATGGTCAACTTAGAGTAACTATTTCATACCAGCTTTTGACTGAAGATTAGCCTCTTCAATCTAAGAGGGCTCTCTCAAAGTAACTAATGATTGTTCAATGAGAACTCTATTAGATGGCTAACTATATGACTGTAACTTTGATTGTGATTGATTGCAGGTTGAAAATATAAAGGACTTGCTACCATTGGGCTAGTGGAGTCATCAACAGGAAACTCAATGAAAATAATCCTTCTTGTGGAAGCTGAGGCAAATGAAAGTTTCAATGAAAAGATGGTACACATACACAACACATGAAGAAACAACAGTTCAATATCTAAAGGAATTCAGAGCACGGTTTCCATGAATTCTGAGTAATTAGACACAAACCTACTACAAATATTAAGCATGAACAATATAAGGCATAGAACTCATTGAAAACCACATTTGAATCTCAGGTGAAGAAGGTAAAAAATCCACTATGTATTACTGCATATCAAAATCTTTTACAAGGTGTAGCAGTATGATACCATATTATCCAACCCTTTTCTCTTTGATGTTCAATCTATAAATAGAAATTCTTTCTCCTTCATGGCCATCTCCATTTATAACCAAGCTGCCCTCTTAAAAATGTGACACCTGTAAATACAAATTGGACAGCAAGCTGCTTGCAACAAAGCTAAACTCTTGAAGGATGGCACTAAGATGCTTTACATGAAAAGGAGGAAGGTTTAATGACAGGGAGGAGCTTGGGTGATTTGTTTAAAAAATGAAATTCAAGTATGAGAGGGAAAATGACAAATGGAGTGATGAAGGTGGAATAATGACAAACACTTATGATTTCACATTTGGATGACTGTCATAACCTACTAGGTGATCTCACCTTTCCCTACTTCCATCAAAATTTTACACCTCACACCACACTGACACTCTTTGTAGGAAAAATCCAGTTTCGTAGCGAAAACTGTTTTAGGCAGTTTCATAGCAAAAATCCTTGATTTACCATATAATTCGCTATGAAATTGTGAAAAAATGACTAGTGGAATGTTTTGTGGTAAAAGGCATGAGACTGACAACTAGATGAGATTAGGTTGATTTGACATGATATGAAATGGTTTGGGATGGGTTTTAAACTTAGGGTCGACTTCATCAAATGCAAAAAAAATCAGATATCTCAAAAAATGACTTAGGAGACCACATCAATTTTGGTGAATGACCTGCATGACCCTATCAATGAAAGTTTTAAAACTTAATGAGCGATAACAGTGGCTCCACTTGGGATGGTGTGCCCCTATGGTACACCAAAGAACCTGTAGTTCCAGTGCCATCCATATTTTTGGAAAATAACTTCTGAAATTTGCCAAGCCTTCTTCAAACTCTTATGGCCTTCACCTCAGGCTCAAGCTTGATGATTACTACTGAAAAACCAAATTTTTACCTACTGAAAATATGCTCAGTCTACTTTGAGCTTATTCACACACAATCCTACCTACCCTAACAGTTGCAATATTCGTGTTTGATTCAAGCAACATGAAACATCCAAGAAATCCAATCAATGAGCTGATATGATACCTATACTCCTTGACTGTGCTTAAACAAATGTAAAATGGAAACTGAAATGACCAAGGTAACATAAAATGGGTCTAATTTTCACAATGAAAACATAATTGGAAATTTGGACTATAGAACTCTTCCATGTAGTCAACTATAGGATCATAGAAGACATAGTTTGTTTGATAATTATCAATATATTATGCAGTTTTAAACAACTCATATATGCTTTCTTTAGCAACATAAGATTTTAGTTGTGTGCTATCAAACTGATTTTCAAGAAAAAAACATTCCTCCTCAATCTCAAAAGAAAAAGATAGCAACACCTTCTCATTGAATTTTGGCATGAAAAATTTTTGAAAGACCGATCTTGACCATGAAGACTATGGGATTGAATTTGATCTTCTAAAACTTCCATTTCTTTCTCAATGTTCTTAGCAAATTTATCCAAAAATTGAATCTTATCTTTTGACTTTCACTTAAATGACTTTAAATAAGAAGAAAAGGTCAAAGAAATTTTTTCATCCACTTTCTCATTAGTGTGATCATCATTCCATTTTTTAAAACCTTGAATGGAAGGAGAGTCTGCCACCAAATTTTTTCTTTCCATCCATGTTTCCAAAAAAAAAAAGCCAAACATCTGCAAATAACTTAATAGGTCTGACAGGAAAACTTTCAATCCATTGTTTACATTTCCCTTGAAATGAATAATAGAACAATATGATGAAAATATCTTGATGTCTGACTCTAAGAAGCTCAGTAAAGTCACGGAAATTAGATATATGCTTCAAGGTCAAACTCAAATCTTCTCCATTAAATTTTGGACCATTCCTTAAAAAATATGCATCCTTGGGAAAAGGATTGGGAAACCATAAATTTATGAAAAATATACACATGCATACCTAGAAACAGGAATGGTAGCATCTGAGTTCTTCATAAGTCCATTGAATAACCATGAATGTATGAATTTTTTAATTCTTCAACAATGGAGTCTCCAAGGTAGTTCTGCAGCCTTGAAAAATTGTGAGCTCCTGCTACCTCCAAGAGTTCAGCTTCACTGTTTGCACAAAAAATTCGGGAAATATGTCTTCAGATTCCTCGACAATGACACCAAAATGTTATCACCAAATTGAGTCCTGTTGGGCTGCTTCAATGGTAAACTTGGAGTAACTATTTCATACCAGCTTTTGACTGAAGATTAGCCTCTTCAGTCTGAGAGGGCTCTCTCAAAGTAACTAATGATTGTTCAATGAGAACTCTATTTGATGGCTTTAAATATATGATTGTAACTTTTATTATGATTGATTTCAGGTTGAAAATATAAAGGACTTGCTACCATTGGGCTAGTGGAGTCAAATTCAAGAAACTCAATGAAAATATCCTTCTTATGGAAGCTGAGGCAAATGAAAGTTTCAATGAAAATATGGTACCCATACACAACACAGGAAGAAACAATAGTTCAATATCTAAAGGAAGTCAAAGCATGGTTTCCATGAATTCTGAGTAATTAGACATAAAACTATTGCAGATATTAAACATGAACAATATAAGACATAGAACTCATTGAAAACCACATTCGAATCTCATGTAAAGAAGGTAAAAATATCCACTGTGTATTACTGCATATGAAATCCTTTACAAAGTGTAGCAGTATGATACCATATCCTCCCACCCTTTTCTCTTCAATGTTCAGCCTATAAATAGACATTATTTACAATGTAAATGATCTGCCCAGCTGGTTAGATCCTCGAACTCTAACTCTGACACCTAACATAACTTAAACTACTTTATTGGAACAGAAAAAGGACAACTATCCTTTAACAAATCACACTCCTAATAGGACTCCGCTTCCTATTTATTACATTCAGTTTTCTTAACAGTAAAATAGTTACATAATAGAGATCACATGTTCGAGAGACAATTCACCATCACTAAGATATTTAAAGTACCCCTTAGATTTAGGAAACACAATCCTACTTTTCAGGAATGGATAATCTCCACTTTAATCATTGTTCTCACATTGAGCTAGATGTGTGACACTCATTTTGAGTAATGAGTCTATGATAGGATGTTCACTGATAGGCTGGATGTCTCCAGATGGCTAGTGTGTTGTTGGAACCTCCAAAAATCTTCAAAAAACCCCTTGCTACGAACCAGAGTAGTTTAGGTAGTTTTGTAGTGTATGAAATTTTGCCTTTTCATCCATCTCCCTGCCACCTTTGTTCGTCAAGAACCTTTATTATGCCAAAATATATTAAAAAAAAACAACCCCCCTCCTTAATCCTTTAGAAAACTGATTTTTAAAACAAAATAGCATCTTTAGAAATTTCATAGCGTTTTTATGGCTTCAAGCCTGAAGCACGCTACAAAACTCCCTGATATGGCTTAAAATTTCAAAATCTTCCTTTTTCTTCCAAATTTCACCTGTAGGTCTAAAAATTGATATAATGAAATATGATAAGACAAAATTGCTTCTTACCCTCTTCAAACTACATCATTTTTACCTTAAGCGAGTTAATTTACCAATAAAATGACTGTTTTTTTTTTTTTTTTGAAACAATAGGGTTCAGAGATGAGCTCCTATCTCCCTATCCTTGATATATTTTGAAAAAATGAAGGAGGTTTTTTAATTAATTATGTTATGAAAAAAACCTCTCTTAGTTTTCTTAAAACCATCTCCAGCTGTCCAAAATCTGCATTAGAAAAAAATGTATAAAACAGGAATATTCTGGATTCTGAAAATAGGTCCCAGAGACATCTTCAAATCTCCAAAATGGTAGCACCTATGAGAAAATTGAAGAAGGTTATTTTTCCTTGTTCCTTTCTTGACAATAACCTCTCTCAGTATTGCATAATTCTTTCATCCATAATCTTCGCTTGAAATTGACTGCTCACACAGTCCAAAAACACAGCAAATTCCTTGTTAGCTCCAACAGAAATTCAAGCAACCTGAATTGGTGAATGCTTCAGAAAAACTAGGTTCCCCCATGAATAGCTTAAGGTCCATGAGCTCCTATAAAACCACATAGCCTCATTTGTATGTTTTCTCCTTCATGGCCATCTCCCTTTATAACCAAGCTACCCTCTTAAAAATGTGACACCTATAAAGACAAATTGGACAACAAGCTGCTTGCCACAAAGATAAACTCTTCAAGGATGAAACTAAGATGATTTACATGCAAAGGCTGAAGGTTTTAATATAGGGAGGAGCTTGGTTGACTTGTTTAAAAAATTAAATTCAAGTATGAGAGGGAAAATGACAAATGGAGTGATGAAGGTGGAATAATGACGAACACTTATGATTTCACATTTGGATGACTATCATAACCTACTAGGTGATCTCACCTTTCCCTTCTTCCATCAAAATTTGATGCCTCACACCGCTCTGACACTCTTTGCAGGAAAAATCTAGTTTCCTAGCGAAAACCGTTTTAGGTAGTTTTGTAGCGAAAATTGTTGATTTACCATATAATTCGCTACGAAACTATAAAAAACTGACTAGTGGAATGTTTTGTGGTAAAAAAACATGATAATGACAAATATATGAGATTAGGTTGATTTTAAATGATATGAAATGGTTTGGGATGGATTTTAAACTTAGGGTAGACTTCATCAAATGCAAAAAAAAATCGGATATCTCAAAAAATGACTTAGGAGACCACATCAATTTTGGTGAATGACCTGCATGACCCTATCAATGAAAGTTTTAAAACTTAATGAGTGATAACATGTGCAATCCACAAGTAAAAGAGGTAGGGAAACTGAATTAGGGTTTGTCTTGGATAGATGAAGGTGGTTGCAAGCCTAAAATGAAGGAGAAAAGGACAGTTGGAGGGGTTGCAGACCTAGAAAAGGCTCGCTAAGAGCTATTCATAATCAAGGACAGTTAGTTGTACCAAAAAAGGAGAGGCAAAGATGGTTTTAGTGCTATTATAACAGCTTTTAGAGTGGAACAGGGCAGTCACAACCATAAAGGAGAGGGTTGCAACCCCCTTAATAGTGTTGTGATAGGATGTTGAAGGAGAATTGGTAACTGGTTGAGGACATGACAAGTAGGCTAAGGTTGAAAGGAACTTGCCAAAGGACCTAAGAATAAGATAAGGAGTTGATTGTAGAATAAAAGAAAGAAGGCTAAGTATGCTAAGGACTGAAATAAGGCTAAGAGAGTGAGCTAAGGGCCTAAGGGAGCAGTCCAAGGCTACAAAAAGGTTGTCGTGGATAGAAAAGTAGGTTTGTTATAGAAAGGCGTAAATATAATGCTAGGTAAGTTGATTGGTGTTTCAGTAATTTAAGAAGGGTTGGTAATTCCCTAGTTTGCTAAAACTGGGTATGTAGGTTATTGTAGGTGTATTTTTTTTGGGGAGGAAAGGCTTAAAGGACAAAGCCTCATCACTAAGTGATTTGGTAAAATGATTATACCTGATATTTTTTGTCGAATAGGGATGCAAAGGGCCACTATCCTTGGTGAGATAGTCCTATGGATTCTCTTATTAATGGAATGATAAGAAAACAAGTTTGGGCATAAATATAGTGTATTGTACATTAATCTAATTCCTAAGATATTTTGTTATGTAATTTTTTTTTTAAATTAGGAATTTTTAGTGTGTTTATGTTTTCTAGCAAAAGTTAGACCAGATCCAAGGTTCATGGAATTCTAACACTCCTCTATGTAGATATGATGGGTAAATAAATCAGGGTGAATTCCTTTCATATCAGTGCAATCCCAATCAAATACACTACTATATGTTTTTAACATATTAGTAAGTTGCTTTCGTTGGGAGGGATCTTATTCACCATTGATGTTCAAGGTTTTCCCTAGATGGATTTCAACTGATAAGATTAGTTTTACAGATGTAACATCAAAGGGATGCATTATATATAATTAGTATCCAAGGTATCCTTAGGCTACTTCTCCTGATGTGCTAAAGGGATGGATGGCTAGATGTATGAGGATGTGCTAAAAATTTGCAAATAAGATAATTTTCAGTATGTTCTCTAGAGGTTAATGCTTGGTCAAAAGACAACAAAAGTTGAGTGATGTCCTCATTACTATCCTCATTTCAAGGGGACTCTTATAAGTCAAAATAAGGATTGGAAAGAGGGTAAAGAGTAATATTTTTACTAGAGTTCCCATGAGACATTTTCATGTCCCCAGACCTACAAATAATATTGATCCGGACTTATATAGGAACACAACATAATACATATATAAACATAAACACAAAGATGCAGCAGAAATAAAGTTCCATTTCATTAATATTAAACAATTGAATTATGCTTACATACATAATGGAAATAAACTAGCTCGGGCGATGTTAGCTTATATATGATAAGAGATGTGTTGGCTACATGCCTCTATACTATGTTACA
The DNA here is from genome assembly GCA_034641835.2 of Pinus albicaulis. Lineage (NCBI taxonomy): Eukaryota > Viridiplantae > Streptophyta > Pinopsida > Pinales > Pinaceae > Pinus > Pinus albicaulis. The sequence continues at coordinate 245,004,704 of CM076581.1, read as the reverse complement.
ATGAGGCTTGGTGGTATTTTTATCATTGATAAATGATGAGGAACCCTCAAAATCTAAAAACTTAACTCGGGGTCGTAACTTTGGCATACGATACCTTGTTTCGAAGATCTCAAAGAGGAGGCTGAAAAAAATATGTAAACTAGTTTGCACTTTTATAGTCTCTCTGGTTTTCCTAAAAATGCATTTTAGTCCCTCAAATGGCTCTAGAAGTTTAGGACTAGAAAAAAACTGCCAAAAATAGTGACTTGTACTACAATCAAGGAAACTGGAAGGAAACAACGATGTGGGTCCATGTGAAATAGGTAGGTTGCCACCAATATCCACCTGGATCAGTCCTACCCCTTTAGGAAGCAATGGTACCCATTGCATTAAGTGTCTCCATGAGATGGGGAAACTTCTGTTGAACTTGGTCCTTGGTGAGCCACTTTCCTTGGTGTAGGAATTAGACAAATTTAACAACCTGATACAATTGTATGTTCTACTGGTGAGTGTTCTTACTCTGCGTGTCCATGATCCGATCAGTTGTGGCTTGTTCCATGCAGTTTGGGTTTAGTTCTATTGGTGTGAGTTGTTCCGCAATGTCTGATGTGTCCAATAATGATGGAAAGTATGGTTATAACCAATCTACATTGAATACTAGATGCAGGCTAAGGAACGGTGGAATGTTGAGCTTGAAGGCATTTCCCCCTACAAGATTGGTGATGGTGTATGGTCCATATCAGAGTGGGCGAAGGTTACAGTGAGACCCAACGAGGCGCTCCTTTTTAAAATGTAATGAAACTTTGTCGCCCACATGGAACTTGTGTGGCACCTGATGTTGATCATGACACTGCTTATAATTAGCATTATCTTTGTCCAATATGTCATGGACTTGCTAGTGGATGTGCTGAATGCACTCAATGAAGTTGTTATCCCTGCCAACTTCGAATTGGACATGGGTAGAATCTACCTGAGTAGCTACAAATGGTATGGCCACACCAATGTGACTCAGTGGCTATAATCCCAACCCAACATGAAAGGGGCTGTGGCCAGTTGAGCTAGGAGAGCTCTGTTGTAGCTATGCTAGAAATAGGAGAGAATTTCATCCCATGTGCGTGGATGCCTCGAGTTTTACATGCACAAAATGTGCATGACCATCCTATTGATGACCTATGTTTGGCCATTAGTTTGGGGGTGGAATTTCATGGACTTAGTGATCTTGGTATCTATCACCGACCAGAGGCTTGACCAAAATGTACTCATAAAAAAATTGTCCCAAACTGAAATAATGGATTGTGGTATCCCAAAGTGTACCAACACTCGTTCAAAGAAGAGCTTAGCAGTGGATTCTGTTGTGATACTTTTCTTGTAGGCCACTAGAATAGCCATCTTAGAGAATTTGTCGACTACCACGAGAATCTAGCGAATCGACTGTATTGCGCCTACCAAATCATATTGGCACACTCACTTGAAGGAACACCGAGGTGTCCTAGATGGCATGAAATTGAGCCTTAGAGGTGAAAATTTGGACTTACTTTCCTTCCAGGAGCATCTGGTACGTGTTGCAAAATTCTGGGTTGCTCTTGTAAAGATGCGGGCACCCTGAAGTATTGTGTCCACAAGGGTCGATCACAGTGGTCAGCGCCATAACCAATGATCAGCTGAGATAGTCTGCGACATTATTGGTGCTACCCTTATTGTACTTGAATTTAAAATGGAACTATTGTGTATATATGGACCATTTTTTATGGTGATCATTCTATAAATTTCCTTGCATTTGTATGAACTGCAAGGGTCGATGGTCTGTGTGGATGATCGTTTCCTTCCCCATAATGTAATTCTTCCATTGTCAGCATGCCTACATAATGGAATACATCTCTTTTTTATAAGTGGGATACTTTCAGACTGTATCTGAAAGTGTCTCACTGTGATATGCCACCGGATGGCCCTGTTGTGTAAGAACTGCACAAATATCATAGTCGGAGGCATTTGTCTCAATTTCAAATGGTTTTTGCAAGTCTGGTAATGTGAGCACTAATGCAGAGTATAGGCGATGCTTCAAGTTAACAAATTCCTTCTGTTGGGATTCAAACTAAAAGAACTTTGCTTTTTCTCCTCCCTTGGTGACTTGAATCAAAGGCCAAGTGATATGAGAAAATCCCAACATGAACATGCGATAGAAATTGGCAAGACCTGGAGCTTTGTTTGAGTGGTTGGGTCGATATGCACACCCCTCTCATCAATCATGTACCCCAAATATTAAACCTCTGTCATACCAAAATTTCATTTCTCCAAATTGGCACACAATTTTTTCTATTGCAGGGTTTGGAGGACCTGTTGGATATGGTGCATGTGGTCTTCCCAACTCTGGTTGAGGAACAGGATGTCGTCCAAGTACACTATGACGAACGAGTTGGTGAAGGGCTGCAAGATGTCATCCATTATCCACATGAAAGTTGCGGGGGCATTTGTCAACTCAAAAGGAAAGACCAAACATTCGAAAAGGTCCTCCTTGGATTTGAAGGCAACCTTCCACACATCAGATGGTTCATTTGGTACTTGGTGATAACTGAAATTCAAGTAAATCTTGCCTAAGTATTTTCCACCCTTGAGATTGTCAGCCATGAGGTCATCAATCTATGGGATTATATACCTATTCTCAAAAATGATTTTATTAACCGCCTGATTCTCAATACAAAGCCTCGAGGTTCCATCCTTCTTCTGTACCAACATGATCGAGCTCCCACATGGTGATGAAATAGCCCTGATGTGCCCTTTCTACAACAACTCCTAAATCTGCCTCCTAATCTCATCGTTCTTCAGAACAAAGCGTTGGTATATTGGTCCATTAGGTAGTAGCGTGCCTGGGCTCAGATCGATGGAGTGTTTGTCATGAAATTGTAGGGGTACACAACATCACGCTTCCACAAGTATGGTTGGCTTAATAATATATCACAAACTTCAAGAGGAGCAACATCACACAATACCTCATCTGTGAATGGGTTGATGTTGTAGGGAAGGTGACACTGCTGGCCGATGCATAGATCTTGTTCTTGGTGAAGCCACCCGATGGTGTACAACTGTGGGTGTGGTGTGGTTGGTAGTAGACACTTCATAACCTCTGTTGAAATTAGGTTCTTTTGGCTCCCGTTGTCAACATTGAACTGCAATGGAGAACCCTTCACCCACACATGTGAGTGGAAGAGGCACTCCCCCTCCTCTAGATCTTTGGGCTCAATCTTCTATATCTTGGTGGTGGGAACGGTGGCACTCAAATTTGCATCAATAATTTGCTTCCCTTTTTCATTCCCCTTGTCAGGTTTTGACTCAGAATCATAACATGCATCTTATTCAGAATCCTTCAGCTCGTCCACCAGTGACTACTTGGGTCGACACTCACTCGTGTTTTAGGTCCCTATAATATTAGTGTATCCCCTTATTGTTATTATTAGTGTATATCCCTTATTTTTATTGCCCATTTAGTCACCATATTTCTATTATTGTGCCCCATAGAAGCCCACAATTGATATTTTTGTGCCCTTACATTATTATTGTTATGTTGGCTCTGATTATATGGTGACCCCTGAGACTCCTATATATAGAAAGTAGTTTTTCTCATTTGAATCATCCAATAATTGTTCATTTATGTAATGTAAATTAGGTTTCCCCCTCAAAGCAGATAATTTTAAGTCGTTGATCCATCTTTTCTTCTATTTTTTGAGTTGGTTGCATAACATTTGGTATTAGAGCTTTGGATTCTAAGGTTTCACTTCTTTAAACAGGTCATCTTGGAATTTTTGCTATAACTTTTTTTCTAAGAAGCTTCAGTATATGAACTTGAAACCACATGGATTCCAAATACTGGTGAACATTTAGTATGGATTTCAGATCTTGTTTCGCTACATTTTTGGAGATATGATCTAAGGAAGTTAGGGTTTTTGCAGGCTCGAAAATTCAATCTCAAACAAGCAACCTGGGAAAAATTGTCATAAATTTTGATTTAGGCATCGAATTTCAATTCTATAAGAGGTGGAAGAAAGTGCACGAACTTTGTTTTTTCGTGTAGAAATTTTAGGGCCGAAGGTCGAAACAATGACACATGGAACTCCGTACAAGTTTTCTCTACTGAACTAGTGTATAATCAGGAAGTTTTCTTTCCAATTCCACCAGTCATGCTGGGCCAAGGAAGCTTCGGCCAAAATTTGGAGTCTATCATGCCTTTTGCGACGCTTTAATGCCCTCTTTAACTTTGCCTTCAGGATCTTGATTTGTGCCTTGCAAACATGATTTCTCGCCCAATAATGGTTCTTCATGTGCCTTAACATGTTCTTTTCTTTGTTGGCCTTCTCCAACAGCTTCTCCAAATGAATATTGACCCTCTCAAGACAAGTCTCTCGATCAGCCTCAATCTCTCGCTCAATGGATGTCATCTCGGTTTGACTTCTTTGGGCAGCTTACCGATTCTCACGGATATTTTGCAGCTTCATGATAGTTTGTTGATCTTCCAACTGTTTGTTTCGCTGCTCAAGGTAATTGATAATCCATTGGGCTCTTTGTAGCTTGATGGACAAAGTGTCTATCTCCGCCTTCTGCTCCTGAATGGTCTCCCTCAACTTTGAACTTGGTGAGCTCAAATCCTTATCAATGAGTATGAAACCTGTATCCTAGCCTCCTGAAGGCCCCTCATCCTGCATGGGCCTCTTACCCTTGTCCTGTACCTGTACTAGTGCTGATGATGATGATGGACCCTAGCAACCATTTCACAAAATTGATAACAAGACTGCTCTCTAAAACATGCCATAGCAAGTGGACAAGCCTGCAATTCAGCTAATGAGGTGGGCTCCTCTCTCACATGTCTGCAACTCTTATGAGGCCTTCTAGGTGCATGTAGTTCAGTGGTGGAATCACTGTCTCGGTCATAAGATGTATCGGTATCTGTCTCCATGATGTCCGAGGTCTATGCAAGGTCTATGTTGTCTTGGATGAAAATGAGAATTTTGGTGTTTTTGATTTGATTGCCAAATATGTGGTAATATGGGAGGGAATATGGAGGAATAGGGTAATGGGAATAATGGAATTTTATCAAGTGAAATTTTCCATTTGAAATCTGTGATTTGATAAGTTTAGGGACAGCCACTTAATCTCTTGGAATAACCTTGGGGTTTGGAGAAATTTTACAATTGGGATGGGGATAATGGAAATGGGTAGGAATGAGTAACTAGGGATATAAGGTGAACAGTGAAATGGGCTGTTGTGAGGATATAAACAATGTGGAGGGATTAACAAAATGGGGGAAAAGGGAATGATTGGCACCCAATCAATTTCAAAACCCTAAAGGAGACAATCCTCAAACAAGCTAATAGGGTTTGATTTTTTGTATTCAAATCTTCACACACAACACCAAACACATTTCATGAGCAATGGAGTGATTGCATGGACTTACTTGGACCAAGAGAGACCGGGCAATTTTGATGAGTTGGAAGAAATAGCAATGAAGTTGCTTTCTGCCATGTGCGTCGCACGCCAAACCAAGTGCGTCGCGCTCTGCCAAGGCGCCGCGTAGGAGCAACTTTGTACACAGGGAGCCGACCCAATGCGTCGCGCTCGCCCGATGCGTCGCGACACCTGCCCAATGCGTCGCGCTCAGAAACTCAACACAGTCTGCCCTCAAACAACTTGTTTCGCTCCTCACGACTTCTTCTTTGCTCACTGCTGTCTCTTGGCATTCAAATGTATTCTTGAAACATGAAAATCATATATATGCCAAAGATTTTGATTTTTCATTTTGTAAAACCCACTTTGTAATGTTGCAAATTTTACATTTCACTTTAAAACTCTGTTTTGCTTAATTTTTGCTTTTGAACTGAATGATGAGCTTTTTGTCTGTCTTGCAGGGAATGGATGGCATGGAGCTTTGGCAAAGGCGACCAGGGTTGCCAGTGGAGTGTTATTACAACTAAAAAAAATTGAAAATCACATTGCATTTATTACATAAAGATGAAATAGACCATTTTTCTTCAAAACAGAGTTTTGAAGAAAAATCATTATTAAGCATTATGACGATGAAATTTTTTGCACTAAAACCTTATTTCAGACTTCCTCATGTGCATGCTGACCATTATTAGGCATTCTGAAGACCGGATTAACGAACCCTAGACCTAATGAGACTAAAAACCCGAAAATGACTCTTTGCCAACTATGAGGCCAAAAATGACTGTAAATGATTTTAATGAACAGAAATAGGCCAGCAGGTATAAGACATGAGGGAGATGAGTGACAAGCCCCTACCGTCAGAGGATCCATGCTCCTAATGGAATGCAACTGACTGAACTGAGTGAGACACCTAAAATGAAATGCAACAAGAGAAATTTGATCTCTGACGGAGGGATGAAGATACCGACTCTAACATTGGCTCCAATGGGGATGGTAGCTCCTTGGAGGTGCCAAGAACTACAAATCTCTTGGAGAGTAGGTAGTGCCTTCGTCCATTGGGCTATGGAGTCAATAACTTCGACAAACCAAAACAAGACTCTTGACTCACTTTCATGACTGACTCTTGACTCAAACCGACTCAATTTTTAAACCAAAATGACTGAAAGACCTGACTCAATAAATCAAACCAAAGATGAAATCAACCTTCAGTTTAATAGCCTTCACCTCGGGCCCCAAACTGAAAGAATGATGACAACATACACTTGCAATGAAACTTAAACGAACCGGTATGTACAATGATAAATGTGACAACAGAAAACATTTCAAAAATGATACCGCTTGAGGAGCTGACCATTGACCGACCCTCCTGGACAATCTTCTCCATTCATTTCTTTCAAAAGGAAAGCATTTTGGCCTCGATATGCAGCAATTCTAAAGGGTCCTTTCCAAATATTCTCGAACTTGCCATGCTTACCCTTATCTTCGTTTCTTGCATCCCATTTCAACACCACTTCTTCTAATTGAAACTTGTCTTCCTTTGCCTTTCGATCATATATCTTCTTGATTCTCTCTTGCAGCTTGAAAGTGTTTTGAAAAATATCCTCTCTAGTCTGCTGTAAATGGATCATTTGATTTATTCTCTGTTGCATATGATCATCTTCGCTGCCAGCTTCCTGCAGAAGTTTAACCATTGGAACTGTGAGAGAGGTCAGGAATATTGTGTCAACACCATACACGAGCTCAAAAGGAGACATGCCTATAGATTTCTTTTGACTCACTTTGTCTGCCCAAAGTGAATTAACCAATTTCTAATGCCAACCTTTCTTGTTTATTTCCAGCATCTTTTTAATAATGTTGACCAAAGATTTATTTGAGGATTTGGCCAATCTGTTACCTTGTGGATGATAAGCGGTTGAGTGCCCCAAAGTGATTTGATACATATTACAAAAATCAATCATCCTCTTAGACTTGAAATTTGCTGCATTATCAGTAATCAACTTATTTGGACAGCCAAAACGAGACAAAATATTGTTCTCAAGAAATGAAATTATTGCCGAATCTGTGGCCTGCCTAGTGGGAATCGCTTCAATCCATTTAGTAAAATAGTCCGCCGATGTAAGGATCCACTTATGTTGAGCTGAAGAAGCAGGATGGATTTCACCAATGAAATCCAAACCCCACTGCTGAAAAGGTGCACTTACTTCAATGGGCTTGAGCGGCAAAGGCTGCAATTTTTTCCTTCCTTCAAAAATATGACATTCATGAAAGCTTTTAATAGTTTTGTACACATCAGCAAAGAGAGTCGGCCAATAATATCCTGCTCTCAAAATTTTGTTGGCCGTTGTTTTCGAGAAAAGGTGACCTTCGCAATCTCCCTTATGAAAATCCTCCATAACCTGCTTTGCTTCTTCTTCAACCAAAAAATTTAGCAAAACACCACCGGGATCTTTCCAATAGAGTGCATTATTCATGATACAAAACTTGGCAGCTTTCAATTTCAGAGTCCTAATTTTTTTTTTAGCCATGCCTGGCGGTGGTGACAAATTTTGGAGCACATATACAATATCTGAATACCAAGGGGAAAGAACAAAGATTTCTGATACCTGAATTAGCAAACTTTCTTCATTTTCCTCGGACATAGCAGCAATGAGATTTGTAGAAATTTGCTGAATAATGATTAATTATCCACCGAGACTATCCTGATCACATACAATTCGAATTTATATGCAACACATAATCTCTTCCACTCAGATCATCACACATGCGGAAATAAAACAAGCGATAACACATCAAATCATCATACACATTAACACAATATGTATGGGAAAAGCTTATAGCTGAAAACCCCGCAGCTATTGTGTATATTATAATGGAGAAAACATGTAACAAACTCAGTACAATACTCCTCACAAGTACTCGGTACTATCTCATGAAGTTACACACAAACTAGCTTGGTTTTGAACAAGTCACGGGTTCAAAACACATCCATTAATTGCCTGCATCTATTGCGCAATCATGGCCTGTCTAAATAGAGATCCAAGGTTTGAATCTCCTTGGCTTGATAGCGCAATCATCATGGGAAATTTCCTCCAAGTGTGGTGCAAATCTCATGCACAACTGATGTCACAACTGATAGCTGTACTCACCCTTTCATCTACCTCTTTCACTGGTCTCCACTGAACTGTCCATGCACTGTAGTGAACTGATGTGTTCTTGAGTTGAATAATGAGTTACTAATTAATGAATTAAATAATATTTAATTCACTCCACTCATTACTAGTTGATTATCTAGTTAAACTAATCTCAACCAGTTCAACTAAGTTAAACCGAACACAACTCCACTAGCTGTCTCATTAACTCCACCAAACTTCTGCCACTGAAGTCCTAACTGAAGTCAACCATGCATGAGCTCACCAAACCCTTAGGAATATCGTAATTCCTCTGTCAGATGCATGAGCCACTTCCAAGGCTCGAACTGAAGTGCTCCAAGAGAGTAAACTGAAGTTTATAGTCCAAATATTATTAAGGGTAAATAATATTTGACTTCCCTATTTTAGGATAGGCAGTCTAAATATAGACTTCGACCTATAGGTCAAAAAATAGAGGTCCATCTATTTTTACCAACATGACCAATACTCCAAGAATAACATACTGCAACCCCTGGACCATGCTCCATATGTCTAAAAATAGACATAGTCTAAAAATAAACTTTGCGCCAAAATTTGCCTGCGGGCCCACTTAGTGAAGGCGACTTCATTTCACTAAGCTCCATCATCTTGCTGCATTTTCAACACTCCCTCTCAGCAAGATATGGATTATCTGCAACCCCTATCCTGCCTTTGTGGAATTCGAACTTGCTCTTGGTGAGCGCCTTCGTCAGGATGTCGGCATCCTGATCCTCCGTGGGAACATATGAAAACATCATGATTCTCCGCTGAACACAATATTTGATATGATGGTACCTGATGTCGATGTGTTTGGACCTATCATGAAATACTGGATTATCCGAGAGCTTGATGCAGCTCTGGTTATCACAGTAGATCACTGTAGGCTCCAAATGCAACCTGAACAATCCTGCGAGGATCTTCCTCATCCAAATAGCCTCGCATGCAGCCAAGCTAGCTGCCATGTACTCGGCCTCTGTTGAACTGAGTGCCACGGATCTCTGCTTCCTGCTGTACCAGGAAACTGCTGTCGACCCAATGCTGAAAACTCCTCCAGATGTGCTCTTCCAGTCCGTTGGGCTCCCTGCCCAATCTGCATCAGTGAAGCCAGAAAGCTTCGCTCCATCCTCTTGTCTGTACCATAGACCATATCCCGATGTGCCTCTGATATAACGCAATACATGGTTGCCTGACTTCCAAAAGATCTTGGTAGGCTTAACCATAGCTTGCGAAAGCTAGTTAACTGCATAGCATATATCGGGTCGTGTATTGACCAGATACATAAGCGACCCCACCAACTGTCGATAGACAGTGGCATCCACTACCTCCGCTGAAGTAGCATCCTCCTTCCTCCAACCACCGGGAAGAGGAGTGTCAACAGGCTTGCAGCCTTGCATGTTGAACCTCTCCAGAATCTCCCGAGCATACTTGCCCTGAGAAACAAACAGTCCTCCGTTGCGCTGCCAAATCTCCAATCCCGGGAAATAATGAAGGATGCCCAAGTCCTTCATCTCAAACTCTCGTGCAAGATCCTCCTTGCATGAAAGTATCAACTGCTCATCGCCAGTCAAAATCAGATCATCTACATACAGTACGATGATCAACGGCTTCCCCTCCACCACAATCTGGTACAGGTTTGGATCCGCCTCACTCTTGGAGAATCCAAGCCCGGTGAAGTAGCTGTCTATCCGAGTGTACCAAGCACGAGGTGCTTGCTTCAGCCCGTACAGTGCTCTCTTGAGTCGGCACACATGCGACTCCCTGCTGAAGATCTCAAAACCTTCAGGCTGCTCTATGTACACCTCCTCCTCAATAACTCCATTGAGGAACGCAGTCTTCACATCCATCTGATGAATGTGCCACCCCATCTACGCTGAGAGAGCAAGGATCGTCCGTATGGAAAAGTACCTTGCGACAGGTGCAAAGGTCTCCTCATAATCGATCCCCTCGATCTGTGAGAAGCCACGGGCGACAAATCTCGCCTTGTACTTCTCCACACTCCCGTCAACCGCCTGCTTCACTTTGTAGATCCATCGCGAACCCACCACTGATTTCCCCTCCGATCTTGGGACAATCTCCCATGCACTGTTTCTGACGATCGAATCATATTCTTCGATCATGGCATCAACCCATGCGGGTTCCTCCACAGCTTCCTCAAAAGAGGATGGTTCCGTCACGACACATTGACTCACAAGAGCCATGTATCCAGTGTACCGATCCGGTGACTGCCTCTGTCTGCGCTGTGCTGTAGGTGGTCCTACAACCTTCTCTGCATCTCGAGCCAGTCGCTCAGCTTCTGTAGTGCGCATGTGCCCTCTGATGGTTGGTGCTGCATGGGTGGTTTCTTCCACCTCCTGAACTTCCTCTTATGGCTGATCCACATCCGGAAGCTCCTCCTTAGGAACTAACAGCTCCTCATCTGCATGCAAGTGTAGCTCCCTCTCAAGCGAACACTACATGGCTTTCTCCTCCTGAAATTTTATATCCCGTCGCACAATAGTCTTGCGACTGTCTGACAAATACACCCGATAGTTGTGAGGTGTATCATTGTACCCCATAAATATTCCAACCTCAGCGGTTGGATCTAGCTTCCTTCTTGCATCCTTCGTCACATGCATGTAGACAGGAGAACCAAAAATCCGCAAATGGGAAATGTCAGGCCTCTTGCCAGAATAAGCCTCCTCCGGTGTACTCATGCCGAGAATCTTGTGAGGACAACGGTTCTGCACATATACTGCTGTATTGCATGCCTCAGCCCACAAGTGAAGGGGTAGGCCCTGATCATGCAACATCGCCCGTGCAGCACCCACGATCGTTCTGTTCTTCCGCTCGGCCACCCCGTTCTGCTGTGGGTTATGGGGTGCGATGAGCTCTCTCCGAATCCCTTCTGCGCTGCAGAACTCCTTGAATTCAGCCGAGATGAATTCACCACCATTGTCGCTCCTTAGAGCAATCACCTTCTTCCCCGACTCCTTCTCGACCAGTGCTTTAAACTCACAGAACTTCACGAATGTATCGCTCTTCTTCTGCATGAAGAAGATCCAGCACTTTTGAGAGAAATCATCAACAAAGATCACATTATACTTGTGCTTTGTTGTTGAAGCAACTGAGAAAGGACCACACACGTCTGTGTGAACTCTCTCAAGGATCGTCGTGGCGCGACTATCCTTCTCGTGAAAGGTGGCTTTCACATACTTCCCTAAAGTACACCCCTTGCACTGATCTGACTGCGCACGAGTGCCCTTAGGAAGCCCAGTAGAAATCTGCTGCAGAATCTTCAAAGCTCCATGGTGAAGGTGGCCCAATCTCCTGTGCCACAGTTCGCCCTCATCATCTCGGCTCACCACTTCTCCCGCCTTGCATGCCATAGCTGCGCAGCCATCTACCTGCAACTGATAAAGGTTCTTGGTTTGAACCCCTATCTTCCGGGTCTCTCCAGTATTCTTACTGCGCAGGAAGGCTTTTCCTTCGCTGAAGACCACATCATACCCCTTATCCTCCAACATCGCCACAGAGATCAAGTTCTTCTTCAATCCAGGTACATGCATGACATCCTTCAATACAAAGGGTTTACCAAACTCCCTCTGAAAGGATATGGTACCGATACCAGTCGCATTGTATCTACCATCATCACCCATCTCGATGTGCACACCCAAATCTTTGTCCTCCAGATCTGAGAACAAATCCCGATCTCCCGTCATATGAAATGACGCACCGCTGTCCAAGAACCACACAGATCCCATCACACTTGAAACCAAGCATGCGATCAGTGAAAAGTCAAGCTCGAACTGCGAAGCCAAAGCTTCTCCATCTGCAGATCTTCCCGCTTGCTTGTTCTTCTTCTTCTTTGGACAATTGGTAGCATAATGTCCGTGATCATGGCAGTGAAAACACTTCACTTTCGCCATATCCTGCTTCTTTCCCTTTGCACCAGAATGAGAGGTTTTCTTACCCTTCCCTTCTTTGCTTTGGCAACCAAAGCGCAGTTTTCTTCATCAGCTCCCTTTGATGAAGATCCATCTCGAGTAGTCCTCCTTATCTCCTCCTGCATGAGATCCGCCCAAAGGCGCTCCCATCCCGGAAACTTCTCCCGACCATTGACACTATCTTGATATGAGTGCCAAGCCTTCGGAAGACCAAGGAGAGCCAGGTCGACCATGTCCTCGTCTTCGACAGTCACCCCCACACTTCCCAGCTCATCTCTGCATTGAGTGAACTTCGTGAGGTATTTGGCGATACTGTAGCCTTTCTCCATCTTGATGTTCCTGAGCTTATCTTTGAGCGCCAGCTTCCTTTGGTCGCTCTTACTCTGGAATAGATCCGTCAAAGCTTTCCACATTAAATATGGAGAAGCCTTTCCATGCAGGCTGGATACAATATGATCCTTGACGCCCTCCAACATGATCCTTCGACATTTCGCCATCTTCTTTTGCCATGCTTCGACTTCAGCAGGATTAGTGGGCTTTTGGACATCCGTATCCACGAACTCCTTCAGTCCATTATCTTCTAATACTGCCTCCATGCGATCCTTCCATGCAACATAATTCGAACTGCCTTCAAGAGCATATTCGAGTCGCAAACCGTTGAAAGACATTTTCAACTCCGGCACCAAGAAAACAAAACTGCTGCAAAATTCGAATTCCAACTCAAAGCTCAACTGCTCTTGATCTGTGATAACAAATTATTTCTAGCACAAAGATCGATTGCAGGGGCATTTACTGGATATATCACCTTTCAAAGGAAAGGATGGATCCAGAGGCTACCTGGCCCGCATGCAGACTCTGTCTACCGAAATAAGTTTGTAATCACTGTGATGATCAATCTCTGCTTCAATAGCTACGATACCATGTAGAAATTTGCTGAATAATGATTAATTATCCACCGAGACTATCCTGATCACATACAATTCGAATTTATATGCAACACATAATCTCTTCCACTCAGATCATCACACATGCGGAAATAAAACAAGCAATAGCACATCAAATCATCATACACATTAACACAGTATGTATGGGGAAAGCTTATAGCTGAAAACCCCGCAGCTATTGTGTATATTATAATGGAGAAAACATGTAACAAACTCAGTACAATACTCCTCACAAGTACTCAGTACTATCTCATGAAGTTACACACAAACTAGCTTGGTTTTGAACAAGTCACGAGTTCAAAACACATCCACTAATTGCCTGCCTCTATTGCACAATCATGGCCTGTCTAAATAGAGATCCAAGGTTCGAATCTCCTTGGCTTGACAGCGCAATAATCATGGGCAATTGCCTCCAAGTGTGGTGCAAATCTCATGCACAACTGATGTCCCAACTGATAGCTATACTCACCCTTTCATTTACCTCTTTCACTGGTCTCCACTGAACTGTCCATGCACTGTAGTGAACTGATGTGTTCTTGAGTTGAATAATGAGTTACTAATTAATGAATTAAATAATATTTAATTCACTCCACTCATTACTAGTTGATTATCTAGTTAAACTAATCTCAACTAGTTCAACTAAGTTAAACCGAATACAACTCCACCAACTGTCTCATCAACTCCACCAAACTTCTGCCACTGAAGTCCTAACTGAAGTCAACCATGCATGAGCTCACCAAACCCTTAGGAATATCGTAATTCCTCTGTTAGATGCATGAGCCACTTCTGTAGCTCGAACTGAAATGCTCCAAGAGTGTAAACTGAAGTTTAGAGTCCAAATATTATTAAGGGTAAATAATATTTGACTTCCCTATTTTTAGGATAGGCAGTCTAAAAATAGACTTCGACCTATGGGTCCAAAAATAGAGGTCCATCTATTTTTACCAACATGACCAATACTCCAAGAATAACATACTGCAACCCCTGGACCATGCTCCATATGTCTAAAAATAGACTTTGCGCCAAAATTTGCCTGCGGGCCCACTTAGTGAAGGCGACTTCATTTCACTAAGCTCCATCATCTTGCTGCATTTTCAACAAGATTAATGTCCAAGGCATGCAAATTTGACTCAGCCGTTAGCTTAGCCAGCCCTTGTCCTTTGATAAGCTTTGTAGGCTTTATTTCCACATCATACTCCAACAAGGAAACAATCCATTTGCCTCGTCTCCCTTCTGGATCTGTTTGCACTAAGACATCTTTAACAACAACATTAGGAACATAAGCAAGAATGTGAGAATACAGAATATATATTCGAAAATATTTCAACGCTTTCACTAAGTCAAGAGCTTGCTTTTCAATAATGTTATACTTTAAGGCTGCACCTCTTATGGTTCGGCTGAAAAAAGCAATTGGTTTTTCATGCTGATCTCTTTTCTGCATCAATACTGCTGCCATAGTATGATCCGAGGCAAATGAAAACAAAATAAAATCCTGAGTATAGTCCGGGCTGATCAAAGCCGGAGCTGAAGAAAGAGCCAATTTCACTAAATTGAAAGACTTTACTGCCTCCTCAATCCACTTCACTACACTATCTTTCTTGAGCATGTTTGTGATTTCCCTTAAATGTTCTGTAAGATTGGGTACAAATCGACGTAAGAAATTCATCTTACCATTGAATGATTGGATCTCTTTTTTGTTTCGGGGAAGATCGATTTGCTGAATAGCTTCTACTCGAGCTGGATCAATGCGGATGCCATCCTTTGAGATAATATGTCCAAGAAGCTTTCCCTCATCCATGGCAAACAAACTCTTCTTCGGATTGAGAGACACACCATATTTTCTACATCGCTAAAAAAAAATCTTCAAATGGTAAAGGTGCTCTTCATCTAAATTAGAAAAGACTGTCAAATCATCAAGATAAACAACCAAAAAGACATCTTTCTCATTAGCAAATGCCATATCCATCGCTCACTGAAAGGTCGCACCAGCATTCTTCAAACCGAAAGGCATTTTAGCATAATGGAAAGTTCCCCACGGAGTCGTGAACGCTGTTTTGTCTCTATCATCCTCATGGACCAGAATTTGGTTATAACCAGAATAACCATCGAGTAGCGACATACGAGATGCTCCAACTACTCGCTGAAGTATGTGATCTATTTTGGGCAATGGATAATTATCTTTCAAAGAAACCTTATTCAGATTCCTAAAATCAATGCATAAGCGAATCTCACATATTTTCTTCCCCATAGGCACCAAATTAGAAATCCAATCTAAAAATCTTATGGGAACGATGATACCAGCCTTGTACAACCGATTCACTTCCTTCTCTATTGAGGGCAACAACTTTGGATTTATTCTTCTCAACTTCTACCGAAAGGGCTTTTGATTTGGCTTGATCAGAATGGTATGTTGAATTATGTTGGTGTCGTATGTCTTCAAATCTGAATAATCCCAAGCAAATACATCAGCAAAGGAAGATAATAAACTGATATATTTTGCTTTTACCTGTGGGGGCAATGCTTTGGACAATTTCAACATTTTTGGATTTTCTGCTAATCCAATGTTTACATCCTCAACTCCTTTTTCTATTGGCCGCAAGGTTGGTTTTCGAGCTACATCATCTTGGTCGAAAAGCTCCTCTAAAGGTATTAGACCTTTAGGAATGACATTATCCTTCAACTGTAAAACTTCCATCTGATTTACTTGCACATCAGCCTCGCCATCATCATGCTCCACATCAATAGAAGTGTCTTTAAATTTACCTTCATTTTGCAGAAATTCATCAATTTCTTCATCATCTTGAAACACTTGCCAATACCTTTGATTGTCAGGGACAGTCGGATGATGCTTCACATGAATTTCAAATTTGTTACTTGAGTTCATCGAAATTTTTAAATTACTTGCTTCTTTTGCAAGTGCATCTACAATACCATTATGAATACGAGGAACACATGTCAGAGTATAATATGAAAACACTCTCAAGATATCTAGTACCACATTTCGGTAAGCCCGCATTCAAGGATGCTTAGCTTGGTATTCACCTTTCACTTGCTTGATAACTAAGTCGGAGTCGCCATACACTGCAATTCTCTTAGCATTCAACTTTCTAAGAATTTTCAGACCAGTAATTAAAGCTTCATATTCAGCCTCATTATTTGAACAATCAAAAGCCAATTTATAAGAACAGACTCTTACATTACTCGGCACTTTGTTTGGGGAGGAAAAAGGGCTACATACCCAAATGCCAATTCCAGCACTGTCATTTCCTACCGCACCATCAAAATCCATGGTCCACAAACCATCTTCATCCTCTTCCAAATGCTGAAATTCTGTTTGCTCTGTTATTTCTTCTTGCTGTCCATCAACATTTTGCTGTTGTCGGAAGGCTGATTGCTCAGCGGTACTTTCAAGTTTTTGTCTCTCTTTCTTTAAGACCTCTCTGAAATTTTGAGTGATTTCCGGAATGTCTTCTACTTCAACTAATTGGCTATTTACATCATTGAAACTATATGAGTATAAAACAAATGATTCTAAATCAATATGTATATAATTGATTGGATGATTTACTGGTTTCTCCTTGCTGGTGATCATATACTTCATCTTTTGCTCCCGATATAATTTCCTCATCTGACCGAACACAGGAATAGTAGCATAGGAGAAATCAAGCTTCAATGTCCCTTTAAGTTTCGCTCCCCAAGATCTAGAAAGAAGCATGCCAAACCTAGGAGGAATATCCGCCACAACCACATCCATCAAAACATTTTTAGTAGGAATCTGATCCAAACTGACCACCAAATCTTTGATAAGCCCAATGCATCTTACTCTACTAGAATCTAAAGAATACAGGTCATGATACTTTCTGGTGATATCCAATCCCAATTTCTCCATGATTGCCCTAGGCATGAGATTATGAGAGGCTCCAGAATCAAACATAGCATTGTGTAATACATAATCATGCAATCTAAGGCTGATATAAAAAGGAGGCACATCACTATCTAGAGACTCACCATCCAATGTTGGACCAAAAATCAACTCAGGTTGATCATCTTCCACATTTACCATATCAGACAATGGATCTAAATTCAAAATCTTAGACACCTGACCCTTATAGCTGCTATTCTTCATCAATTCAGTCAAAGGAATGGATATTTTTAACTTAGCAATTTCATTTTCTAAGTTAAAAACTGAAGTTTTCTCCACCTCTTTAGCTGGAACATCTTTCTTTTCAGTTTTCTCCTTTGATACATTAGGCTGATTGGATCTTTCATTCGCTGATGGTGATTTTCTAGTAGTGGGATCAGCTGTCTCTTTTCCCTTCTTCTGCACAACGGGTGAATCATTCTTTGGTGCTGAAACTTCCTTTCTCTTTTGAATTGGATTAATGGGCACATCTCTATTTCTGAGTGAATATTGTCGCTGCTGGGCAGTCAAAGCATTCATGTATCCCCTCTGATACTCATCAGACTCTTCTTCAAGAGCTGTCTCATTTGCCAAGATGAAATCCTCATCTTTTTGTACAGCTAAGCTTTCGGAATACTCCTCATCTTCAGTGATAAAAATTGGCATATCATTAGGTGTAAAGAAATGATTCTCTTCTCCTATTACATTCTATTCATCATCTGATTCCAGACCATGAACAAAATTCTACTGTAAAGGTGTCTTCACCTGCTGTTGTACTGCTGGTTCTTGTGCTCGTTGTTCTCTTTGATTGATTCTGAATTACGGTTACTGCTGGCCACGAAAGTTAGGATTTCTGATCTGCGGTTCAGGCTTTTCAAGTGTTAATCTCTCAAACATATTTTCCATCTTACGAAGCACTTGATCTAACGAGGAAACCTATTCCTTTATTGCTACTTTCTTTTCAGCTTTCATTCTATCTCTCCTAGCATTCAAATTAGCTTCAACGTTGACTGCAATTTTCTGCATATCCTCTAAAGTGCCTGGATCTCTTTCCCTCAATTGGTAAGCAATTTCAGGATCAAAACCATCCGGAAACTTAATCAAATCTGACCCCCTTAGGTGGCTTTATATCAACAGGAATTGCATTGTAAACAGTATTGAATCTAATACAATAATCTTGGACAGACTCACCAACATTTCGCTTGATATTGTCATATTCGGAAAGGATTGAAAGAGGGTCTTTCTTCACTTCCCATCGATCCAAGAATTGTCTCTAAATATTAGGCAATGTAGCAATACTTCTAGCCGGCAAAGCTCTGAACCACTTTCTCACTTCACCTCTAAAGGTTTGTACAAACAATCTCATTGTCACATTTTCCGCATCAATCTCATGAAGGTCAAAGAAATCTGCCATCCTATCCACATGTTGCTGAGTAGTAACACTTTGAGGAGTGCCATCAAACAATGGAATTTTGCTTTGATAATCAGCGGGCATGTCATCCAATTTTTGAGGCAACACAAGGGGTGCAAATCGGGCAGCCATTGCTCTGGGTGTATTTACAACCGGGTTTGGGAATATAGGAGGAGTCGGAGCAGTTGATGTATGAGGTGTATGTTGTGTGGATGGAGCTGATACTACTGCAGATTGTTGATCAGAGATATAAGATTGCACGGGAATGGTAGGAATGAAAGGAGGCTCGGTAGGAATTTGTGAACCAGATGTAATTACTGATGACCCAAGAGTTGCAGATGCAGACTCTATGAATTTAGGAATGTTTGTTGCCACAATGGAATTCTGAATATTCAAAATGTAACTGTCAATGGATCTATTAGCCTTTTCAATTTCAAGATCTTTGACAAACTCTGGATTTAGGACAATAGAATCAATTGCACTTTTAGACTTAGTCTCAAACAACGACAACTCAAATTGTTCATCAAAATCAAGATCTTCAAGATACTAAAAAACAACGGGACATGAATGAGATTTGAACACAGGAATCACAGGACTTTCTCGACGAAGGATTCTCGAAATAAGATTGGGATTTTCATACACATGAGGTGGATCGGGATCCGGATTTGCTCTGGTATGTCGTCTAGAAGCTAGTGTGTTGAATTATTCTCAAAAATCAAATGGACAAAACCAACTTGTTCAGCCTATCAAATTCTAAACTCATCATCCAAAGCTCTAGAATGATCTGATATAATGGGGAAATTTACAAGCCAGATCTTACTTTTACAAACTAGACCAGAGATTGACTGAAGCAACGTTTATCTACTTTCGCTAATGCAAAGCAAGAGTGTTTCGAAGGCTACCTGGCATAACTTTAGGCTCCGTCTGTAGCTTATAAAAAAATAACACTAACAAGCAAACCATTTTGTGTTCCCCAGTATGGTCGCCACTATGTTATTGCCTAAATATACCTCAGGCTGAAAAAGGCAGAGTCTAGGGTAACATCAAAACACGCTTAATCTGGTAGCTAGCCCTACCAGATCGGGAGAGGGCTCTCTCCGGGTCAATCTTAGTAAAAAATGATCAGTGAGGCTTGAGATGACTTGAAAAAAAGGATGATTTTAGGCTAGGTATATATGTAATAGAGTTTTATTTAATTTTGAAAGGTGTTTTTTGGATTAAATGGAAGGGAAGATTTTGGGTCTAGGAAATGATCAGTTTTGCAGAGCGCTGAATGGGGCAAGAAAGGAAATTATTTTGATGCTTCGAATTGAATGAAATAGATAGCTCAGATTGGTGAGGAGTTGAAGAGGGCAAGAGGCTTTCAGGAATCCTCTTCAGATAGTTGAAAACATTAAAAATTAAACAAAACTCAAGGTAGAGCACTGCAAATCTAATGAATTCCACCTTTATAACTTGTTTGTTTAACTTAAGAAGAAATGAGAAGGAAGATGATACACATGAAACATCAGTAAACTTACAATCATAGAGAGAAACACACCATCAAAACATAGAGCCACATGGATCCCAAAGAGTGCTGCAAACCCTGGTCTATTCCTTTGCCAAAATGCAAAGATGAAATGTACAATAAAGCTCTAAGCAATCCCAAGTGTCCAACCCTGAAAATGACTGAGAAACTACAAGATATAGACAAGCATAACCCATCTCCCTACCTCTAGGGGTCGAGCTCACTAGTTTAGGAGTTTTTTCAACAAGATCTCAACTAAGAACTGGAAAATAGGCAGTGGAACAACTTGCCTCTATAAGATAGGAAACTGATTCATTCAGTTACAATTCTCCTTTTGATGAATGAATCTACTTACATGAGTTAAAATTTGTCAAAATTACATCAAAAGTCATGAAATTACATCAAATTACATCAATAGCTTTACATTTGGAGATAAAAAAGTCAAATTGGCCAAAAATAGGCGAAAAACAGAGTTACTGAGTCAAACTGAGCCAAAATCCCCAATGCGTAGCGCCTGAAATATCTATGTGTCGTGCCACTTTGGAGCTGACTTTGAGGGCCTTCCCGGTGTCCAAATTGAGCACATGATAGCTCATTGGAAATCTCTACCTGTCTACTTTCCAACCCAAGTAGAATTTCTAAATTTGGTGGCCATTTTCCCCTCCAAAAATGAGTTTTCCCAACACTGCTTCCTATGTATCCAAAAAGGGGCAGAAAGGTCAATTTTAGGGTGTTTTTGACCCCTCCGGCAACCCAAAACTTGTCAAAATCTCTGGGTAATGGATAGGCATGCACAAATTTTCATGAAAAATCCAAAAATACAAAGTTTTACCCAAGAGGAGCTCCCAATCATAAGCGCGCGCCAAGTGGCGCAACGCGTCGGGCAGGAAAATCTGTGTTAAGGCCAAAAAATTCAAAATTGACAAAATGTGTCCCAAATTTCTTGAAATTTGGGCTGAATTTCCACCATCATGTGCTATGCTGGGCCAAGGAAGCTTCGGCCAAAATTTGGAGTCTATCATGCCTTTTGCGACGCTTTAATGCCCTCTTTAACTTTGCCTTCAGGATCTTGATTCGTGCCTTGCAAACATGATTTCTCTCCCAATAATGGTTCTTCATGTGCCTTAACATGTTATTTTCTTTGTTGGCCTTCTCCAATAGCTTCTCCAAATGAATATTGACCCTCTCAAGCCAAGTCTCTCGATCAGCCTCAATCTCTCGCTCAATGGATGTCATCTCGGTTTGAATTCTTTGGGCAGCTTGCCGGTTCTCACGGATATTTTGCAGCTCCATGATAGTTTTTTGATCTTCCAACTATTTGTTTCACTGCTCAAGGTAATTTATAATCCATTGGGCTCTTTTCAGCTTGACGGACAAAGTGTCTATCTCCGCCTTCTACTCCTGAATGGTCTCCCTTAACTTTGAACTTGGTGAGCTCAAATCCTCATCAATGAGTATGAAACTTGTATCCTGGCCTCCTGAAGGCCCCTCATCCTGCATGGGCCTCTTACCCTGTCCTGTACCTGTACCAGTGCTGTTGATGATGATGGACCCTAGCAACCATTTCAAAAAATTGATAACAAGACTGCTCTCGAAAACATGCCATAGCAAGTGGACAAGCCTGAAATTCAGCCAATGAGGTGGGCTCCTCTCTCACATGTCTGCCACTCTTATGAGGCCTTCTAGGTGCATGTAGTTCAGTGGTAGAATCACTGTCTCGGTCATAATATGTATCGATATCTGTCTCCATGATGTCCGAGGTCTATGAAAGGTCTATGTTGTCTTGGATGAAAATGAGAATTTTGGTGTTTTTGATTTGATTGCCAAATATGTGGTAATATGGGAGGGAATATGGAGGAATAGGGTAATGGGAATAATGGACTTTTATCAAGTGAAATTTTCGATTTGAAATCTGTGATTTGATAATTTTAGGGACAGCCACTTAATCTCTTGGAATAACCTTGGGGTTTGGAGAAATTTTACAATTGGGATGGGGATAATGGAAATGGGTAGGAATGATTAACTAGGGATATAAGGTGAACAGTGAAATGGGCTGTTGTGAGGATATAAACAATGTGGAGGGATTAACAAAATGGGGGAAATGGGAATGATTAGCACCCAACCAATTTCAAAACCCTAAAGGAGACAATCCTCAAACAAGCTAATAGGGTTTGATTTTTTGTATTCAAATCTTCACACACAACACCAAACACATGTCATGAGCAATGGAGTGATTGCATGGACTTACTTGGACCAAGAGAGACCGGGAAAATTTTATGAGTTGGAAGAAATAGCAATGAAGTTGCTTTCTGCCATGTGCGTCACGCGCCAAACCTAGTGCACCGCGCTCTGCCAAGGCGCCGCGTAGGAGAAACTTTGTACACAGGGAGTCGACCCAATGCGTCGCGCTCGCCTGATGTGTCGTGACACCTGCCCAATGCGTCGTGCTCGGAAACTCAACACAGTATGCCCTCAAACAACTTGTTTCACTCCTCACGACTTCTTCTTTGCTCACTGTTGTCTCTTGGCATTCAAATGGATTCTTGAAACATGAAAATCATATATATACCAAAGATTTTGATTTTTCATTTTGTAAAACCCACTTTGTAATGTTGTAAATTTGACATTTCACTTTAAAACTTTGTTTTGCTTCATTTTTTCTTTTGAACTGAATGATGAGCTTTCTGTCTGTCTTGCAAGGAATGGATGGCATGGAGCTTTGGCAAAGGCGACCAAGGTTGCTAGTGGAGTGTTATTACAACTGAAAAAACTTGAAAATCACATTGCATTTATTACATAAATATGAAATAGACCATTTTTCTTCAAAACAAAGTTTTGAAGAAAAATCATTATTAAGCATTATGATGATGAAATTTTTTGCACTAAAACCTTATTTCAGACTTCCTCATGTGCCTGCTGACCATTATTAGGCATTCTGAAGACCGTATTAACGAACCCTAGACCTAATGAGACTAAAAACCCTAAAATGACTCTTTGCCAACTATGAGGCCAAAAATGACTGTAAATGATTTTAATGAACAGAAATAAGCCAGCAGGTATAAGACATGAGGGATATGAGTGACAAGCCCCTACCGTCAGAGGATCCATGCTCCTAATGGAATGCAGCTGACTGAACTGAGTGAGACACCTAAAATGAAATGCAACAAGAGAAATTTGATCTCTGACGGAGGGATGAAGATACCGACTCTAACACCTTCCAAGAGTATATGGTGCGTGTTTCCAAATTATGGATCGCTCTTGTAAAGATGCGACCACCCTTAAGTCTCTTTGTCCACAAGAGTCGAGTACAGTGGTAAGCACCATAACTGGTGGTCGGTTAAGACAATTTGCGACATTATTGGTGTTTCCCTTCTTGTACTTGATGTTCAAATGTAATTGTTGCAGATATGTGGACCATTTCTGATGGCGATTGTTCTGCAACTTTCCTTGTGTCTGTATGAACTGTAGGGGTCGTTGGTCTGTGTGGATGACCATTTCCTTCCCCATAATGTAATGCTTCCATTCTCAATAGGCTTACACAATGAAATACATATCTTTGTCATAAGTGGGATACTTTTGGACTGTATCTGAAAGTGTCTCATTGTGATATGCCACTGGATGCCCCTGTTGTCTAAGAAATGCACCAATAGCATAGTTGGAGGCGTCTGTCTCAATTTCAAATGGTTGTTGTTGGTTTGGTAATATGAGCACTGGTGTAGAGTAGAGGCGATACTTCAACTCGACAAACACCTTCTATTGGGATCCATACCAAAATAACTTTGCTTTCGCTCTGCCCTTGGTGACTTGACTTAAAGTTCAAGTGATATCAGAAAATTCCAACAAGAACCTGTGATAGAAATTGGCAAGACCCAGAAAGGTGCAAAGCTATGTTAGAGTGGTTGGGGCTGGTCAATCCCGAATAACTTGTATCTTGGTTGTGTCCACATGCACGCCCCTCTCATCAATGATGTACCCCAAATATTGAACCTGGGTCATACCAAAAGTGCATTTCTCTGAATTGGCACACAATTTGTGTTGTCACAAGGTTTGAAGGGCC
This sequence comes from Pinus albicaulis, assembly GCA_034641835.2. Taxonomy (NCBI): domain Eukaryota; kingdom Viridiplantae; phylum Streptophyta; class Pinopsida; order Pinales; family Pinaceae; genus Pinus; species Pinus albicaulis. The sequence continues at coordinate 244,980,382 of CM076581.1, read as the reverse complement.
TTTCAGATACATTGTATGTTCTCTTCCCAACTCCGGCTGAAGATTAGGATGTTGTCCAGGTACACTACCATGAATGAGTTTTTGAAGGGCCACAATATTTCATACATTGACCGCATGAAGATTTTGGGGGCATTCATCAACCCGAAAGGCATGAACAACCATTCAAAAAGGCCCTCCTTGGATTTGAAGGCATTCTTCCACACATCAGATGGTTCAATTGGTACGTGGTGATAACTGGACTTCAAGTCAATATTTTTGAATTATTTGGCACCCTTGATCTGTTCCGTAAGGTCATAAATCCATGGTATTGGATACCTATTCCAGACAATGATCTTATTCAATGCCCGATAGTCAAGACAGAGCCTCTATGTTCCATCCTTCTTCTGTACTAACATGATCAATCTCCCATAGGGTGATGAACTTGACTTGATGTGCCCTTTCTGTAACGACTCCTGAATTTGCCTCTTAATCTCATCGTTCTATAGAATAGAGCATCAGTAGATTGTTCAATTGGGTAGCGACGCGCCCAGTGTCAGATCGATGGAGTGCTTGAATTGGTAGCGTAGGGGTACCCCTGTGGGTGAGGTGAATATGTCCTTGTACTCATCCATAACCTTTCCCATCTATTGTAGTTGTGTGGAGGATCCCTTCTTGGAGGCCGTGTAGGTGGACACAATATTCTTCTTGCCCTGAGAGAGAATCATAAGGAAGACAAACTTCCTGGTCTAGGAAATGATCTTATTGCATTACTTCACAGATATCAAAGAGATGGTGGTAGGTTGTGTTACCGATGGCATCCTCTATAACTTATAGCCCAAAGTAATAATAATAGTGCAAGGCCTAGACTCATACATAACATGATGCTTCCACAAGTATGTTTGGCCTAATAATACATCACAAACTTCAAGAGGAAAAACATCACATAATACCTCATATGTGAAGGGCTTGATGTTGTAGGGAAAGCGACATTGTTGGCTCACGCGGAAATCTCGTCCTTGGTGAAGCCACCAGATGGTGTATGGTTGAGGGTCTAGTGTGTTCGGTAGGCCTAGCCGCCTTCATGAACTCTGCTGAAATGAGGTTATTTTGGCTCCCCTTGTCGAAAATGAACTAAAATGGAGAACCCTTCACCCACATATGTGAGTGGAAGAGGCGCTCCCCCTATTCTTGGTCTTCGGGCTCAATCTTTTGGATCTTGGTGGTGGGAACGGTGGCACTAGGCTCCGCATCAATAATATGCTCCCCTCTTCCATTCCCCTTGTTAGGTTTTGAATCTAAGTCAGAAAATGCATATGATTCAGGGGCCTTTGGTTCAGCCACAAATGACTGCTTGGCTAAACACTCACTCATGTTGTGAGTGGTGCTCTTATGGAACTCACACCATTATCTCATGTCCTTATTTGTCTTTGTGGTGTTGTTCTTTGCTTCAGGCTTTGACGGATTGTCCTGGTTCACCCTGTCTTTGCTTTTTCCTTTGTTTTTTCATTTGGGGATGCCTTTCCCTTGCTTCAGATTCACATATCCAAAGTTTCGCTTCTCTTTTTTAAACTTCTGCTCGATCTTGATAGCATATCGATAGGTGGCTCGGAGTGAGGATATGTCCAAGAATTTCATCTCGTCCTAGATGTACATGTGTAGACAACAATGGTACTTGAGTACTAAATTCCATACAATGTGGTCAAGATGGCCATGGTTTATTTTGGGTTAAAAAATAGGTTTGTTTAGTTTCTCCCCCAATCTCCTTATATAGTGCCTTTAATCCAGTCAAGGAAAGGCACTCCTTGGTTGCATCCTTCTATTAAAAAAAAGTGCATATTTCTATGTTATCCAGTGAACATTCTCATAAAGGATGTTTCGTTCTACAACAAGAGAAAAATATGGGTAAAGCTAAGTCTACTTCCTCCTCCTTCCTCATATATTGGAAAGTATCAAGTTTGGAACTAAGTGAACGAAGAATATTGGATTTAAAATTGTCTAACAAATTCCCTGTCTTAGCTCTATTAACTCCTCTACCTATGGGTTTAGTGACCTTTGAAACTAGGTCCCTAAAATCCCTCACAATTCAAAGTAATCTAGGAGTATCGTCTATGTATATCATAGATTTTGTAGGCTAACTAGGAGATATAATCATGTGAGATATCTAATCTCACGAAGGAGGATCATGGATAGAGTTTCAGGATCTAGTGTATTTTGTAATACATTTTTTTTTCCCAACAAAAAATAAATATATATTTTCAAAAAAATAAATAAAAAATATACATTAAGAGGACCCTTTGAATATATGTCCATGTAATATCAAAATAAATTCATATGTAAAAAAAAATCCATAAATAAAAAATTACAAAAACAAAATAAATTCATATCCTGAAACTGGATGATTACGTCCTCCAAGGCTTGATCATTTAAAAATTCTATAATATAGAATGTACCAATCGGAAGTCTCAGGGATTCTTTTGATAATCGATATGTTAGGAAATTCAGCTCACTGAAAATGTGTTTTTCTTAAAACCATTCTAAATTTGCAGATTAATTTTTCATTTCATCAATGATAGCTTAAAGGTATGGGTTTTCCACCTTCGATTTCCTATTTATCTAGTCAATAACTAGTTTTGAGTCTCCAAGTACCTGCAATTTCTTAATGTTATAGAAATTTGTAACATGAAAAAGGGCCTATAGAGCTGCAAATTTCTGCCCTTGAATTTGTGCCTCTTCACAGAGTGAACCGAATATGATAGAAATTATGATGATTTCCATAAATCACAAACCCATGTCATGATGTACCACTTATGGTGCTCTTCTAATTCTCGGGTTGATGATTATATTCTTCTTTGTCTTTTCCAGCATACTTTGACCGGTTATGTGGCCAAGTGGTATATCGAGCTCTCTCGAGGAATTTTCTTCGATACAATTCTCTGGCTATGGCTTTCCTTAGTCATTTCCAATTACCTGTCTGGTATGAAGCAAGAACCCACCTCCTCACCTCGTTGAAGCAGTTAATTACTACTCACATTTTGGATCACATATGAATGGTGACGTCGTCGTCGCATCATAAAATTTGATATCCTCGATCAGTTGTTGACTAAATGGTTTATGAAATCATTCGTTCCTAGGATTGCAAAAGGTCTTGCCATGGGTGGATGTGTAACAGAGGAGGAATCCATTGCTGGAGCCCAATACATCGATTTAGTTTATTCCCAATATGGGACTCTATACGAGCTCTTGCCTGATGCGTCACGACCTTCAACTGATCCCACACCATCTCAGTCTCTTGTTACGTCTCCGGTGGATGGTGCTATTGGGATAGTGGCTCATACTGATAGTAGTGCACCTAAAACTTCTTCGAAGTATAAATCCACTACTGCCGCTACGCCATCCACTCCTTCCAATAACCAGAAGAATCCTAGTAAAACCCGAGGTAAATATTTTTCAATATACCACAACAGACAAATCCTTGAAAGTTAAGAAAAATGGTAAAGTTAAATCTAAATCTGACAACCCTAAATAGGATTCGAAAAAGTCATCTGCTGACAATTCTTCCACGCGAAAGACTAAATATCCTTGCCTACTGTGATAATGGTCATTACACCAAGGATTATCCACAAGGATTGTCCTTGGTGTGCCAAAGTTTCTCATCTTTTGAAGGGTGCACCCAAGACTTCGACTATCTTGAAAGAAACTTTCCCTTCTGAACAGATGCAAATGGTAGATCAAGCTCAATCGTCTAGAAAATCTCAAATTTTCATGGCTGGAATGGAACCTATTGCCAATACCACGAGATCGAAAGACTACCCCAATCCATCCAAGGCTCCTATGGAACTAGAAGTTACAGATCACCCTTCCTCTTCCATGCCTCCTACTTTTGGTCCTCTCTAGATTGAGAGATCTAGTAGTGACTCCATCATCTGACCATCCCCAAAAGGTGTTCTTTGGAAATCATCTTATAATATGAATGCGAGAGTCTCACAACACTACAATATTTTAAAGGACCTAGCTTAAGCACCTTTGGCAATGTCAGCTTTGGTATTCCTTCAGTCGTGTCCATCACAATGAAAGGAACTACTTTTCGCTATTGGAGGGATTGATCCCGTAGATTCTAATCTTGTTACTTTCGATCTCGAGAATTTCGTTCCTCGCTTCCCTTCTCAGGTGAATTTTATGATTCAAGTTACCATCATGGGAAATCATATTCATAGGACTCATTAGGGGAATTTTTAGGTCTAAAATGGGCCTCCTAAGGAAATTATAAAATAATAGTCGAAATAATAAAATAAGATTTGATTACATCATCAAATTTTAGAGGGAAAAAATAAAAAACTACTTTTTCAACTCTTATTTTCAACTTATCTCCCATATATTTTACTCAAATTTCATACGGGAGTACTAATGCAAAATTTAATTCCTCATCCAAGGAGTACCCATGTTTCATACTTTTGATGGACCCTGCTACATGAAAAATGAGAAATACATGAAAACGTGATTGCAATCACAATTTTTCATGTAATTCTCATTTTTTCGTGTAGAAAGGTCCATCGAAAGTATGCAACATGGGTACTCATTGGATGAGGAATTAAATTTTGCATCGAACAAGTACTCCCGCTTGAAATTTCAATAAAAACTTTGGGAGATAAGTTGAAAATACGAGCTGAAAAAAAGTAGTTTTATTATTTTATTATTTTTGATATCATTGTCTTGAATCCTATTGGCTCTTATAAAGTTTATTTTGGTTGTATATTTTTCTTAGGAGGCCCATTTTAGACATAAAAATTCCCCTAATGGTCGTTGATGAGGTCGCTTGGACCTGCATCATGTTTTTCACATGCTGGAAAGCCATCAACTCTCCTATGTTGATTTAATCCCTGAATACCTTGGAAGCTTTCGATGGTAGAGGTTCTCAGCCATACGGTATTCTCAAAGCATTAGCCATCCTATTGGAGGGAAAAAAGGTAGCTTTAGAATTTTTGGTGGTAGACGCCAACTTGAATTATAATCTCCTTCTAAGATGCAGTTGGAAACATGCCACGGTCTGCGTGTTCTCCACCCTTTTTTGTGTCCTCTGTTTTCCTCATTAGGGAAAATTTGTGAGACGATCAATTGGATTTCTTTTCCTCTGATTATTCAACATGAAACATTCCATATGTTTGGAAGACCATTACCTCTTATGAGAAAATTGGGTTAGGCCTATTCAAAGACTCATCCCTTATGGAAAATTTTCCACTCTCGCCTCTGAATCTCACCACTGAAAATATGATATTGTCTGGTCATGATCCATGGATCATTCCCAATCCCAACCAGCTCGAGATTTTTAGTGATGTTATGCCTCTGAGCCCTGCTGAACAAATTTATAAAAGTATTCTCATGGATTCTGAGGCTGCATATAGAACCAACGATCATTTGGTTTCCTCTATAGATACTTATAAGCAATCTCCCTGGTTTGGTTCTTGGGAATATGATGATCCCTTGAATGAGACTTTCCCCACTGACGAAAGTATCGTGGACGTAATGTCTCTAGAATAAACCCCATAGGATCATGGACATCATCGTTCCTCGTTTCTCCCAATCCTAGTTAACATCTCTGCCTGTCTAGAATCCCATGCTTTGTCTGTACTGACTGACCCATTTCAAAATCTGATCTTGATTCATGAAGTGTTGTCAAAATGGAACATGGGAAATAGTAATCCAACCATTCCAATCAACATCTTTAGGATTGTCACAGATGTATTTTTCCGGGTTTCCTTTTCTCCCCATGAGCTCAAGATTTACACTGCTTTCCTCAAAAAGCATGACTCACCCACTCCCTTCGACCCTGTTCTTACAGTTTGGTCTCTTACCCTAGGGGGGATTATTTCCATGCTTCGTAACCCTTACTCGGCCAGGGGGCATGGGAACTTCACTGCTGCTATGAATCTTCTCACAAAATTGGTTGAGGTAATGCCTACACGCAATATCGATGTAGAACTGTGGGTCTATTTCTATTAATCATGACAGAAATTAGTCATTTGAGTTCATTCTTAATCTCTACTTGAAAAAATATTACACTTAATCATGAGTGTGATACTTTGTACATTATTGTTTTATTCATTAGTGTGTGTTGATTGGAATTTTGGTGTGATTGTTTGATTTTCAGACATGTTTCCTCTGCTCACCTTGTGTTCCACTTGGTTTTCAGATTCCATAGAATCATTACGTCTGTTTTTCCGTTGGCGCTTATTGTAGCAAATGGAACATGTCCTCCGCAGCATGGGCACTCTTTGCCCTTGATGGTGAGTTGATTAATTTTCAAGGTGTTTGTTTGGGTCGAACAACTAACAATATTGTCGAATATAGTGCGGTGATCGAGATATTATCAAATGTTATTGATCTCAGGATTAGAGATTTGATTGTTAAATTAGACTCACAACTCATGATGTTACAATTAAATGGCCATTATTTTTTGTGAAATCCTCAAATATTTTGTATGTATTTGCGTGTTTGATTATTGGAAATGCATTTTGATTTTATCATATATCAACATATTCCAAGACGGTGAAACACATTAATAGAAACATTATCAAATCATCTATTAGATAGACATTTGCACAATTTGTAAAAAACCAACACAACATTAAACAAGTAGCCTTAGAAACATGCATATGTGTGTGTGTGTATATATATATATATATATATCTGTGTGTGTGTGTGTATCAGGTCTGTCAATTTTTTTACATCTAAAATCTCAAAAAATATGTGTTATGTAAAATAGGGATGATATCCGCCCACATGGTGCTCGTCATAGCAGGTGACTGCTCAAATCACTCACCAGAGTAGCCGATGCAGTTTTCCTAGAACCCCGACCGTATGCCTCTCGAAGCGGATACGAATATCATCAAAGGTAGTGTACTCTGAGATGCCTCTCATAATGCCTACCAAGTTATGCTCTAACTCAGCTAGTGTATCTTCTCCCTCCTCATAAGGGACATCCTCTACCGGGCAGTCTACCCTCCGCGCGATCGGTAACATACCGGGCGGTCTCTCAGGACCCATATCTGTAAAAACATCTTAAGTTTACGTTTCAGAATACATAACAAAAACATTCAAAAAGTAAAAAATGTTAAAAAAAAAATTACCTACATCAGTCCACTGTGTGCCTGTTGGAATAGGTAGATTCGGATCTCCTCTAAAGTCGATGCCTGCATATGCAAATTCCTCAACTACGATGATTTGACAATGCAACCGGTTGAAAAAGGTTGTAGGGAAATGTATCTTTTGGACCCCACCTTGTCAGGGAATGATCTCGCACCACCTCATCAATCTCGAGTCCCTCGAGGCTAGATCATGGATCTACAACCACTGGTACTGAAACAATGGTACTCTCTCTAAGAAAAAGGTCACTAGAATGGACTTGTACCCAAATTGTTTTAGTCGCCCTGTCTTGCACTTGGTTAATTGGCTCTTCATATTAGCTAATAACCATTCGCACCAGTTAAACAATGTTGAGGCCAGACAGTCCACTGCGTACTGGAATTGATATTTCATTGCCTCATGCAACGCCTGGGCTCCTGCCACTCTAGTTATGCAGTGAAGGATTATGCGCAAGGGAATCACTCTGATAGAGAATATCTCTATCTTTTGTGCCCCGGGGCAGTGTCTCTAGATGAGCATACTGGTACTCTCACCCCCTGCGTGAGCTCCAGAGAGTTGTTTTCTCTCCCCTCTCCTAGACAAACTTGTAATGAAATAGATGTCCATCACATCTAATTCCAATTCCTGGTCCCCAATGATAATTATTTGTCGGTCCACATCCCATAGTCCAATCAAATATTGGAGTAGCTCCAACTAAGCTCTCAGCCCTAATGTCAAGAAGAACTTTAGTAAACCACAATTACGCAATAAATTTACACAATTTTGGTCTTGCAGTGCTTGATGGTCTTCCACCTCTTGGTCTTGTTCTTTCCATTAAATCACCATCTCTATTGAAAACACTTGCAAAACATGTTTAAAAGGAAGTTTAGGAGCTTTCAGCGGAGTAGTTTTGGAAATTATCCATTGAAATGGGTGGATTTATTGTTTCAAAATCTTCCCCGCGGCCAGCACCACTATCCAAGTTAATTTAGCGCACTGCCCTAATGGGCTAAATGCGACCAGTGCGGGTCCGATATCTCGAAACCGTGCTGACCATGAGCGATTTTGAGGTTTGAAATCCTCCCCCCATTTCTCTATTTCTAAAAACCAAATTCTAAATGAATGGAATGAAAATGAAGAGGAGGCTTAGGGCTCTTACATGGCACTGACGGATCGATGAATGGTGTCCTGGATCAGCTGCACCACTGATTTGAAGTTCGGAGGCAAAATGGGTAAAATGCACTTCTCAAAATAGAAAGGTGAAAACAAATTTACTTTTTGGTATATTTATAGATTTTTGAAATATTTTCACCATTATTTTATTATTTTTCCTCGATATAGGTGATGTTTGTTGTTTTTGTGTAGTCATCACACTATTGGTGATTATTTGTAATGTAAACGAGTTGTATTTTATCTCTTTTTCGGACTCGTTAAACATTTACGAAAAAAGAACCCCCTGGAGTCAACTTTCAATTGTTTTATGTCTCTCGAAAAATGAAAATATTGTTTTGTACTTGTCATTTCAAACTCATTAAAGTGAATGAATTGACTATCTGTGTGTGTGTGTGTGTGTGTGTCATTTCTATCAAGTTTTTTACATCTAAAATCTCAAAAAATATGTGTTATGTAAAACAGGGATGCTATCCGCCCACATGGTGCTCGTCATAGTAAGTGACTGCTCGGATCACTCACCAGAGTGGTCGATGCAATCTGCCTAGAACCTTGACCGTATGCCTCTCGAAGCGGAGACGAATTTCATTAAAGGTAGTGTACTCTGAGATGCCTCTCATAAGGCCTACCAAGTTTTGCTCTAACTCGGCTAGTGTATCTTCTCCATCCTCATAAGGGACATCCTCTACCGGGCAATCTAACCTCCGCGCGATCGGTGACATACTGGGCGGTCTCTCAGGACCCATATGTGTAAAAACAACTTAATTTTACGTTTCAGAATACATAACAAAAACATTGAAAAAGTAAAAAATGTTAAAATAAAATAAAATTACCTACATCATTCCACTGTGTGCCTGTTGGAATAGGTAGATTCGGATCTCCTCTAAAGTCAATGCCTACATATGAAAATTCCTCAACCATGATGAGTTGACGACGCAACCAGCTGAAAAAGGCTATAGTGAAATATATCTGTTGGACCCCACCTTGTCGGGGAATGATCTTGCACCACCTCATCAATCTCAAGTCCCTTGAGGCTAGATCATGGATCTCCAACCGCTGGTACTGAAACAATGGTACTCTCTTTAAGAAAAAGGTCACCAAAATGGACTCGTACCCAAATTGTTTCAGTCGCCCTGTCTTGCACTTGGTTAATTGGCTCTTCACATTGGCTAGTAACCATTCACACCAATTAAACATCGTCGAGGCCAACCATTCCACCACGTACTACAATTGATATTTCGTTGCCTCGTGCAATGCCTAGACTCCTACCACTCTAGTTATGCAGTGAAGGATTGTGCGCAAGGGAATCACTCTGATAGAGGATATCTCTATCTTTCGTGCCCCGGGGTAGTGTCTCTGGATGAGCATACTAGTACTCTCACCCCCTGCGCGAGCTCTAGAGAGTTGGATTCTCTCCCCTCTCCTAGACAAACCTGTAATGAAATGGATTTCCATCACATCTAATTCCAATTCCTGGTCCCCAATGATAAATATTTGTCGGTCCACATCCCATAGTCCAATCAAATATTGGAGCAACTCCAACTGAGCTCTCAGCCCTGATTTCGGGAAGAAATTCAGTAAAACACAATTACGTAATGAATTTACGCAATTTTGGTCTTGCAGTGCTTGATGGTCTTCCACCTCCTAGCCTTGTTCTTTCCATTCAATCACCATCTCTGTTGAACACACTTGCAAAGCATGTTTAAAATGCATTTTAGGAGCTTTCATCGAAGTAGTTTTGGAAATTGTCCATTGAAATGGGTGGATTTCTTGTTTTAAAATCTTCCCCACAGATAGTGCGACTGTCCAAGTTATTTCAGTGCGCTGCCCTAATGGGCTAAATGCGACTAGTGCGGGTCCAATATCTCGAAACCGTGTTGACCAAGAGCAATTTTGAGGTTTGAAATCCTCCCCCCATTTCTCTATTTCTAAAAACCAAATTCTAAATGAATGGAATGAAAATGAAGAGGAGGCTTAGGGCTCTTACGTGGCACTGACGGATCGATGAATAGTGTCCTGGATCAGCTGCACCATTGATTTGAAGTTCAGAGGAAAAATGGGTAAAATGCACTTCTCAAAATAGAAAGGTGAAAATGAATTTACTTTTTGGTATATTTATAGATTTTTGAAATATTTTCGCCATTATTTTAATATTTTTCCTCGATATAGGTGATTTTTGTTGTTTTTGTGTAGTGATAGGACTTTCACACTATTGGTGATTATTTATGATGTAAACGAGTTGTATTTTATCTCTTTTTCGGACTCGGTAAACATTTACGAAAAAAATAAACCCCCCTAGAGTCAACTTTCAATTGTTTTATGTCTCTTGAAAAATGAAAAGATTGTTGAGTACTTGTCATTTCAAACTCATTAAAGTGAATGAATTGGCGTGGTCTCAGTATACGCTTACCCCTTTTTTGGGCTGAGATTTACTATTTGCGAAAAAGGAATACCTTGATCAAGCATGGTCAAGAGGTTCTATTGGATATTTTTTTCTACTTTTTTAGATTCGAGAGACGATTTACAAAAAGGGACATGATGGATTTTCATTTTTGTTTCTTTTCAAACTCCTTAAACATGAAAAGTTATTGAGTTACCCTTTCGTTGGACTTGTTAAAGATTAAACGACGAAAGACTTGTCACCATGACGAGACCGAGTTCCTCCTTCTTGGGGCTCGTGAAACTTACTAGGATGGATTAATTAGAAGAATGAACTTACATGCTCAACATATGCTATCCTCTTCACGATGGCTATAAAAAAAAAGAGGTACTCGTTAGCAATACCGGGGGAAAATTGAAAGTGAACATCCTATGTGTATTTTGGGCAGCTTATCACACTTGAACATGACACTCATCTGCATTTCGTGTTGGGTTGGGGTCATCCTACATTCGTCACTTTTCCTCCATGGGTTTGGGAAATCCATTTTCCTCTCATTTGATTACCAAATTTTGTCAACATGACCACTTATCCTATTTGATTCAAATGTTGCCACACTTCGGAGTCATGTTGCAAATATGTTCAAGAGAAGTCCTTTTTGTTAAACATCCTTTGATTATCTAACCTCCTCTATTACAATCCCAAATTACTCCTATAATCTTGAGATATTTGTTGTTTCGTGTCGATGATGTGGGAATCATTATGGCCCTCCTTTGATGAATCACTTCCTATCGATTTCATTTCATTATCCGGGAAGGTGATTTAGAAACTTATTTTCAGTACCTTGGAGCTTGCATGCCTCAACGGCAAGTTCTTTGTGTTTGACGATAGTTTCACATCATTGGCCTTTGATCGAATGATTCTGCAAGTATTTGAACTCAACACATTTATTCACAATTGTAGATTGTGTTGTTGTACCTTGAGGTCTATCGTCGTTATTGGTGGTCTCTCTCGTGCTTGTTAACTATTTTCATCATTGACCAGTAATGAGGTGGTTTTTACCATGTTCGAAACCAACACATCTATTTACATGGCTAGATTCGTACATTGGGTTGATTGAGATCGCAGTGAAGACCCTATGTCACCTCTGATTTTGATCCAGGCTGCGTGAAGTTATTGAGTATTCATGATTGTATACATGAGCCTATCTACATGGATGGTTGCATCCATACCGCAAATCCACTTCTATGCTCTCTTTAGAAAAATGGCTACTACCATGCCATGGGTTCATGTGTTATTTTATGCCTAGTGCAAATTCATGTGAGTAGGCATATTCATACCAGAGGTGTCATATATTGTAAAAGTTTGATTTGGCAGGTTTTTTGTGGTGGTCTAAGTTGTTTGCCTTGGTTCATAAAGCATTTCAGCCATCACTCCCTATTCTATGTTCATGCTTTAGGTGGCATCTATTTCACAATAATCTGTCACCATGCTCATTTCCCATCCCTGATCCTGAAATGCTTCGTCACATGCCCTGTGCAATGTTTCCACTATGAAGAAATATGTTAAGACATCCCCTGAAGATTCAAAGAAAAATGCCTTGGAACTTGGTCAAAATCATAGTTTCCTGGGTCAGCACATTTCCTGGTGTCATGCTCACGCTGATGTCAGATTGACAATTATAGCTTAGTGTTTCCAATTCCCTTATTTCTTGGAAAACTCCCTGATCCCTTTTTGGCAGGGTTTCCTCAAATGGAGGAGAAACTTCGACCTCTAGAAGCTCCAGGGCGGTGAGTTGGTTTTTAAACGGTGGTGAGTCGAGCTCTCTAATTTTAGAGCTTTGATCTCATCCATGGGGATTTATCCCTTAGAAAGTAGGCCTTCCTATTCCTTTCATGGGCTCCCAGCCTCTTCTCCCTTCCTATAAATTTATGCCCGTCATTCCAATAAGGTTAGTCTTGGTTGGTTATTGTTGGGCTAGTCTGAACTCTCGTTCCCTTTACGTTATTGCATTGTGATAAAGCCTAAATTTTCGAGAGAAGGAGTGCTTTAGAGCTTTGGTGAAGGACTCGGTTTTTCACCAAAGGGAGCCCTCCAACATCAAGGCCTGGCTGTAATCTCTTCCTTTCATATTTATCAATACAAGACACCTAATGTTTTCTTTCCATATTTGTCTAATATTTTATGCAAATATTCTGGTACTCCTATATCTACTAGATAGCTAATGTTTGTGATTATTATGTATTAGATTTTGTTTTATGTTTCCTCTTGATCAGCCACGGGTATTCGTGTGCCATCAGTAGCAGGGAGCGAGCCCCAAAGGATCGTGGATCAACATCATCATCAACGGGTTCAAACGTAGCATTGGGAAAAGCTACTACTATCTCTTTTCTTGTCATATTATGAATGTTAGTTAATAAAGTTTTGCATTAGAAAGTATCTCACGTAGCTAGACCCACTCTAGGGCTAGAAAGATCGCCTTTGTCCGGAGAGGGGATTTATCTTAACTACAGAATTGGTGACTCCACTGGGGAGCTTAGCCTCTTAGCCTTCCTTTCCTAGATTGATCTTGGATCAGTTTCACCGATTACTGAAATCTAAGCTTGCGTAGGTCTCTGTGAGTTTGCATAGGTATTTCTAGTCATTTCACTATGTCAAGTCTAGTTTTGTGTGATACTCTTTTTTGTTTTTCCTTATTTTTAGCGACCAACACATTTTCTGTTTACACTGTCGTGCGACCATTGTTGTTCTATATAGCACAACTGCCTTGGTTTGTCTTTCATCGCCCTTTTTCTTATCACAGAAGCATTGATCTCAGACCTAGTAAACGTTAGGGTTTCACCTTCATTTACCAGTGTGTCCTGGCCTCTGAAGAATGTCTGCAGAGTCTAAGTGACCTCCTTGTTGTGTGTTTGACTTACTTGTCTTCTTTGAGCAAGCATTTTCGTCTCTTTGATTTTCTTTTAAGTTTGGATATTTTTCACCATTTCAAACACCTTTTGTCGCATTGATTCTGAATTGGTTTGAAGGGATCTGTCATGTGCACTAGTGATCACTGCATTTATGATCTTACCCTCAATTCAGTGTCAAACATAGGATCAGAAAGTATTTGATTCATAGGTTTAGAAGAGTGTGTCCTTTGTCCAAATTCAGAAGAAATTGAAATTGATTTTCATTTTAGTTTTTGATTTGGATTGTCTTTATCATTTTAAAAAGAGTGAAAAACATTTCATTCGTGCATTTTTTTAAAGCGATTTTGATTTTTGTTTGATTTAAAGAAAAGTGAAAAATATTGTTTTTGCATTTCTTCATTCATGTCGTTTATTTTACTTTTGATTGCATTTCAAAGTAAAAAACAAAAAAATTCATTTTGTGCGTCTTACTAGAAAAGATAAATGTTTTCAATTTTTTCAATGAGTCGCTTTTTTTGGGAAAAGTGAATTCTATTGGAAATCATTGTATTCTGTAGTTTTGAACTAATTTGGGGGGCATCGTTGTTGTTGCTTTTATTGCACTTTTTCTTGTATCACTTCCCTAAATAGTTTAGACTTCATCGAAATGGAAAGTTTTGCCTTTTGCATTTAGCCTGCATCATAGGATTCAGGTGACATCGATTTTGATCCAAAACTGAAACTTAACTCAAGATCAACATTAAAATTCACCCAATTTACCTTAAGGAGCACTTGGAACTAACCAGAACATTTAGTGGTCTAGGCTAGAGACGTGTTCCAGCGTCGTAAAATGTAGGAGTTGTCGCTAACAGTCTGCATTACAACCTAGAGGTGATATCCTATCCCACGTATGGAAGTAGATTGATGTATAATAAGTATATTTGGGGCGCTCTCATTGAACAGTTTCACATTAGACAACACTACTATGGACTAGACTCCCACGTATTGTCGCGTATATTTGGGGAGACACCATTAGGTTGAAAGCCTACCATAGGTAACCGAGTCAGTCGCTTTGTAAAGGTGATAAACTGAACACATCATTCGGGGAGATCAGCTGTAGTAAATTAAGTCCTTGGTCATTTTTGTTGATTAGTGGTTGTCATTGATGTCAACCCAAGAAGCACCAAGGGCTACCCCGATCTTGCATGGGAATTTTGACTTGAAAACTTACTCTATTTTGAGTCAATGATAGTCAGGATGGTTTCTACTTGTCAAGATGTTTCAGTTGATATATGGCACGCCACGTAATTCTTCACGGTTTGAGATATATTCGTGTTTGAAGTTAGTAACCCCAGTTAGTGGGCTAAAGCCCTATGGGGTTGTGGCATGACATTAATCATTGGTTGTGGTCATTGAATAATAAATAATTAATAATTTTTTAAGCTTCTAAAATCCCTTCAACGTTCACTTGTTGAAGACCCTCTCAACCTAAGCATTTATATAGATTGTGACCCTCATGTCCTTCTCATGTAAGGATTTTACTACTAAAAATAGGTCATCCTGAAATTTTCTCTATAATTTTTTTTATGCGAATCTTCAGATGCTGAAAAAAAAACACACTTGGGCGAAATCCTGATGAAGATCGTGTCCAAATTTCATATCTTGGTTCGCTATATTTTTGGAGATATGATCTGTGGAAGTTAGGGTTTTTGCAGGCTTCTGAATTTCATCTCAAAGAGGTGACCTTGGGAAAATCTTCATAAATCTCTCTCTGAGAAGCAGATTGGAATTATGTAAGAAGTGGCAGATAGTGCACAGACTGTAGTTTTTTGTGTATCAATTTCATAGCCGAAGGAGGAAATAGTGACATGTGGTACGCCGTACAAATTCACTCTACTGAACTAGTCCATATATAGTCCATTGTGAGAGATTGGGCATAACCTTGCCTTGAAGAATCCAAATCGGGTCAAACCTATGGAATTTTAAAGAAGACTTAGAGGGATACTACAGGACCGAAGATCACATATTGGAGATCTGAAATCACAGAGATACACCAGATTCAATATCGAGCTCCTAGAAGGCAAGAAAAAACTAGATCATGTGTTGTCAAGGGCTGCAAAGGACCATAGTTTCTAGGGCAGCAAAGAAAAGCAAGGTGCAGCAAAATGATGCAGCAGATGTAATCTCCAAGTAAGTATCTTCTGCATATCCATGTTCATCTCTCAATTGCATTAGGTTCTTTGTATTATAATTTGTTGTTTTTGTTTAGCACTGACATATGCTCTGCATGATGAGGTAATTTTTTCTATTATCATGTCATGGATATTTCCTTGAAGGCCTTTTGCAGGTATTATATATTCATAAAGATAAGACTCAATGCATGATCTAATGTTCTGAAGAGTGAGAAAGGGTAGCATGTCAAGAGCAACAATCAAGGTGCAGAACAACAGCAAGAAGTTCACCACATTAAGTCTTCAAGTCAGTAGACTGCATATAGTCATTGTAAATGTATCATTGTACTGAGCCATTGTAAAAGCATCATTGTAAATTTTTTACAAGTGTCTATCTGCCAATATTTAAAGAGCCAGTGTCGGGAGGTATAGGACCATCATTAGGTGGTTGTGTCATAGTTGGGGTTATGGTCTAGTGTGTCTTCTTCTTCTACATCATTCTATATCATTGTAAAGTGGACCATTTTCCCTCGTACAAGAGTCCATTCTTCTTTTATTCTTCTATAAGGTGGTAGGGTGGTGCTAGGCTAGTACATGAAGTCACCAACATGTTCAATATTGTGAAAAATTTAGGGTGGTAGGGTGGTGCTAGGGTGAGTTGTAGCTCATTGTGTGTTGGGACATCCGTTCAATTGACTACTAAAGAATCTCGAGCGTTGGAGCGTCCATCGAGTGGGAGATGGAGAAGAATTATTTTCTAGATTATAGGAAGTTGGAGCTTTCTTTTCAATTGGAGTTGAATATTAAAGAATTATTAGAAAATAATTCAGGTGTTTTTTGTCCTGGAGGGGGTTTCCACCTTAAAAAATGTGTGCATTTGTGTTCCTTTTGTTTACTACTGTTGAAACAGTGAGGCCTGGTTACATTAACGGTCCGACTGCGTAGTGGCCAAAGGCTTCTTGCAGAGAACATGTGACTTGCTGCAACACATGTGGATTTGCGCCGAGAACTTGCTGATGATAGATGCAGCGTGGGGAAGTGGAGGTGAGGGCGCAGAGAGAATGGAGTGAGGGAAGTGAGGGCGCAGGGAGAGTAGGAGTGAGGGAATGGAGTGAGGGGAGAGGGCGTAGGAAGAGTAGGAGTGAGGCCCAAAAGGGCGTTACGTAAAAAAAATTTGAATTTGGATCTGCAGAAGACAGTTGCAGGACTGCTGGACTGGCAGAGCCTGCAATTTGCAGATTGACAGAGCCTGCAAATGTCAGTGCTATTTAGGGAAAAAAAAATGCAGAAAACAGTCTAGCAACTAGGAGCAGCAGAAAACAATTAATAAACTTGACTGAGCAAAGGGTAGGGAGTTACACCACAGGGCAGAAATGCCAAATGTGGAGCTGGCTTTGATACCATGTCAAACCAGGAGGTAACTCCTCAAATCTGCAATATATATTAGCTGAAGAATGTACATGCTTATATAGATGGGAAGTGAGGCTATTGGGATTCAACTCCCAATGACTCTTGGCCTTCCTTATCTCCTAATAATAAATAATATACAAAAATAAATGTGCACACCCATCCATAGGATTAGGTGTCAACAACTACTATCATTATACAAGCAATGATAATAATTGAAGATTAACTAATGACCTGAAAGTTTAATAATAATACAAATTGAAAGGAATATTGATTCACCCCCCCTCTCAGTATTTCCAACAATTGGTATCAGAGCTGGTTCCTTCAATAGTAGTTTAACTGCTGGAAGGAGGTCATGGAACATACCAAGAATGGTGTACCTATGTTCAATGAAAATAATTATGCACTCTGGAAAGGAAGAATGGAGGTCTATCTCTTGGTGCAAGGTTATGAAGTATGGGACACTGTTCAAAATGGCTTTACACCAACCGTGGTTGAACAAGCTATAAAGAATTTGGTAAATGATGCAAAAGCAAAGAATATTGTTATCAATGGACTTATTGAATCTTCTTATCATAAGGTGTTGGGTTGTAAAACCGCCAAAAATTTATGGGACAATCTTGAGAATATATATGCAGGTAACTCTAATGTCAAAGAAACAAAGCTTCAAATCTACAGAGAAAAATTTGAGCAACTTCGAATGAAAGAAGATGACAACATTGTTGCATACTTCCAACACGTTGATGAAATAACCAACACTCTGGAAGGATTGGGAGAGCCTGTTGACAAGAAGAATAATATACGAAAGATTCTTAGAACGTTACCATGAAGATTCAACCCAAAAGTATCGGTCTTAGAATACATTGCAAATCTAGACAAACTCAGCAAAGAGGAATTACATGGAGTTCTCATATCATATGAAATGAGACATGATGAAGAAGAGGGTACTTCACGTCTAGAAACTGCGTTCGTTGCATTGAAGAAAACCAATAAGGACAAACAACCTTCAAAGGAAAAGACCTACACCTGTAAGTGTGAAGAAATTGAAGACGATGAAGAAGGTTTTCAGATTGAGATATGCTTACTTTATGAGAAAATTAAAAATTGGTAAGGGAAAATTCAAAGGTAAACTTCCATTGATATGTTTTGGTTGTTGTGAGGTTGGGCATTTCGCAGCAAAATTTCCAGACATAAGTGATGGAAACTCAAAAATAAATAAAGGCTTTAAGAAATTCAACAATCAAGGCAAGAAGAAAGGATTCAAAAGGAACTTTCTCTCTAAAGAAGAGAGCTCATCATCTGATGAAGACAGTGACAGTGAAGAAGAATCCAATGGGAGAGTATTGTTTATGGCCGAGCACAATAAACAAGAGGTATCAAACAACTAAGCAGAAGGGTTGACCATAGAAGAATTTTCTAAGCAGGCAATCAAGCTTATAGAAGAGCTCAAGGCTGAGAAGATTTGTTCCAATACTCTTGAAGAACAAGTTCAAGGTCTCAAAATTGAAGTTGAAGAACACAAATGTATTGAAGAGTCACTTCAAAAGAAGTTGGAAGAAAGCAACCAAGACAAGGAAGCATTAGAAGCTGAAGTATTATCACTGCGTAAGGAAGTGAAGAAGGGAAAAACTGTCCAAAACTATGACAACAACTCAAGGGTATTGGAAGAACTCATCAACAATCAATGATCTTACAACGACAGAACTGGCCTCAATTACAAAGAAGAAGAAGCAGGACCTTCTACAACAAAATACAATGAAACTATGAGATCTGATAGGCATGTAGACTTCATTGGAAAAGATTCGCAAGAACAGCCTTGGAAGACAATTCCCCGACAAAGATTTCCATCGAGGTACCAACATATTTTTCACGGCTATTGTTATTCATGTGGAAAATTTGGTCATAAAGTTGTAGAATGTCGCACGTACCCTAGTAACCAATACAATTCCAGGAGATCTATAAAATATGAACCTCCCAGGGCTCAACGAAACATCAATAGACTTGAACATTTAACAAATAATATTGAATGTTACAAATTTCGAAACTTTAGACACATAGTTAGAGACTGCAGACTTGAAAATCCTCCAAAAGAATCTTCGAAGCCACGGAACGAACGAACATGGAAGAAGAAGAAGACTCATAATTTTTCTCTCACCCTCTAGGCTCAAAACAAAAAAGATGTGTGGTACGTTGATAGCGGTTGCTCAACAAATATGACTGGAGATAGAAAGAAATTTGTACCTTTGAAAGAGAAGAAGGATGGAACCGTGTCCTTTGGAAATGATGGATCTTCAAATGTTATAGGATCAGGTACCGTCACTCTTGGAAGAAAAGATGCTCTAGCCAAGAATGTTTTATTGGTTAAAAACATGAATCAAATCTGCTCAGTGTTGGAAAAATGTATGAACAATAACAGACAATTCTATTCAACTCCACAAAATGTGAAATCAGGAAAGGAAGGTATGGTAAAATTGTGGCTACAGCAAGTCAAGCTCCAAACGACATATATGTTCTGGATGAAGTAACTAGAGCATGTCTACTAGCTAAAGAATATGAAATTTGGTTATGGCACAAATGAATGGGTCACATAAACTTTGACAATATTGTCAGGATAAGAAAAAAGGAAGCAGTACGAGAAATGTCGAAAATATCAAAACCTTCCAACACACTATGTGAGGCATGTCGGAACGACAAGCAGAAAAAAGATGAATTTAAAACAAAAGAACACTTTGCATCACATCCATTGGAATTGATACATATTGAACTATGTGGTCCTGTGAGAACAAAATTATTAGATGGATAATTATATTTCATGCTAATGATAGATGACTATACCAGGATGACAACCGTCAGATTCCTAAAGAAAAAATCTGAAGCATTTGAGTGCTTCAAGATCTACAAGGAGTTGGTTGAAAATGAAACTGATTTGAAAATAAAGTTTCTAAGATCAGATAATAGCGAAGAATTCACTTCCAAATTATTTCAGCAATACTGTGACGAAAATGGAATAAAAATACAATTTTCAATGGCACGAACACCTCAACAAAATGGCGTTGTTGAAAGAAAGAACAGAACCGTACAGGAAATGGGTAGAATAATGCTGAAGGACTCAAAATTGGATGAAAAATTCTGGGTTCAAGCAGTTGATACGACAGTCTTCATTATCAACCGAAGTATTCTCAGAAATAATTGCAATAAGACCCCATATGAATTATGGAAAGGAAAACTGGCTAATGTAAAATATTTCAGAATCTTCAGAAGAAAATGTTATATCAAAAGAGAAGGTCAAGAGTTGGGTAAGTTTGAATCACGTGTTGACGAAGGTATCTTTGTTGGTTACTCACGCAAAAGAAAGGCCTAGAAATGTTATAATCTAAGCGAAAACATATAGTGGAGAGCATAAATGTTACATTTGACGAAGATGGTGTTCTCACAAATAATGATGAGGATCTAGAATCTTTGAAACTTCATACAGAGGCTGAAAAAGACACTGAGAAAATTCTAGAACAAGAAGCAATTGTCAACCAGGGAGAAGTAAATAATGATCATCAAGATATATAAGAACAACAACAAGAAGCTCCTCCAAAGAGAACAAAATAATGGATTCAAAAGAACCATCCATCAAATCAAATCACTGGTGACATAAATTAAGGTCGATAGCTTTGTTCATCACAACAAGCTCACATTTCTTTTCTAGCAACCTTTGAGCCTAGTATTTATTAGGAAGCTAGCCAGAATGAACATTGGGTAGCAGCTATGAATGAATAATTGGATCAAATCAAGAAGAATAACACCTGGAAATTAGTTCCACGACCAAAAGATAAAAATGTCATTGGGACTAAATGGGTGTTCAGGAATAAATTGAATGAAGATGGACATGTTACCAGAAACAAAGAAAGATTGGTTTGCAAAGGCTATGCACAAGTGGAAGGAATTGATTTCTCTGAAAAATTTGCACCAGTTTCCATAATGGAAGCCATCCAGATGTTTCTCGCGTATGCATGTTCAAGAAAAATCAAATTCTACCAAATGGATGTTAAGTCAATGTTTCTAAATGACGAATTAGAAGAAGAAGTTTACATCGAACAACCTGAAGGTTTTCTACTATCTGAAAAAGAAGACTATGTTTGCAAGTTAAAGAATGCTATATGGTCTCAAGTAGGCTCCCGAAGCATGGTATGCTCGTCTTGATGGATATCTACATCAACAAGGGTTCAAGAAAGGCACTGCTGATAGGAATATTTATGTACAAATAGATAAAGATAATTTAACAATCATTGAGGTATATGTACAAATAGGTAAAGATAGCTTAACAACCGTGTCTCGACCTATTGTTTGAACTACAGTCACTATTGGTTAAATGACTGTTTCGATTGGATCCTCTACCCCCTTTTCGCCATCTACAATTACTGCAGTTCCACAATTGAGTGGACAATCTATGGTTTTGTCCATGCATGGGGGGGAATCTAACCCTCTTTACGTACCTCCCCTCTCGGGTGGGGGGCCACTAAAATCTAGACCTATTCTTGGTGTGGAACAACCTAATGCTATTGTGGTGGAGCATGGTCTTCACAACATGCGAATACTATCATAGGTGTTATTCCTTTAGGTGGCCAACCTACTTTAGCTGCATTTGTCTTTCACCAATCTCACACTCAGTATTCTCAGTTTCAATAGCCCCTTTAACAACCGAACGTACCATATTCATATTTTCAGCAACCTAACATCCCTCATCAGTATTTTCAACAGTTGAATGTACAATATTAGTATGTTCCTTGACCGAACGCCTCTCAGAAGTATGTCCAACAGCCCCAGCTTCCTGCATGTGGCATTGCGACTAACCCTAAGTTTGTTCCTTACACCCAAACAGGTTCGAATCTCCCTCTGGGTCAACCTCATACTCAGTACCAGCCGATTCCTCATGGTTCGTACCAATAACCCCAACCTGGGCCTTAGTCTGGTGCTCAATATCAACATATTCCTAAGTACCAACAGGCCCAAATGGGACCTTAGGCTGGACCCTATGTTCAGCAAGGACCGCAGGCTGGACCCCATGTTCAGCAGGGACCACAGGCTGAACCTCATCTTCAGTAAGGACCTTACATCTCGCAAGCTATGGAACCTCAAATCTAGTAGGGGATCTATCAACAGCCCTAGCAGGGTCCTTATGTTCAGAAACCACTGCAGCAAGGTCCTTACCAACAATGGGGGAAATATGTGCATTCAAGACAAAATCCACAATATTGGGGGCAGAATCTGTATCAACCAAATTGGAACACCCTAACTTTTTCTCCTCATCATCCACCTTTGCCATTTTTGGCTATGTTGGAATTTCTAGATGTGTCAAAGCTTACAAATGACCCCATCCAACATTAGTTGCATTGGCCGTCAATTCCAACTAAGATTCCAAGAGATTGTCCTAAATTGTAATACAAGTCTGGGAAGACCCTCCAACCCATGTCATGACATACCACTTATGGTGCTCTTCTAATTCTTGGGTCAATGGTTCTATTCGTCTTCGTCTTTTCCGGCGTACTTTGACTGGTACTACGACCAAGTTGTATATTGTTGAACCTCATAATTACCCTCTCTTTAACAAATTTTCTCACATTTTTCCCTCACTTTCTCATAAGATCACAGACCCCAATCAATGATAAATGCTAGGTTTTGTCTTAAGGATGCATTAAAATTATTTCCATTTATATTTTCATGTTCTTGCTATTTGAATAGATATTTGCAATTCAGCTACACAACGCAGCCTATTCTACAGCTAACTGTGGATTCCATAGCTACTCTCATGGTCTGGCAGGTTCCAGGTGTCAAATGAAGAATTGGGCCACATGGTTGTTTCTAGAATAATCTCCACATGGATTCTATCCTATTCACTCAATCGAGATCGACAGAAAAGTAGGCCTAAGATCATGGTCAAAGGTGTGGTCAAAGTACGTTATCCAAAAGCAGCAGGACTCTTGATTTTCTCTGTCGTAGCAAATCAAGAGTCTAATAGTCCTATCGCAAGTCTAATTCGAATTAGCCACCTGTAGCAAGTTTATCTCACAAACAGTTATGTTATTTTCCTTTAAATATCGGTTGTAAAAGACTGAGAAGACGATTCAGAAATTAAGTGTTGAGTTTAAGATTTTTGTTGATACTCTATATTCAGACTTCATTTCATCATAATACAAAGTTCATGTTGCCAATGATTGTTTAAGTGCATCCTTAACTGGCTAGCAGTTCAGCCGAATCAGTTGCAGAGGACCCTTGCACTCGAGGAGGTTTTTCATTTTTTGTTTTTAGTTTAATTTCCACTTCTCTATTTTTAGCAAATATGTTTTCTAATTAGGTTAATGTTTCATTCCAGGTTTTTGATCAATAGCATAACATTAAATCACAATTGTGCAGATTTGTTCTTATAATATATTTCATGAAGATAGATAAATCTGTTTTCAAGTCGAATTAAGATTGAAGTAATAAGAATACATAATTTTCTAGTTTCCTTACTGTTTTGTCATTCATTTTCTTAGAATAGAATTGTCAATTAACTATGTCAATGGATGTTTTCAAAAGCAATTTCAAGATGATGATCCTAAACTAAATGGTTGGATGTCTAATTCATACAGTGATTGAATTTACTCTGCACATTGTTATTTGATTTCTAGGAATTTAGAGATTAAGGCATAATTGACTTCTCGCATAGCATCTCAAGAGGGTAATACTTCACCTTGAATGTTGTAGAAAGTCAAATATACATTAGTTTTTTATAGTGAGTTTTACATGCTTTCACATTTTGCTTTCAGATCCTCACTTAATTACATCACTAATATTCCTAAAATTTATTCCAAATACATTGATTTAATCATGTTCCAGGACTAAATGGTTGAATTTTTAATGAGTGCAATTACTGAGTTACCTTTTGCATACTTTACTTCGTTTTCTAGATCATTAGGTGTAATTGGTTACTCAACACTATCTCCAGAAGATCACACTTCATAATTGAATGTTGGAGTAACTAAATATACATTAAATGTTTTATTTGCATCCTTTGCTTACTGTTCTAGGACATTAGAAGTTAAAGTACAAATAGGTACTTAACATCATCTCAAGAAGGTCATACCTCATAATTGAATGCTGAAGTAACCAGAAGTACATTAGTTGTTTTCATTTTCTGCTTTTACTTAAGACAAACATTGCAATTTCAATCTTAGTTTTATAATTAGATCCATGGAATATAACTAATGATAAGATAAGATAGATGCTCTATTTTCCAAATTAGGTCTTAATTAGCCAACAATTTTTGGTTTATTTTTATGAAAATTAGATTAACCTAGGAACACTTCATTTTCTTCCTAATTAGAATCCATTAGATTCATTTAAATCTTTTCATAGTTTTATATTAAACATTCTTAGACATCAAAGAACAAAAACCCCCCAAAACAACATAAAATACAAAACGACGAAGTAATAAATAGGTTAACTAAGCACATACAGTGCACCACACTTCATCAGTTTACAAA
Source organism: Pinus albicaulis (assembly GCA_034641835.2). NCBI lineage: Eukaryota > Viridiplantae > Streptophyta > Pinopsida > Pinales > Pinaceae > Pinus > Pinus albicaulis. The sequence continues at coordinate 244,955,754 of CM076581.1, read as the reverse complement.
CCTTAGTTGATAATTAATGCAAACAATTTAAGACATTAAATTGACTAAACATTTTAGCACCGTTGCTGGGGAAGTGTAACTAGGTAACATCTAAAAAATGATATGAGTAGAGAAAGAGACTCTAGGGGCGGATTCATAGCTAGAGGCAGGAGTTTAATCCCTACAATACCACTCACTCCACCAAGACTAAGAAGTGATACACCTCCATCTCAAACTCATATTCCATATTTCACTAGCCATATACTTCTTGAAGTTCTAAGGTCAGAAATCCAATTAGGAGGATACCCTACTTCATCTACTGAGGCAGTCTTAGAAGAAGAAGATCCTAGGTCTCCAACAGAAGGAGTAACCTTTTTCACCTCTACAAGAGAACACATTTTAGCTGAAGAGTTAGAAATTCCTAGTGGAGAGGAATAAGAAGAACCTTTCTTCAACATACCATTGATAGAAGAACCAGAGGAAGAACAGGTAACCTTACAAATTGACTCTTATATCAGCTCTAAAGAATCTATAATGGCAGGAAGAGGAGAAGAAGGGGAAGGAGGAGAAATTATAAATGGAGAAAATCTAATATTTTGAGGAGGAGATAGAGGTAGAGGTAGAGGAGGAGATAGAGGAAGAGGTAGAGGAAATGTAGAAGGAGGCAAAAGAAATAGGGTAATTGAGAGTTATTTTGGATTCCCTATAGTTGATGAAAATACAAATGCCACCATGAAAAATATCTCACCTTTTGTCCTCCCAAACTTTCATGGATTGAAAAGTGAAGACCCTGAAACCTTTTTTTTTTAATTTGAAGTCTTGTGCAGAACTTATGTTTGTTTACAAGACCCTCAAAAACTCAAATTTTTTCCTTCAAAATTGAAAGGAGCAGTTCTAAAATGGTTCATGAGTCTAATCACTCGGTCTATCAGAACATGGAATGATATGAAGAGAGAATTTTTAGAAATGTATTTGGATTATTGCATACCTATTCATCACAAGGATGAAGTGTTTAAAATGATGCAAAGAGAGGATGAGAATTTGGAGGATTTAATTGAAAGATTCAACTACAACATAAAAAGAGCAAAAATGGATAATTTAGATCAAGACACTTTAAAAGCTCTTTTTTTGAAATCCATTAGAGATGAGTGGATAGACATCCTTAACATGATGGGGAACGGTGACATCTTTCAACTCCAATTACCTGACATTGGGGAATTATTTATTCATCTCTCAAGAGGAAAATAAAAAACTGGGAAAGGTCCAAGAGATCCTGCTCTTGCTAGGGTGAATAGATCTGCAACTGGAACAGTGAGTAGGGAATAAATTGGAAACATGCTTGATGAATTTAAAACAGACATTTTAGGGAGTCTCAGTGAACAGATAGACACCCTTAAGTTACAAAACAAGTAGAAAGTCGAGACTGATGCTTTAGCTATTTTCTGTCCCAAATGAAGAAAGAAGCATGCTTTAAGAGAATTTCCTCTTGATGCAAAATTCATAGAGACATATATGATTTGTTCTTAAAGTCATGAGACTAAGAGTTGTCCTTCAATTCTTGGTCTTAAGGTTGTTTTTCAAGAAGAAACAACTTCAAATCCAACATAATCTCTTTGTTTTGTTTCTAGAATACCATGGCAAGGGCCACAAACTCAAGGTTTTAATAACCAAATGTATACTCAGCCCCCACCAAACTGGAATTCTTGGCAGAAACCTTGGCCTCAATCTCAATCTCAATCTCAGCCTTGGGCTCAAGGAATGAAAAATCTCGATGGAAAACTCTCTCAATACTATCAATATCCTCCATCATATCCAAAATATCCTCCCGAACCAATTCCTCAACAAAATCAACAACCCCAACTCCAAAACCAAAACCAAAATCGATAACTCTCACTACCATTCCCTCAGAGATCAAATCAGCTACCTGCTCAACCATTACCAAACCCCAACAATTAAAATCCTCATAATACCTATATGATAGAAGGACAGAAATTTCCAACCTACATGATTACTCCTCTAGATCTTAATGATGTCCAACTCATATCTGGTAGGATATTCGAAAATAAAAAGCCTTTTGTAGTCATTCAAGAACAAGACAATTCTGAGGAAGATTCTCAACAGCTCAATAAAAGTTTTGAAGAAGTAACATCTCTTCGAAACCAAAATTCTGAAAAAGAAAAACAAAAAGAACCAATAAACTCGACTCCTATCATAGAGAAACTATCAGTATCTACTTCTACACCTCCTTTTACTGAAAGATTACAAGTTGATAGAGAGATAGAAAATCATATTGTGTTGCCTAATTATGATTTTCTAGATGAATTGAAAAATGTTTGTATCAAAATTCCTTTGTTACAAGCCATCAAGAAAATTCCAATTTTAGCTAAAACAATAAAGGAGTTGAGCATGAAGAAACCGGGAAGAAATACAAAAGAAATAAAAAGAATTTAGCTTGTAGGAAAAATAGCAGACATAATGATGGGAAAAATTGGCATACAAAAATATTTAGATCCAGGAAGTCCAGTTGTAAAAACACATATCAATGGAGTTGAAATTCCAAATACATTGATTGATTTAGGAGCATAAATAAACACCATGAGCAAACAAACCATGGAACAACTCAAGCTTCCTAATCTTCTTTATACACCTACATTACTTCAATTAGCAGATTGATCTGTAATCAAGCTAGATGGTGTGTTAGAAGATATTTCAGTGTCCTTACATTCTTGGGAGTACCCTATTGATTTTATGATCTTAACCCCTAAGAACAATCTAGGAGGACATCCACTTATATTAGGAAGACCTTGGTTGGCTACAGATGATGCTTTCATTAACTGTAGATCTGGTGACATGTATATTTATGATGGTAATTCAACTAATAAATTCGCTCTATATCCTCCAGCAAGAACAATCATAGAGATAGATGACAAAGAATGGATTGATGATGAAAATGATATACAACCTCTCTTTATTATTTCAACCATTAGTGAAGATAGTCAAATCTTAAATACAATAGAAAATTTTGAATCATCTCCAGAATATGAACATGATAAATTTCAAGAAAAATATAATATTGAATATTTTTCATCTAGGCAGATGTCTCTTTATTCTATGGAAGAATTTGGTAGCTCTACAGTTGAAATCTTTCCAGGGAAAACCTTGAGCATAAATAATAACTTGGAAAATTTACAACAGGAAAAGCTAATCAAAACATTACAACAACATTCTTCTGCACATGCATGGGAATACACTGACATGAAAGGAATTAGTCCTAAGACTTGTATACATCACATCTACATTGAGGAAAATTGTAAACCTATCAGACAACCTCAAAGAAGGATGAATCCAAATCTTAGGGAAAATGTGAAAGAGGAGTTACAAAAGTTGCTAAATATAAACTTCATTTACCCAATTTCAGACAGTCAGTGGGTTTCCTCTTTAGTGATTATGCCTAAAAATAATGGTAAATGGAGGGTATGCATTGATTATCGAGAATTGAATAAATCTACCCTAAAAGATCATTTTCCTTTACCCTTTATAGATCAAGTGTAGGATACATTAGCAAGTAAGAAGTATTTCTCATTCCTGGATAGCTTTAGTGGTTACAATCAAATTCAGGTAGCACCTGAAGATCAAGATAAGACCACATTCACCTGTCCATGGGGGACTTATGCCTACCGAGTGCTTCCTTTTGGATTGTGCACTTGCAACATTCCAAAGGGAAGTACTAGGAATTTTTTCTAATCTAATACATGATTGTGTAGAGGTGTATATGGATGACTTTACAGTTTATGGTAATACATTTGAAGAAGCTTTAGAAAAATTGGAAAAGGTTCTTAAAATATGTAAGGAAGCAAACCTTTCACTAAGCCATGAAAAACGTTTCATGATGTTTACAAAAGGGATTGTCTTAGCACATCACATTTCAGGAGACTGAATTAATGTTGATAAATCTAAAATTGAAGTCATCTCCAAACTATCAATTCCAAGTTGCCAAAAGGATGTTAGAAGTTTTTTAGGATTCACAGGATATCATAGAATATTTATAGAAAATTTCACCAAAATAGCATCCCCACTCTTCAAATTACTCACCAAATATTGTGAATTCAATTGGAATCCTGATTGCCAGTTAGCATTTGAGACTTTAAAAGCAAAAAATTCTGAAGCACCCATCTTAAGAGGTCCAAACTAGAAACTACCTTTTCACATTTCAACAGATGCTTCAGATACATTTCTAGGAGTTGTATTAGGACAAAAATATTTGATCCCCTATGCCATCTATTACACAAGAAATAATTTGACTCCCACAAATTTAAATTACACTGTAACTAAAAAGGAATTCTTAGTTGTTGTTCACGCTATCAACAAATTCAGACATTATATAACAGGCTATGAAACCTTTGTTCATACACATCACTCTACAATTAGATATTTAATGAATAAATCTATTACTAAAGGCAGAGTTACAATATGGTTATTACTCCTGCAAGAATTCAACATTACTGTTCTAGACCGACCTGGAAAACAAAACACAGTTGCTGATTTCTTGTCTAGAATTCAAAATATCAAAGATGACACTCCAGTAGAAGATAAATTTCCTAATGAATATATTTTTTTAATAACTACTCAGACTCCTTGGTTTGCAAATATTGCTAATTACTTAGTTACAGAAAAATTACCTTCACATTTTCTTTCTAGAGAGAAAAGAAAAATCATTCAATTAAGTGCAAGATAATCTTGGATTACTAATTAATTGTATAAGACAGGTCCAGATCTCATTATCAGAATATGTGTTCGAGAAGATGAAATGCCTGAAATTCTTAAAGCATGTCATGATGAACCTTGTGGTGGGCACTTTGCTAACAAGATGACAAGCTATAAAATCCTTCATTTAGGATATTATTGGCCATCCATCTTTAGAGATGCCAAAGAATATGTCAAAAGGTGTGACAATTGCCAAAGGGTAGGGAAACCTGCTCCATCAAATGAAATGTCATTACAACCTCAGGTACTCATTGAGCCTTTTGAAAAATGGACCTTGGATTTTTTTGGACCTATTAATCCTCCATCTAAACAAAAGAAGTATATTTTGGTATGCACTGATTATGTCACTAAATGGGTAGAGGCTAAAGCACTATCTTTTTCTAATGAATGATCTATAGTTAATTTTCTTTTTGAGGATATCTTCACTCGTTTTGGTGTTCCAAGAGAAATTGTAATAGATCAGGGAACTCATTTTACATCAAAGGTGGTGAAAAGGCTCGCGGAAGATTACAAGATCAAGCACAGAAAATCTACTCCTTATCATCCACAGGAAAATGGTCAAGTTGAATCTACCAATAAGGTGATTGAAGGAATTATCACTAAGACTGTACATCTACACAGAAGAGATTGGGCAGAAAGGCTCCCTGAAGCCTTATGGGCCTACAGAACTACATGGAGAAATACAACACGACATACTCCCTACGAACTTGTTTATGGAAAAAATTCATGTTCCCTATAGAGTTTCATATCCGAACCTTCAAGATGGAAGTCCAATTGGGACTTGATTTATCTGAAGCACATAACATATATTGGAGCAACTCAATGAGCTTGATGAAATCAGACAAGATGCAGTTCAAATAACCAGTATAGTCTAGCAGCAAAGGGCTAAATGGCATGATAAGTATATCAAGGAGAAGAAGTTTCAAGGAGGGGATTGGGCACTTTTGTTCGATTCAAAATTCAAATATTTTCAAGGAAAGTTTTAGACTCATTGGCTTTGGCGATATGAGATTGAAAAATTCTTTGATAATGGAGCAGTGAAGATAAGGACAATAGATGAAGAAAAGGTACCTCTTCTTGTGAATAGTCATAGGTTGAAAGTATATCATAAACCACTTTCAAAAGAAGAGTTTGTCAAGATTTTCCAAGATAATATTGATATGAATTTAGTGAAGAAGAAATCTTCTTCTTCACTAACTTAGATTTTAATTTTCCTACATACATAAAAAAATATATATATATATAAATTAAAAATTAAAAAAACATTAAAAAAAATAGTCAAGTGTATAAGTATGAAAACCAATCAATGATTGGCATACTTATACAGAAAATACAGGGTGAAAATCAGAGATTTTTGACATCCTATATTTTCCATTTTATTTTCTGTAATAAGTAGTGACACAAAACTACATTCATTGCAGTTCATAATCTGCAAATTCATTTCATTTTATAGTTTCATTCCATCTCACTCCACTATCATTCCATTTCACAAGTCATATTCCACTTTCATTCCATTTTCACACTCATTCCATTTCACAGTCATATGCCATTTTCCATTTCATCTCACATTCATATTCCATAGTCCTACTTCATTCTTTTTACAAAGTGCATTCTGCAGCTTACTGTATTCTGCAGCTGATTCTATTTTGTAGCCAATCATGTTCTACAGTTGGTTCCATTCTGCAGCTAATTCGATTCTACAGCCACATATTATTTAGCAGTCCTGACACGATTGTACAACCTGCAAACAAATGATGATTGCAAGGAATTGAAGGATTATGTTTTGAAGACCAACATGCTAAAAGGGTACCTAAGGATCAACACCAAAGAAAACAACAAATGAAAATGTTAAGTTCTAAAAGGTAAAGTGCAAAAAATTATTTTAATAGCAAGGTTAAAACATGAAGCATGTATAATATGGATATTCATATGTTTCCTTGGCAACTCATCATTTGATTTGATTGCAATCTCCATCATACTACATATCAGCCACATCCTCCATATTAAGTTGCATAATGGTCCATAATTAACTCCCTTGTTGATGATTAATGGTCATGACCTATGACGTGACATACTTGTCTACGTCTCTCTGAAACCCCTACCATCTATTTATTCCTACAAACCCTCAATAACCTTCCATCAGATACGTAACCAATTCATTTCATAAAACAGAAGGGTAACATTGAAGGTTGAGAATTCTGCATAGTAGAAGGATGGGGCTAATTATCATATTAGAACCGATGGGAGCAAAGTACATGGAAGGATACCCATAGATCAAAGAATTGTTGCAGAAAGCTGAATGGATTAATTTCATAGAGAAATTTAATGGTTTTCACAAGGAGATTACCAAATCCTTTGCTCGTTCTTTTGATGGTACCGAAGTAGAAATTGGAGATATCAAGTTTGTAGTGACTGAGTCATTCATGGCCGAGGCTACAGAACTTCGAAGGCATGGTGAAAGATGGCTAAAAAATAAGGAGTTCCATAGTGAATCATGGAAAGTAATACTAAAAAACCCAGGTATGGATGTCTCTGTTTTTAGAAAAGGTATCCCCGGTTCAGCTCTTAAAAGTAAATCGAGGAACATGCTCTTGGTTTTACAAAAAAATTTCACTTGTGAAGGAAGGTTTGGATGCATGTATGTCTATCATATCCGTTTACTGATGAATTTCCTAGAAAATGGTGATATCAATCTTCCTTTCTTTCTACTAAATAGTTTAAAAAGGATGGCGTCAAATGTGCAAAATAGAATACAGTTCATAGATACCACCATGCATCATCATGGGTTGGTAAAGATAATAATTGAGTTTCATTTAAAAATCATAGGAGATACCTGGGAGGATTTCCTTATTAGAAATCATTTTCAAGAAGCACTAGAGTCACCTAAATAAGATAATGTTAGAAGAAGTAGAAGAAAAAATATTGATATAAATGTTGAAAATAAACCTGAATCTTCATTACAGAAGAATGATGAAGAGCTAATCTCTGAAGAACTGACATAAATCAGAAAGCAAATCAAGACAAGGGGTAAGATAAGAAATAGGATTAAGGTTACAATTGAGGAGAATGTAAGTCCTCCACAATCGAGAAGGAGCTCTAGACTCCAAGGTTCTATGAAGAAAACATTATCAAAAGGGACAAAGCTTATAAATCTAGATGAGGAAACCCCAATACCATCTCATGTTAACATTTCTCCTGCACACAGTCCTCAAAATTCTCCTATTCATCATTTTGAAGGTAGCCTCAACAGAAGATCTCCAGGCATAGACCCAGTTCAACAACAAATATATGATTATGTAGAATCACTGGAGAAGAAAAATGCATCTATGAACCCAAAACCTTCTGTCAATCCACAAGAACCTCTATTTGATGCTCTTAAACATGATATTTATGAACTAGAGATATTAAACATACATATCAAATAGGAGAATGAGACCTTGAAGTGGCAAAACAAGTTGGACAAGGTAATTCATGACAATACCATTCTGCATCTAGGACTGTGGTATAAGAAAAATAGGAAATTGAAATGAAATAATAAGTTACTACACAGAGCAGTCATTAACCTCAAGTACAAGCTTCTTATGAGAAGGCCTAGGATGACAGACACTTCAAAGAAGAACAAAAGAAGGAAATTGGATGTGCTACCAGAAGTGTCTAAGAAAATGCAATAAGAAAGGAGAACTCACATTTTTTGCAAATTGCATGAGGACATGCAATGATTTTGTAGTGGGGGTATGTTGAACCTCAAAATTACCCTCTCTTTAACAACTTTTCTCACCTTTTTCCCTCACTTTCTCATAAGATCACAAACCCCAATCAATGATAAATGCTAGGTTTTGTCTTAAGGATGCATTAAAATGATTGCCATATTATATTTTCATGTTCTTGATATTTGAATAGATTTTTGAAATTTAGCTACAGAACGCAGCCTATTCTGCAACTAACTATGGATTCCATAGCTACTGTCATGGTTTGGAAGGTTCCAAGTTTCAAATGAAGAATTGGGCCACATGGGTGTTTCTAGAATCATCTCCACATGGATTCTATCCTATTCACTCGATCTAGATCGACAAAAAAGCAGGCCTAAGATCATGGTCAAAGGTGTGTTCAAAGTACGTTATCCGAAAGCATCAGGACTATTGATTTTCTCTGTCGTAGCAAATCAAGAGTCTAACAGTCTTATTGCAAGTCTAATTTGAATTAGCCACCTGTATAAATTTTATCTCACAAACAATTATGTTATTTTCCTTTAAATATTGATTGTAAAGGACCGAGAAGACAGTTCAGAAATTAAGTGTTAAGTTTAAGCTTTTTGTTGATACTGTGTATTCAAATTTCATTTCATCATAATACAAAGTTAGTGTTGCCAATGATTATTTAAGTGCATCCTTAACCAGCTAGCAGTTCAGCCGAATCAATTGCAGAGGGCCCCTGCACTAGAGGAGGTTTTTCATTTGTTGTTTTTAGTTTAATTTCCACTTCTCTGTTTTTAGAAAATCTGTTTTCTAATTAGGTTAATGTTTCATTCCAAGTTTTTGATCAATAGCATAACATTAAATCACAATTGTGAAACCTTGTTCTTCTAAGATATTTCGTGAAGATAGATAACTCTGTTTTCAAATCGAATTAAGATTGAAGTAATAAGAATACACAGTTGCCTAGTTTCCTTACTGTTTTGTCATTCATTTTCTTAGAATAGAATTTTCAATTAACTGTGTCAATGGATGTTTTCAAAATCCATTTCAAGATGATCATCCTAAACTAAATGGTTAGGTGTCTAATTCATACAGTGATTGAATTTACTCTGCATATTGTTATTTGCTTTCTAGGAATTTAGAGACTAAGGCATAATTGACTTCTCACATAGCATCTCAGAAGGTAATACTTCACATTGAATGTTGCAGAAATTCAAATATACATTAGTTATTTATAGTGAGTTTTACATGCTTTCACATTTTGCTTTCAGGTCCTCACTTAATTGCATCACTGATATTCCTAAAAGTTATTCCAAAGAAAGAAATTTAATCATGTTTCAGGACTGATTGGTTGAATGTTTAATGAGTGCAATTACTAAGTTGCCTTTTGCATACTTTACTTGGTTTCCTAGATCATTAGGTATAATTGGTTACTCAACACCATCTCAAGAAGATCACACTTCATAATTGAATGTTGGAGTAACTAAATATACATTAAATGTTTTCTTTGCATCAATTTCTTACTGTTCTAGGACATTATAATTTAAAGTACAAACCGTTACTTAACATCATCTCAAGAAGGTCATACCTCATAATTGAATGTTGAAGTAACCAGAAGTACATTATTTGTTTTCATTTTTTGCTTTTACTTAAGACAAACACTGTAATTTCAATCTTAGTCACTAGAATCAGATCCATGGAATACAACTAATGATAAGATAAGATAGATGCTCTATTTTTGAAATTAGGTCCTAATTAGCCAACATTTTTTGGTTTATTTTTATAAAAATTAGATTAACCTAGGAAAACTTCATTTTCTTCCTTCTTAGAATTCATTAGATTCATTTAAATATTTTCATAGTTTTAAATTAAAATTCTTAGACATCAAATAACAAAAACTCCTCAAAACAACATAAAATACAAAACAACGAAGTAAGAAATAGGTTAGCTAAGCACATAAAATGCACCACACTTCATTAGTTTACAAACCTCGTTTGATAATTAATGCAAGAAATTTAAGACATTAAATTGACTAAACATATATTGAGCTCCCTAAAGGAATTTTATTCGATTTCAATTCTCTAGCTATGGATTTTCTCACTCATTTCCAGTTACATGTCCAGTATGAAACTGGTACCATATCCTCACCTCGTTGAAGCAGTCAATTGCTACTAACATTTCGGATCACATTCACGAATGGCGATGTCCACATCACCTCATAAAATTTGAGATCCCTGATCAATTGTTGACTGAATCGTCTAATAAATCATTCATTCCCAAGATTGATAAATATCTTGCCATGGGTGTATCTGTAATGGAGGAGGAAGTCATTGCCAGATCCCAATACCTCAATTTAGTTTATTCCCAATCTGGGACTCTATACGAGCTCTTGGCTAATGTGTCATGACCTTAAATTGATCCCGCATCAACTCATTCTCCTGCTACAACTCCGGTGGATGGTGTTATCGGGATAGTAGCTCATACTGATAGTAGTGCGCCTAAAACTTATTCAAAATATAAATCCACTATTGTCATTGCACCCTCCACTCCTTCCAAAAACCAAGAGAATCCTGGCAAAACCTCCAAGTTAAATGTTGTTCAATATACCACAACAGAAAAATCCTCGAAAGGTAAGAAAAATGGTAAAGGTAAATCCAAATCCGACAACCTAAACAAGATTCTAAAAATTCATCAGCCAATGATTCTTCCATGCGCGAGCCTAAATATCCTTACCTAATCTATGATGATGATCATTACACCAAGGATTTTCCTTGATGTGCTGAAGTTTCCAGTCTTCTGAAGGGCGCACCTGAGACTCCGACTATCTTGAAAGAACCTTTCCCTTCTCAGCAGATGCAAATGGTAGATCAAGCTCAATCTTCTGTAAACCCTCAGGTTTTCATGGTTGGAACGAAACCTATTGCCATTACCATGAGATCAAAAGACTACCCAAATCCATCCAAGGATCCTATGGAACCATAAGTTATAAATCACCCTTCCCCTTCCATGCCTCCTACTTCTGATCCTCTCCAATTTGAGAGACCTAGTACTGACTCCATCATCTGAGCACCCCCAAAAGGTGTTCTTCGGAAATCGTCCTATAATCCAAATGCGAAAGCCGCATAACACTACAATACTGTAGAGGACCTATCTCAAGAGCCTTCAGCGATGTCGGCTTTTTTAGTCCTTCAATCGTGTCCATCACAACGAAAGGCACTACTTTCCACTATTGGAGGGATATATACTATAGATTCTAATCTTATTACTTTCGATCTCAAGAATTTCGTTCCTTGCCTCCTTTCTCAGGTGAATTTTCTGATTCAGGTTATCATCATGGGAAATAATGTTCATAGGATTTTCGTTGATGAAGGCACTTCGACCTGTATCATGTATGTCACATGCTAGAAACCCATCAGCTCTCCTCCGTTGAGTCAGTCCCCGAATACTTTGGAAGATTTCGACGGTAGAGGTTCTCAGCCGTACGGTATTCTCAAAGCATTTCCCATCATGTTGGAGGGAAACATGGTACATTTATAAGTTGAGGTGGTAGACGCCAACTTAAATTATAATCTCCTTCTCAGACGCAATTGGATGCATGCCATGGTTTGCGTGGTCTCCACCCTTTTTTGTGTTCTCTGTTTTCCTCACCAGGGAAAAATCGTGACTGCCAATCAATTGGCTTTCTTTTCCTCCAAATCTTCAATAGGAAACATTCCATATGTTTGGAAGATCGCTACCCATTATGATAAACATTGGGTCGGGCCTACTCAAAGACTCATCCCTTATGGGAATTTTTCCACTCCCGCTTATGAATGTCACCACTGTCAATATGATATTGTCTGGTCAAGATCCATGGATTGTTCCCAATCCCGACTATCTCCATATTTTTGGTGATGTTATGCCTCTGAGCCATGCTGAAAAAATGTATCAAAGTATTCTCATGGCTTCTGAGGCTGCATTCAGAACCAATGATCATTTGGTTTCCTCTTTGGACACTTATGCGAAGTCTCCTTGGTTTGGTTCTTGGGAATATGATGATCCCTTGAATGAAACTTTTCCCACAGACGAAAGTATCATGGAGGTAATGTCTCTCAAAGAAACCCCATGGGATGATGAACATCATCATTCCTCGTCTCTCCCAATCCCAGGTGACATCTCCACCTATATAGAATACCTTTCTTCGTCTGTACCAACTGACCCATTTCAAAATCTGTTCTTGGTTAATGAAGTGATGTTTGAAGGGAACATGGGAAATATTACTCCAACCATTCCAATCGACATCTCTTGGATTGTCGCGAATGTATTTTTCCGGGTTTCTTGTTCTCCCCATGAGCTCAAGATTTACATTTCTTTCCTCAAAAAGCATGACCCACCCACTCCCTTCGACCATGTTCTTACCTTTTGGCCACTTTCCCTAGGGGGAATTATTTCCATGCTTCGTAACCCTTACTCAACCAGGGGGCATGGGCACTTCATTGATGCTTTGAATATTCTCACAAAATTGGCTGAGGTAATGCCTACATGTAATATCAAGGTAGAACCGTCAGTCTATTTCTGTTAATCATGACAGAAATTAGTCATCTGAGTTCACTCTTTAACTCTATTTGAAAAAATATTACACTTAATCATGAGTATCATACTTTATACATTAGTGTGCTCTGATTGGATTTTTGGTGTGATTGTTTGCTTTGTAGACATGTTCCTCTACTCACCTTGTGTTCCAATTGGTTTACAAATTTCATTGAATCATTACGTCAATTTGATGATGGCGCTTGTCGTAGCACACAGGACCTGTCCTCTGCAACATGGGCACTCTTTGCCCCTCATGGCAAGTTGATTAATTTAAAAGGTATTTTTTTGGGTCGAACAACTAACAATATTTACGAATATAATGTGGTGATCAAGCTATTATCGAATGCTATTGTTCTCGGGATTAGATATTTGGTTGTTAAATTAGACTCACAACTTGTGGTGTTACAATTAAATGGCCATTATTTTGTGCGAAATCCTCATATTTTACGTATGTGTTTCTGTGTTCAATTATTGAAAAGGCATTTTGATTTTATCACATATCAACATATTCCAACACAGTTAAACACATTAACAAATACATTAGCATATCATGTATTAGATAGTCATTTACGCAATATTTAAAAAACCATCACATCATTATGATACATAAGCATAAGTAGTCATAGAAAAATGCATATATATATATATATATATATATATATATATATATATATATATATATATATATATATATATATATATCGGGTTTATCAAGTTTGTTACATCCAAAATCTCAAAAAATGTGTGTTATGTTAAAACATGGCTATTATCTGCCCACGTGGTGCTTGTGATAGCAGGTGACTGCTCAGATCACTCGCTAGAGTAACCGATGCAGTCTGCCTAGAACCCCGACCATATGCCTCTTGAAGGGAAGAGGAATGCCATCAAAGGTAGCATACTGTGAGATACCTCTCGTAAGGCCTACCAAGTTCCGCTCTAACTCAGCTAGTGTATATGCTCCCTCTTCATAAGGGACATCCTCTACCGGGTGGGCTACCCTCCGCACGATCAATGACATACCAAGTGGTATTTGAGGACCCATATCTGTAAAAACATCATAATTTTATTTTTCATAATACATAACAAAAACATTCAAAAAAAATAAATAAATCAATAAAAATAAAAAAATTACCTGCATCAGTCCATTGTGTGCCTCGTGGAATTGGTATATATGGATCTCCTTTGAATTCGGTATATGCTAGTGTATATGCTTCGTGGTTGACTTTTGTAGATAACATCTCTAAATGATGACATTCGACTATATAGGCTGGCGCTCCCTTTCGGATCATCTTCATCATCTAGGATGATGATACTATTTGATTTTCTGGGGCTTGGAATCCAAATAACTTGTGCTTCCGCCCTTCCCACTTAAAGCTTATAAACTGCTTCTGATGGTTGGTCGAATAAGTACCCAAGGTTTGTAACCACTGAATTCCTAAAACCACATCTACTCCTCCGAGTGGTACGACATAGAATGGAGATTCTAAACTAAAGTCTTTAATCTGCAATTTGACTTTATGGCATTTTCCTACTTGTTCAATCTTCTTACCATCGGCCACCATTACCTTCATATTAGGCATGGGAAAGGTAAAGAGGTTGAGTCTTTTGGCCATGGTTGAATCTAGAAAATTGTGCATGCTGCCTGTGTCTATGAGAACCATTACGTTGTTTTTCTTTATATGTCCCCTTAATTTTAGTGTCTGCGGTTGTGATATACCTGTCATGGCTGATAATGACACTTGCGGGGTGCTGTCACCATCTACTTCTGGAAAGAATTCTAGGGTATCTTCTATCCCTTCTATGTATGAATCATCATTGTCAGAATCATTAGTTGCTTCACAGTTATACATATTTTTTTCTTTCCCATTAGCACATCTGTGCTTAGGGTCCCATTTTTCGCCACAACGTTTGCATTTGCCTTCCTTTATTCTTTGTATTTCCAGGTTAGATTTGTCTCCTTCGCGCAGGCGTGGTGGAACATATTTCATGTTATCTTCTTTTGTAGATTGAGGAAACCGTCGTCTCGAATATACTTTTTCTGGTTTTGATAATCTTTCAAACTTCTTTTCAGCAGCTTTTTCTTTTTGCCTTGCTACTTCTACGGACGTAATTTCATGAAGTTCTAGTTCTTCCTGTATGTGGATTTTAAGTCCTGAGATGTAAGACTGGATTAGACGAGATTCCGACAATCCTGGTACTCGTGTTGCCAAGGTCTCCCATTCTCGAGTGTACTCATCCACATCTCCTTTTGGCGTAATTTGATAAAGGTTGAAAAAAAAATTTCTTCTTTTATGCCTTGAAACCTTTTGAAGAACGCATCCTTAAATTTCCTCCAACTGATAGCGAGCGTCGTCTTTTTCCACCACATATACCAATTATATGTTTCTCCTTCCATTTTCATGGAAGCATGCTTAATTTTTTCGTCATCACTAGTAATGTCATAAATCTCAAAATATTCTTCCGCTTTATTAAGCCATGCAACGCTATTTTTTTCATTACCATCAAATTTGGGTAGCTCGATTTTGGCTTTTCGCTGATATGTTAATGGTGGAACAAGAAGGGGATATTGATTAGCAAATGCATTCCAGAGCTGCTTATTTTGAAAATCTGCATTACTATCTTCTTGATGATGTGGGGAATCGGTTTTTTCCTGATGCTCTTCTGAGTTCCCTGAATCTGCGGAATTGTTTTGTTGATTTGGTTCCCTGTTAGGAGATGTTGGGAATTGTGTCTGACTTAACTTATCTATCTTATCATTTAGCTTATTGAAGAGTTCTGTCATATTGTTCATTGCTTCTGTGGTCTCGTGATGATTTAGCCACATTTGTCTTTCTATTCGATTTGTTGTATCATGGATTTTTTTGATGTCGTTGGAGTGCCCTGAAACTGTACCTTCCAGATTGACTAATCTTTTTCCGAATTCTTCGGAATTGTTATTGATTTGCTTCTCAAGATCTCCTAATTTCTTCTGGAATTCCGCCATCGACATTGACGAAGACATCGAGCGTGTATGAGGTGGGGAATATCTTTCTGCCAGTTTCTCCTCTTTTTTCTTTAAAATTAATTAATTAATAATTAATTAATTAATTAAGTTTTTTTTTTTTTGAATTAATTAATTAATTAATAATAATTTTTTTTTTGAATTAATTAATTAATAATAATTTTTTTTTAAAACTATATAATTATTATATATATATAATTTTTAATTAAAAATTATATAATATATATAATTGTTATATATATAATTATTAAATGAAAATTATATATATAAATGAGTTATATAATTACAATATATATATATATATATATATATATAATTATCAATTTAACTATATAATATATATTTTATATAATTAAAAAAAAATATCGTTCTGAACCGGCACACCGTTTAGATTTATAACAAATCGCTTTTTTTTTTTCTGATGTCACCAACCGTCCGCTTTAAAAAAAAACGAGCCCCTTCAGTTTAATAAACCCACGATTTATAATATCACCGAACTTGTTGTTAAAAAAAACGAAACCTCGGGTCAGAGCAGTGACACGACGACAGCAGCTTGGATGTGGACGACACCAGCGGTCCGCTTAACCCAACGTCTTTTTTTTATTTGCTGCGACTGTAGTGACACGTAAACCTGTTTCACGCTGGAGTGTAAAAACTCTGTGCTGGAAATCTAAAAACATGAACAAAGATCGAAATTTGTAATTGGCGGAAGTGCAGGGTGTAATGCGTGAGGGTGCAGGGTGTAATGCGTGAGACGGGGAGGTGTAATGCGTGCAATGGGAGGGCGTAATGTGAGAGACGGGGAGGGTGTAATGCGTGAGAGTGCAGGGTGTAATGCGTGAGGGTGTAAGGGAAGGTAAATGCGTGAGAGTGCAATGGAGTGTAATGGTGTTGATTGTTTTATAAAAAAAACTTTATGTGAGGGGGTTGGGATGGGTTTGGTGAGCGTAGAGAAGATTGTAATTCTGCACTTGGTAAAAAAAATTCCTGAAATTTCCGTTGGAATTTTTTTTTTTTAACCTGATGATCCACAGATCCAGAAGAGCGATGGCTCCGATACCAATGGAGTGTAAAAACTCTGGTAAACTTGATAAATATATATTATTAATGATGAAGATAAGAGATGATTACAATGAGGGATCGCCTAGGCTTTAAATATAGCCTCAAGGTGTCCCTTGGCGAAGAGGCATGATCTTTGATCATGCCCTTTCAGTTAATAACCTAAGATAACTAAATCTAATTAATAAATAATAAAATATACATAACAGAGATACCTCTCGTAAGGCCTACCAAGTTCCGCTCTAACTCAGCTAGTGTATATGCTCCCTCTTCATAAGGGACATACTCTACCGGGTGGGCTACCCTCCGCACGATCAATGACATACCAAGTGGTATTTGAGGACCCATATCTGTAAAAACATCATAATTTTATGTTTCATAATACATAACAAAAACATTCAAAAAAAATAAACAAATCAATAAAAATAAAAAAATTACCTGCATCAGTCCATTGTGTGCCTCGTGGAATTGGTATATATGGATCTCCTTTGAATTTGGTGCCTACATATGAAAATTCCTCAACCACGATGATTTGATGATGCATCCAGCTAAAAATGATGTAGCGAAACCAATCTGTTGGCCCCCACCTTGTCGAAGCATGATCTCGTACCACCTCAACAGTCTCGGGTCCCTCGAGGCTAGATCATGGATCTCCAACTGTTGGTACTGAAACAATGGTACTATCTCTAAGAAAAAGGTCACCATAATGGACCCATACCTGAATTGTTTCAAACTCCCTAACTTGAACTTGGTTAATTGGCTCTTCATATTGTCTAATAAACCCTCGCACTAGTTAAACATCGTCAGGGCCAGACAGTCCACCGCATAATGGAGGAGGAAGTCATTGCTAGAGCCCAATACATCGATTTAGTTTATTCCTAATCTAAGAATATATACTAGCTCTTTCTTGATGCGTCGCAACCTTCAATTGATCCTGCATCATCTCAATCTCCTGTTACGCCTTCGGTGGATGGTGTTATTTGGACAGTGGCTCGCACTGATAGTAGTGCACCTAAAACTTCTTTGAAGTATAAATATACTACTACCACTGCGCCCTCCACTGCTTTCAATAACTAGAATAATCCTGGTAAAACCTATGAGGTAAAAAAATTTCAATCTAGCACAGCAAACAAATCCTCGAAAGGTAAGAAAAAGGGTAAAGCTAAATCCAAATCCGATAACCCTAAACAGGATTCGAAAAAGTCATCTACTAACGATCCTTCCACGTGAAAGCCTAAATATCCTTTCCTGATCTGTGATAATGATCATTACACCAAGTATTGTCCTCAAAGTGCCGAAATTTCTCGTCTTCCGAAGGGCGCACCCGAGACTCCAACTATCTTGAAAGAACCTTTCCCTTCTCAGTAGATGCAAATGGTAGATCAAGCTCAATCGTCTAGAAACTCTTAGGTTTTCATGGCTGGAATGAAACCTATCGCCATTACCACGAAATCGAATGACTACCCCAATCCATCCAAGGCTCCTATGGAACCGGAAGTTACAGATCACCCTTCCTCTTCCATGCTTCCTACTTATGGTCCTCTCACCTAGTAGTGACTCCATCTTTCGGCCACCCCCAAAGGTGTTCTTTGGAAATCGTTGTCTGCTCAACTTAGTGTTCCTAAATTGATTTCATAAATTTTCAACCAGGGCTAGTAAACTGTTGAAGTGAAGTGCACTATATGTGCCTAGGTATATGCTTCCTACTTCGTTGTGTTTAGTGTTTTTCTAGTGTTTTTGGTTTTGTGTTTTTTTATGCTAAGAGGAAAAGAACTAAGTGTTGGTAAAGAGAAGTTGTTGGTCACACTAAAATAGAGCAAAATCTATTCTAAACTATGTATGGCACTTAAGAACAGAAAATGCAAAACTTGACAAGAAAAATAACTTGTAACATGAACTCAGTCCAATTCATTCATTAGAAGTATATTGGAACAACTTGAGAAAAGGATGGGTTTAATGCAATGAAGTTCTTCTAAGTAAACAACAACCTACAATATCACAGAGAAAACCTCATCCATGGTTAGAAATTTGTTGCAACACATTTGGAAAAGATTATCTGCAACATAGTAAGGAACCCTACTTTAAATTGACTTATGACACTACAATTAATCCATTCTACAACTCAAAATGTCACCATTAAGCCTCATTCAAGGGTTAGAAATCTTTTGGAATAGTTTTAGAAAGAGGCAGTTTGTAAAATTATGAGAAATCGCAGAATAGTGAAGACTTCAAAATGACATTACCAATTCTTGTTCCTATGATAATGATGTATTAGTAGAGATTAAGAACAAGAGTAGTTTGTAAATAATGAAGGCCTTTAAGTCTAATTTAACAGAACTAGAGTACAACTAGCTAATAAAACTTGAAATTCAATGAATAGAACTGAACTAGAATGCAACCAATCAAACTTGAAATACAGTGAACAAAATTGAACTAGAGTGCAATTAACCTTCGAAGTATTACAGCTGAACTAAAATGCAACTAATCTCTGAAATACTACAGCTCTATCTCGTTCAGTGTTAGTGATATTTTGGAACAATTCATAAGAATAAGACTGGCTGTAACATCCGATGTAAGTGAGCGTAAAACATAAAGTTCAGAAAACTGCTTAAATTAGGAATGAAACAGAGTTACAGTTACTTATCTAAACAATATGCACAGAGCTTCTCGGGCAGTAGGGGCCCTCTACCACCGGATTAGCATACAAATCTCCTCAAGATTGCTTCAGGTCATGCAATAAAGTTGTACTTCTTTCATTAAAGGAAAAATACTCCAGAAACAGAGTATTACGGTCTTTTGAGATCTAACAACAAAACATCAATCTAGCTAACTGTCTCTCAGTTTCCTGAGTTATTCTTATAAGAGAAATACATAACTGCCCTGGAGAAGAAATAGGGACAAGTTTCTTTTCAATCAAAATCAAATTAGAACTCTTGTGGAGGCCTCGTACTTTGCTGAAGACATCTGTAGAGTCCTTGTCCTGGTAGGAATCTGCTTCTTAGTTTTGGTTTCCTCCACATGCATAACCACCTATAGATTTTTGCTCAGACTTCGTAGAGGGCAAGAAATGATGTAGGAGTGTTGTGGAATTCAACCATATGCATTTTTCCTTTAAGTGACACCTGTAACCTGTGTGAACATGAAGATAGTTGCGGAATAGGCGACTAGCTACAGAATGGCTGCATTCTGTAGCTGAGTCTACTCAAAATTTACTACAACAACAAAACCACGAAAATATAGCAAGTCAGTCATTGTATGCATTCCTAAAGTGACTTTAATCAATCCTATTGATCTTTTGAGCCTATAATTGATAAGGGACAGAGGAAATGGAGTCAAATTTGGTGAAAGGAAAGGACATCTTTGGAGCTCAACAATCGTCCTATAATCTGAATGTAAGAGATGCACAACACTACAATATTGTAGAGGACCTGGCTCAAGTACCTTCAGCGATGTCGGCTTTGGAATTCCTTCAGTTGCATCCATCACAATGGAAGGCACTACTTTCCGCAATTGGAGGGATTGATCTCATAGATTATAATCTTGTTACTTTTGATTTCGAGAATTTTGTTCCTCGCCTCCCTTCTCAGGTGGATTTTCTGATTCATGTTACCATCATGAGAAATAATATTCATAGGACTGTCCTTGATGAAGGAGCTTCGAACTGCATTATGTCTGTCCCATGCTGGAAAACCATCAACTCTCCTCTGTTGAGTCAATCCCCGAATACCTTGGAAGCTTTCGACCGTAGAGGTTCTCGGCCATACGGTATTCTTAAATAATTTACCATCCTTCTCAGATGCATTTGGACGCATGCCATGGTTTGCATGGTCTCCACCCTTTTTCATGTCCTTCGTTTTCCTCATCAGATAAAAATCGTGACAATCAATCAGTTGGCTTTCTTTTCCTTTGATTATTCAACATGAAACATTCCAGATGTTTGGAAGACCACTACCCCTTATGATAAAATTGGGTCAGGCATATTCAAAGACTCGTCCCTTATGGGAATTTTTCCGCTCTCACCTCTGAATCCCGCCACTATAATTATGATATCGTCTGGTCACGATCCATGGATTATTTCCAATCCCAACCAGCTCAAGAGTTTTGGTGACGTTATGCCTTTGTGCCCTGCTAAACAAATGTATGAAAGTATTCTCATGGCTTCTGAGGCTGCATCCAGAACCAACGATCATTTGGTTTCCTCTCTGGACACTTATGCGCAGTCTTCATGGTTTGGTTGTTGGGAATCTAATGATCCCTTGAATGAGACTTTCCCCACCGACGAAAGTATCGTGGAGGTAATGTCTCTCAAAGAAACCCCATGTGATGATGGACATCATCGTTCCTCATTTCTCCCAATCCCAGGTGACATCTCTGCTTGTCTAGAATCCCATGCTTCGTCTGTACCGACTGACCCATTTTAGAATCTGATCTTGATTCATGAAGTGTTGTCCAAAGGGAACATGGGAAATATTACTCCAACCACTCCAATCGACATCTCTGGGATTGTCACGAATGTCTTTTTTTGGGTTTCTTGTTCTCTCCATGAGCTCAAGATTTACACTGCTTTCCTCAAAAAGCATGACCCACCACCTCCCTTCGACCCTGTTCTTACCATTTGGTCACTTGCCCAAGGGAGAATTATTTCCATGCTTCATATCCCTTACTAGGCCAGGGGACATGGGAACTTCATTTCTGTTGTGAATATTCTCACAAAATTGGCTGAGGTAATGCCTACATGCAATATAGACGTAGAACCATAGTTCTATTTCTATTAATCATGACAGAAATCAATCATTTGAGTTCATTCTTGATCTCTATTTGAAAAAATATTACACTTAATCATGAGTGTGATACTTTGTACATTATTGTTTTATTCATTAGTATGCCATGATTGGATTTTTGGTGTGATTGTTTGCTTTGTAGACATGTTTCCTCTGCTCACCTTGTGTTCCGCTCGCTTTTCAGATGTCATCGAATCATTACGTCGGTTTTGCTGATGGCGCTTGTCGTAGCACATGGAACCTGTCCTCCACAGCATGGGTAATATTTTCCCCTGATGGTGAGTTGATTAATTTACAAGGTATTTGTTTGGGTCGAAAAAATAACAATATTGTCGAATATAGTACGGTGATCGAGCTATTATTGGATGTTATTGATCTTAGGATTAGAGATTTGGTTGTTAAATTAGACTCACAACTCGTGGTGTTATAGTTAAATAGCCATTATATGCTTAATCCTCAAAATTTGTGTATGTATTTGCGTGTTTGATTATTGGAAAGGCATTTTGATTTTATCATATATCAACATATTCCAATATGGTTAAACACATTAATAGATACATTATCAAATCATGTATTAGATAGAAATTTGCGCAATATGTAAAAAACCAACACATCATTATGATACACAAGTAGTCGTATATATATATATATATATATATATATATATATATATATATATATATATATATCGGGTTTGTCAAGTTTGTTACATCCAAAATATCAAAAAATATGTGTTATGTAAAAACAAGGTTTCTATCCACCCACATGGTGCTCGTGATAGCACGTGACTGCTAGAATCACTCGCCAAAGTAGTCATTGCAGTCTGCTTGGAACCCCTACCATATGCCTCTAGAAGCGAAGACGAATGTCATCAAAGGTAGTGTACTCTTAGCTGCCTCTCGTAAGACCTACCAAGTTCCGCTCTAACTCGACTAGTGTATCTGCTCCCTTCTCATAAGGGACATCCTCTACCGAGCGGGCTACCCTCACACGATCGGTAACATACCGGGCGGTCTCTAAGGACCCATATTTGTAAAAAAATCATAATTTTACATTTCAGAATACATAAAAAAAACATTTAAAATCTAAATTTAAAAAAAAAAAACAAAAAAACAAAAACAAAAACAAACAAACAAACAAAAAAATTAATTACCTGCATCAGTCCACTGTGTGCCTAGTCGAATAGGTAGATCTGGATCTCCTTTGAAGTCGATGCCTGCATATGCAAAGCCCTCAACCATGATGAGTTAACGACAGAGCTAGCTGAAAAAGGATGTAGGGAAATGCATCTGTTGGCCCCCACCCTATTGGGGCATGATCTCACACCACCTCATCAGTCTCGGGCCCCTCGAGGTTGGATCATGGATCTTCAACCACTGGTACTGAAACAATGGTACTCTCTCTAAGAAAAAGGTCACCGGAATGGACCCGTACCCGAATTGTTTCAGCCTCCCTATCTTGCACTTGGTTAATTGGCTCCTCATATTGGCCAATAACCCCTTGCACTAGTTAAACATTTTTAGAGCCAAACAATCCACCGCATACTGGAATTGAGATTTTGGTTCCTCGTGTAACGCTTGGGCTCCTGCCACTCTATTTATGCAGTGAAGGATTGTGCGCAAGGGAAGCACTTTAATAGAGGAGATATTTATCTTTTGGGCCCCGTGATAGTTTCTCTAGATGAGCATATTGGTACTTTCACCCGATGCGAGAGCTCTCGAGAGTTGGATTCTCTCCCCTCTCCTAGACAAAATTGTAATGAAATAGATTTCCATCACATCTAATTCCAATTCCTGGTCCCTAATGATTAATATTTGTCGATCCAGATCCCATATTCCAATAAAATATTGGAGCAGCTGCAGCTGAGCTCTCAGCCCTGATGTCTAGAAGAATTTCAGTAAACCGCAATTACGCAATGCATTTACTCAATTTTTGTCTTGCAGTGCTTGGAGGTCTTCCACCTGGTGGCCTCGTTCTTTCCATTCAATCACCATCTCTGCTGAAAACACCTGCAAAACATTTATAAAAGGAATTTTAGGAGCTTTCATCGAAGTAGCTTTGGAAATTATCCATTTAAATGGGTGGATTTCTTGTTTCAAAATCTTCCCTGCGGCCAGCGCGACTGTCCGAACTAATTCGATGCTGGCAGCACGCTGCCGTAATGGGCTAAATGCGACCAATGCGTGTCTGATAGCTCGAAACCATGTTGACCACGAGCGATTTTGAGGTTTGAAATCCTCCCTCCATTTCTCTATTTCTAAAAACTAAATGCTAAATGAATGGAATGAAAATGAAGAGGAGGCTTAGGGCTCTTACCTGGTGCTGACGGACCGATGAATGGTATCCTAGATCGGCTGCACCATTGATTTGAAGTTCGGTGGGAAAATGGGTAAAATTCACTTCTCAAAAAAGAAAGGTGAAAATGAATTTAATTTTTGGTATATTTATAATTTTTGAAATATTTTTTCCATTATTTTATTAATTTTCCTCGATATCGGTAATATTTGTTGTTTTTGTGCAGTGGCGGGACTTTCACACTATTGGTAATTATTTTTATGTAAACGAGTTGTAATTTATCTTTTTTTCGGACTCGGCAAACATTTACGAAAAATTAACCCCCCTGGACTCAAATTTCAGCTCTTTTCTAACTCTCGAAGAATGAAAATATTGTCAAGTACTTCTCATTATGAACTCGTTAAAGTGAATGAATTGACATGGTCTTAGTATATGTTTATCCCTTTTTTGGGCTGAGATTTACTATTTACGAAAAAGGAATACCATGATCGAGCATGGTCAAGAGGTTCTCTCGGATATTGTTTTCTACCTTTTCGGATTCAAGAGACGATTTAGGAAAAGGGACATGATTTAGTTTCCTTTTTGTTTCTTTTCAAACTCCTTAAACATGAAAATTTACCAAGTTAACCTTTTGTTGGACTCGTTAAAGATTAAACGACGAAAGACTTGTCACCATGATGAGACCTCATTCCTCCTTCCCAAGGCTTGTTAAACTTACTAGGATGGATTCATTCGAAGAATGAAATTACATGCTCATCATATTCTATCCTATTCACGTTGGCTATAAAAAATAAAGAGGTACTCGCTAGCAATAACGGGGGAAAATTGAAAGTGAACATTCTATGTATATTTTGGGTAGCTTGTCGCTCTTGAACATGACACTCATCTACAGTTCATGTCAGGCTGGGGACATCCTACATTCGTCACTTTGCCTCCATGGGTTTGGGAAATCAGTTTACCTCTCATTTGATTACCAAATTTTGTCAACATGACCTTTGGTCCTATTTGAGTCAAATGTTGCCACACTTCGGAGTCATGTTGCTAATATGTTCAAGAGAAGTCATTTTTTCGTACATCCTTTGCTTATCTGACCTCCTTTGTTACAATCCCAAATCACTCCTATCATATTAAGATATTTTTTGTTTCATGTCGATGATGTGGGAATCATTTTGGCCCTCCTTCGATGAATCGCTTCATTCTGACTTCAGCTCATTATCCGAGATGGTGATTTAGAAACTTCTTTTCAGTACCTTGGAGCTTGCATGCCTCAATGGCAAGTTCTTCATGTTCGACGATAGTTTCACATCAGTGGCCTTCGATCGAATGATTCTAAAAGTGTCTGGCTTCAACACATTTATTCACCCTTGTAGATTGTGATGTTGTACCTTGAGTTCCATCGTCATTATTGGTGGTCTCTCTCGTGCATGTTAACGATTTTCTTTAATAACTGGTAATCAAGTGGTTTCTACCATGTTCGACACCAACACATCTATTCGCATGGCTAGATTCGTACATTGGGTTGATTGAGATTGCGATGAAGACCTTTGGTCACCTCTGATTTTGGTCCAGGCTGCATAGATTTATTGATTATTCATGATTTTATACATGATCCTATCTATACGGATGGTTGTGTCCATACCACGGATCCATTTCTATGATCTCTTTAGACGGATGGCTGCAACCATTTCATGGGTTCATATGTTATTTTATGCCTAGTACAAAGTCATTTGGGTAGGTATATTCATACCAAAAATGTCGTATATTGTAAAATGTTTGATTTGGCAGGTTTCCTAGCGGTGGTCTAAGTTCTTTTCCTTAGTTCATAAAGCATTCAACCATCACTCCATGTTATTCCTTCATGCTTTAGGGGGCATCTGTTACACAGTAATTTTTCACCATGCTCATTTCCCGTCCCTAATCCTGAAATGCCCTGTGAGAGACCCTGTGCAATGTTTCCACCATGAAGAAATATGTTAAGACATCCCCTGAGGATTCAAATAAAATTGCCTTGGAATATTACTGAAGAAACTTGGTCAAAATCCTAATTTTCCTTGTCAGCGCATTTCCTGGTGTCATGCTTGCGCTAATTTCATATTGACAGTTCTAGCTTAGTGTTACCAGCACCCTTATTTCTTAGAAAATAGCGTTGATCCCTTTCTGGAAATGTTTCCTCAAATGGAGGAGAATCTTCGACCTCTAGAAGCTCTAGGGCATTGATTTGGTTGTTAAACGGTGGTGATAGAGGTGATCTCTCTGATTTTAGAGCTTTGATCTCATCCATGGGGGTTTATCCCTTAGAAAGTGGGCCTTTCTCCTCCTTTAATGGGCTCCCAACCTCTTCTCCCTTCCTATAAATTCATGCCCCTCATTCCAATAAGTTTAGTCCTAGTTGGTCATTGTTGGGCTAGTCTGAACTCTCATTCCCTTTACATTCTTGCATTGTGATAACGCCTAAGTGTTCGGGAGAAGGAATGCTTTAGAACTTCAGTGAAGGAATTAGATTTTCACCAAAGGGAGGCCTCCAACATCAAGGCTTGTTTGTAAGCTCTTCCTTTCATGTTTATCAATATAAAACATCTGATGTTTAATTTCTATATTTTTATAATCTTTTATGCAAATATTCCGGTACTCCTTGATTTGTTGGATAGCAAATGTTTATGATTATTATGTATTGGATTATGTTTGTTGTTTCCTCTTGATCATCTGCAGGTATTCATGTGCCATAAGTAGTATGGAGTGAGCCTCAAAGGATCGTGGATCAAGATCATCATCAACGGGTTCGAACATAGCGTTGGGAAAAATGTACTTCTATTTCTTTTCTTGTCGCATTATGAATGTTAGTTAAGAAAGCTTTGCATTAGAAAGTATCTCACGTAGCTAGACCCACTCTAGGGCTAGAGAGATCGCCATTGTCCACAAAGGGGATTTATCTTGATTACATAGACATAGCTAATGAGGAAACTGGGTTAGAACTAATCAAGGGAGCACCACGAGATGTGTTCAAAGAAAAAGGTTCATTCACAATTGTCTTTGAAGGGGGGAGAGATTCAAGAATACCATTATTATGATAATAAATATTAAGAGGAGTTAAAATTGATAACATATAGGAGACACTTCCTTATTGTCCACATATGCTTTGTCTTTAATAGAGGGTTCTTCCTCAAGATTTGTATGCTAAACATGAGAGTTTTTGGCAAGGCCCTACATCTTATTCAAATATTTTTTGATCCAAATATTTTTTGGAAAAATTCCTCCCACTAACTTTCCACCCTACACAATGGTGTGACCTGTATATCTGTATAAAAAACACCATAATGGTGCTTTCAAGTACTCCACCTTTTATACCCAGTTGTATCCTTGGAATTGAATTTCAAAATTATCTACCAATCCTTCCTGAATGACCAATTCGACCATAATCGAGACACATCTGTGATATTTTTTTGATAGGCATACTTCCTCCATTCATAATAAATGACCAAGTAAATTCCCAATCCCAAATAAACATTCTTGGTTCCAAAATTATAATGGGAAACCTGGGAGAATCACTTAAATATTTAGGGACACCATTGGAGGATTCATTGGGACAAAATATATATTATTTAATTGAATAAGTTGTCCCGAGCGTCCCTAGGTCCAATTCAAATCTAAAACCTTCAATACATCCTCCTTGTCTTTCAGAACTGCGGTGAAACAACCTTGGATGGGGATATAGAAAATTAGAAGATAACTTATAGTAAACACCGAATGTTTTTCCATCCAGGTCCACAGTGAGCTCAAACTGATTATATTTCTTGTAAATCTTGCCACCATCTCTCTATTAATCATCATAGGGATTTAATTAAGAGAAATTTCCTCCCCAACTATCGTCCTTTGGGTTCTTCTAGCCTTGATACCATTGTATTTTGTTGAAGTTAGGATCGAAGTCGAGGTGGGAAGAGCCTTGAAAATTTTTTAACCATCGCTAGGACGATTAACAAATGTATCGCTCTAGAGATTTCCTTAATTAATGTTGATCATCGTCACCATTTTTCCAGTGGAGAACACATTATCCAGAGGAGGATCTAATGGCTCCAATTTCCTGCGAATGAATTCCATATTCGATGTGAAAATTCCATTTGGAATGGGGTTGTCAAGCTTGTAATCAATCTCATATAAATCCATTGGGGATACCACATGAGGAGTGCCATCTTGGTAGACTAAATATCAGTTCTTCGAGAAATGGTTAACCGAAGAAACAACGTGTAAGAAGCTCGGTATGATATTATGATGATATTAATCATTCACACCCATACCCCTAACCTTGTCCTATATCGTAGTAAACACTCATTAATTGGTGTATGGTTCAAATAAAAAAATGAAAAGATTGCCCAAGACACAATCAAGAGATCTCCACTAGAGGGAAGGAATAAGTGGAATGCCATGGATAACTTGATGATTGTAGAAACCCTAGTGAAATATGAAACGCCCTGATATAATCCTCCAAACTCTGCTCATCTATTTGTGTTATTTTAAATATTTCTTCTATAATATCCATCACTTTATAGTATTCATACTAATTTCTCAAGAAATTCTACCTCATTTATTCCCATGTTCTAATAGAACACCCCCCCAACCCCCCCTCCCAGGAACCATGAACCAACAAAGTGTTGCTTCTTTTAGGGTGTTGGGAAGATTTCTAGCTTCTAGGAGTCTGTGGAGTAATCATAACTTCGTCATAAGGCATCAAATTCAAAGAGAAAAGTATTTGGGTCTCCACTAACTATACCTTGGAAATTAGGTAAAGCAGAGGGCAGAATGTTCTTTGTCTTAACCAATCCATCAAGGTCTCGCATGGGAAATTCAAAGGTGACTAATTCCCTTTTCTTTTGACCTTTGAGTTCTTCTCCAAAGTCGATGTACAAGCTATCTCAAAAATTTGAGCTGTTGGATTTAACTGAGGGTTTTGGTTCCCTTATAACATTCTCCTTCTCAAACCTAGGGGACCCTAAAGTTGGAATGTTGTTTACTGCATTGGGTCAAGTTTAACATGATAATATATAGTACTAGATGTTACTTGCTCTTTTGGATTATTGGGTTGGATTCTTGGCCCTTGTTTTCCTGTAGTCCCTACTTGTTTCTTGTTTGGTCAGGTTTTTTGGCCTTGCATACCTTCTAGTGTGTTTGTATGACAAATCATTCCTACATTAGATTTCATGTCTTATTCTGCCTTCTACATATAATCGTGTCCCAATCTAGGATAATTATGTTGAAGATGTTCTAGGGTTAGTAGAAAATTTCTTATGATTATCTTGGCTTGGTATATTTATCTATCTTAAAGTAAAATCCTAGTTCTTTGAGAGTCTCCCTAGCAACGATGCTAAAATTGATGGTGTTTTTATATGTTCTCCTACATTTAGGATAAATCAATAGAAACACAAACATTTAGTTTGTCAACATACGATTTGTTGGAAACTTGCAAGGCACTCAATGCAGTAAAAATAGAAAGAAGACTTTTATTGCATGATCTAAACTATTCTATTCATCACACTAAAAAAAGAGTAACTGCAAATTCTATTGCATGTAAATGGGAACCTACAATAAAAAAGAATAAATATCATTCCAAATTCATAACTTGGTTATTGGCACCTCATATGTCATAACCCATGAGATACATACTCACAACTTAACATTAGCCCTATGTACCAAGCGTTAATTAATAACATATTGATTCATTAACACACTAATGCTACAACATAAAAAGTCTATAACAAACCATTCTAGAATATATTTAGTAGCATAAAAACACAACATAAAAACTTCAAAACTAATACACAATATAGGAAAGCAAGTATGTAAAATAATTAAAGATAAGACTGCAAATCTAACCTGGAATAACTATTAGATATAGAAGGAAATAAATGTACAATATAATGAGGGAAGCATGCAAGCAAGAGAACGAAGTTGTGAAACTAACTTAACCAAATCCACACTTAACTAATTAACACAATAAAAATAAAAATAAAAATAGTACAACGTATTAACTTGAGCAGGCCCTATTCTAGATTCACCATGTGCTTGAATCTACAAGGTCATTAGAGAAGAACAACGATTGAATCCAATGCATCAAGACAAAAGTGCAATGATTATATCCATACAGGTATTCCTTTATTACAACTTAAACTTATATTTTGATGTCTTGCACGACTAGTGTAACAACATCATTGCAAATATGATTACATATTTATATCTCTGAGGGAACCTACCTATTCCATAAATGAAACGATAGGCTCCTGAAACTATGAAATAAATTATAACACACACGTAGATAAAATAATTATTCATGCCAATGATTAGCTCAAAATCGATTCAAGCATAATTGGATGCCTCCTTGGATGGTCCTCAGGTTACCCACGTCATTAAGTTTTTCAGGTTCCTCTAGTCACAATAAGGTGAAACTTGTGATGATGGATTTCACTATGTGAAGAATCAAGCACGCCACCGTTTAACTAGAGAATAAACCCATGAGATGTTTGTGCCCCTATCTTCTTGGAACCTTGGATCATGGTGAAGCCCTTTTCATATTGCATGATCAGGGTCAAGCCCCTTCTATCCTCATACTTTTATCAATTTTTGCTATTAGGGTTTGACATTTTAACTTTAACCAAAAAATAAAATGGGATATCATCCTTATCATAGAAGCAAAAGTTATATTGTGTTGAAAAATCAATATGCTTGAAGATCAAGTTGAATTCTCTTACTTGATAATTAGTTGTGAATGGTTGTTGGCTTCTTATTTAATTTATTATGTTCTTTTTGATCAAGCAAATACCAGAATACAAAACATGAATATCATAAGAGAGAGAGAGAACATAAAAAATTATGCTCCAAGCCATGGTAAAATCCCCACAAGGGGGAAAACCCAAGAAAATCATATTCTTATATAATTAGATCAAATTGAGATATCCAAGACCAAGACAATAACAAAGAACCCAATTCATCCCTCCTCCATTTATCTTCCACCAAATCAAAGTCATCAAAGTCAACGCTAGTTAATATTTGAATTTTGGTCATTCTCTAAAAAATCAGCCTTGTAACAACTTTCAAAAAAATTGTAGAGAATACTCATACATGTGGACAAATTAGGGCAAAAAATAGTACTTTATCTCTCCTTAGACTTCGGCCTCTTTTTCCTTTTACTTCGCTATTTTTTCTTCTTCCACATAAATCGAATTGGTTGCCAAAATGTGGAGCACAATTGCCAATATATAGTTGTTCGGCCATATGAAGAGACACAACTTATGTGTTGGCCGACTTGTCCATCTAGAGGGCCAACTTGGTCTTGTGGTGACAAAATTGACTCTTTTGATTAAAAAAAAATACAAAAATACAAAAAAAAAACAAAAAAAATAATAATCTTATAAATAGTCCAAATGGGAATTTGACTCATGAAATATTTTCTTATTGACTCAATAAACCTTAGAAGCATGAAGAACATGCTTTGACTAGAAAACAATAATAAAACAATAATAATAATTTCATTTTCTTCTTTTTGTGTTCACATGAAATACATATTGATACAAGTACAATGATAATTATGAAGACCAAGCCGAGTTACATTTTTCAACACTCCCTCTTAACTAGGGAGGTATTCATAATTACTCAAAAAGATACTAGGATAATCTCAAATTGAAATATTCTCATAAGGAGAGTTCAAATTGATAAGCATAATCAAGCATCTTCATATCCACCATTGTCAATTACAAAACAACAATGCCTTCACTGACAAGATTTATCTCTCTAATAGATCTGAGCAAAATGTTGGGAGGCATACATTTGGACACCACCACCACCTATCAAGGCACATATCCCATCCATATGATCACTAGGTATGTATTTATATGACTATTTTTATCTTTGATATCACCCCATCCTCAGGGCTACTCTTAACTTGGATTCCCAATCCTCAAAGAGTATTGGTCCTCGGGACTACTACTATCTCAGATACCATTCCTTGAGGAGTATTGGTCCCATATGCTTATCCAATCCACCATTATCCCTACAAGTGCCTTCACTAGGCTTACGACTATTAATCATGGCTATAGTTCATGACACATGGATAATATAGTGTCCAACATCACTCCCTTTCAACCACGGAGGAAATCCTCACTCCCTCTCAAACAGGGAGGAACAACCAAAAGCCTAAGATTTCCTCAAAAATACATATCAAAGCATCAACTACATGTTCTTTTGTGGATATCTATTGTAGTTTTTGGGCTTCTATCTTGCATCATACCATAAATATATTGAACCTTTCGGGACCTTTGTCAATCTTCACATAGCTCTAACATGTCATTAAGTAGTTATTCAAACATCTTATGGAACCAATATCTTTCAACACTGATCACACAAGCCTTCACATTTTATGTCTTCATGACAATGTTTTTCCCTCGTCCATTTTTCAAGAAATTATATCATCTTCCACTAATCATCAATATCATCTATGTTAGAAATAATACCTATCAAACCAATCAATGTAGGGCCAATTACATCTCCCTCTTTCCAATTGAGTAGGGTGGACTTCCTATAGACCAGTATCAAACCCATCATATCACCAAGCGATCAAAAAACTATCTCATGACTTCTTGTATCAATTTTTTGCCTTTCCTGCCTTTATAGTGTACACACTTGTTAATTTTGGGAAACTAGGTCCAAACTCCATGTTTCACTACTCATATGATGATGATTATATTTTTTTTGGATTCCTCTTTCGGAGAGGTGCAATATTGATCTAAAGATCATCTTGTTTAGATGAGCAGAACATATATTTTGATTTTATTTTCCACACATGTGAAAGGTCGGCCAAATTTGTAATGTAGGCTTGCAATCCCAATAGATGTGTCACACACCCTCACTGATGAATGCAAATTGGAGAGAATTGAAGCTCATTTGCTCATCAACTCATCACACATTCTCTCTTGTGATCTGGTTGGTTCGATCAGCCTTTGGAGGCCTCTTTCTCTCACACGTGCGGAGCTTAAGATGGGTAAAAGTGCGGACTGGTTTTAGGGCTATTTTTTTGTGCGTTGACTGTGGTTAAAACTTGGAGTTTTGACCTCCAAAAAGTGTGGGAATTCCTATCTTCTAAGGCCACATTTGAGGGCACAAATATCAAGGAAAAGAGAGATCGTTTACCGAAGCCCTAAACTGCAGCATTGAATTTCTGTTAACCAGTGTTGAATTTTGAGGAGTTGTCTTTAAGGGGTGTGTGTGACACTTGGAGGGTTGGCTGATCTGATGTTGAGAGTAAAATTGCATTAAGAATAAAACATACCATGGTTGTCTAAATTTAACATGGTATTAGAGCTGAGGTGAAGACAAAGCCCAAGATAGTGTGAAAAGCAATCACCGAAGAAGAAATCCCATCAAGGACCAATGGCCTCCTCAACCTATAAGTGTTTCAAATATAATGATAAGTTGGCTGATAATTCTAATTATCATGCATGGAATATGTCCTTGGATTTGGCATTAGAAGATCGAGATGTCATGGATTATGTGCAGGGGAAGATTCTTGAGCCTCCATCAAATGCACCTACTGCCACAAAGACGAAGTATAGAAAAGGGGAAATCAAAGCAAAGATGATTATCCAGGATTCTATTCATAAGCACTTGGTTGCTTATATTTATGGGTTGAGCAAATCTAAAGAGATGTATGATAATATGGTTAGCTTCATTGAAATCGGGAACAATCTCCTAGTTATTGGAGAAGAAATAATTGATCGAGCGATGGTTCTCATTGCACTTGGAGGTCTCCCTCGTGATTGGTATGTATTCAATACCACTATTCTTAATAATAACATGATTCCTGATTTTGATGAAATATTGACAAGATGCACTCAAGAGGAGACAAGAATGATGGACAGAGATCATCCCTCTAAAGGAAATTGAGGTGACCCTACTGTCTTCGCCACTCATGCAAATAAGAGGAACAATGGTGGTCCGAGAAATAAAAACCTTGGAGGAGAGGGGCCCAAAGGAAGGAAAGGAAGATGTTACACTTGTAACAAGTTTGGTCATTATTCAGGAGAGTGCCCCAATAGAAGGGACTCTCCTAGGGATGATTACAACAAAAACTCCAGGGGGAATGGCAATGAAAAGAACAACATGTTCAAAGGAAAAAGGAAGGCTCCCTCTTATCATAGTGGAAATGGGAAACCTTTCAAGAGGTCAAGAAATTCTAGGTAAGATGAGTATAATGTTGTTGATAATAAGAAATGAATTTATTCTTGTATTTTCCCTCTCTGCTGCATCTCCTCCCAACACCCTAGATGTCTGGTTGATTGATAGTGGTGCTTCAAGGAACCTCATGAGTTATAAATAAGCCCTCTCTGATTTGATTGAGAATGATACAAATCTAGAAATTATCCTTCGAGATAATGCCACCTATCCCATGAAAGGGATAGGGACTGTGACCCTTCATCTATCTCAAGGTCAATTCCTCCATTTACAAGATGTGTTGTACATAACTGATTTGACGAAGAAACTTGTGTCTATTTCGGAAATGGAATACAAAGGGTTCAAGATGGAATTCGTTGATGGAAAGGTACGCATCTGGAAGAATAAATTCAAAGAAGCTCTTACTCTTGGTTTTAGAGTTTATACACTCTACCAGGTTGGAGGAAGTCCACTAGGGGCTATGTCATGTGATACAACTCTTTAAACAGAGTTATGGCACCGGATGTTTGCACACCTTCATTACAAAGTCCCTCTCGAAGTAAGGAAGGTGGTGACAGGGATGCCCAAAGTTAAAAATGATCATGAAGGTATATGTTAGGGTTGTGCCGAAGGGAAGCATACAAGGGAACCATTCCCCTCAAGTATCAAAAAGACAATTGATATATTGTAGTTGATACATTCTGATTTATATGGTATGTTGCCCATGACATCCTTGGGAGGATGCTCCTATTACATGACTTTTACAGATGACTTCTCAAGCAAGACCTGGATATATTTCTTGAATAAGAAGGACAAAGCATTCAAATGGTTTTGTACCTTCAAGGCCTTGGTGAAAAATCAAACCGATAAGACAATAAAAGTTTTGAGGACCGAGAATGGGTCCGAGTACGAGTCAAATTAATTCAATGACTTTTGTAGTGAAGCTGGCATTAAGAGGGAGACCACAATTGTGTATACTCCTGAGAAAAATGGTGTTGCTGAAAGAAACAATAAGACCATTATGGAAGTTTCCCGCGCCATGATATGTGACCAAGGTCTTCCGAAGTTTCTATGGGGAGAAGGTGCGAATACTACTGTGTACATTAAAAATAGAGGCCCAGATTCCGCTTTGGACTCCAAGACTCCCAAAGAAGTATTCTCTGGTAAGAAACCTGATGTTTCCCATTTTAGAGTTTTTGGTTGTCCTGTTTACTTTCATGTGCCGAAATAAAAGAGAGGCAAGCTAGATGCTTCTGGAAATAAGGGAATGTTTGTGGGCTACAGTGAAGCTTCGAAGTCATATAGAAGCTATATGCCTAGTCAAACAGAAGTGGATATATGCCACGATGTCATCTTCGATGAAGATGATGCCTTCAAGAAAGTGAGAAATCTTCCTATCTCCAAGGAAGACAAAGAAGATGAAGAAGCAAGGAAGCTGGAAGATTCGAAGGATGAACCAATGCCCGATTATGAAGGACTTATGGATCCTATTGATCCACCTCCTCCAAATAGAAAGAGACCCTTGTGGCTCAGGGACACTCTCGAAGATGCCGAGAGACATATCGCCCCAAGGGGAACATTCTGTGAAAGCAAGAAGCTGAATAGATACCAAGGGTATCTAGCAACCATGAGTACAATTGTACAATCTGAGTCTGTATCATTTGAAGAAGTTGTAAAGCATTAAGTTTGGAAGGATGTTATGCATGAAGAATATGATTCCATTATGAAAAATGATGTCTCGGAAGTGGTTCAGAGACTGGAGGACAAATATGTTGTCACCTGAAAATGGCTCTATAAGATCAAGCATGGATTTGATGGTAGTGCTAAAAAGTACAAGAAAAGGTTTTTTGTCTGAGGCTTCTCTAAAAAAGAAGGCATATATTATGATGATATATTTTCACCTATCGCCTGCTATACCACTATTAGATCTATTATTTCCCTTGCTACAATGCAAGGATGGAGTCTCCATCAGATGGATGTGAAGACTACCTTTCTGCATGGTTCAATAAAGGAAGAGGTTTATGTGGAGCAACCTCTGGGGTTCGAAGTCCAAGATATAGACACCTATGTATGCAGGTTGAAGAAATCCCTCTATGGGTTGAAGCAAGCCCCCAAGGTTTTGTATGAGAGGATAGATAGCTACTTGATGAAGTTGGGCTTCACTCGAAGTAATGTTGATCTAAAACTTTATTTTAAGGTTGACAGAGAAAGGCCTCCCATTCTAGTTCTCTATGTGGATAATCTCTTCCTGATAGGTGTTGACCCTCTCATTCATCAGTGTAAGAGGTAGCTAGCTTCCGAGTTTGAGATGAAAGAAATAGGACTGATGCATTACTTCCTAGGCTTGGAGGTTTGGCAAAGGCCAGGTGAGATTTTCCTTTCTCAAGGAAAATATGTCATGAAGTTGTTGGAGAGATTTGGTATGGTGGACTGTAAGTCTGTGTCGACACTGATGGAACTCAACTTTAAGAATTTCTATGGAAACACTGATGGGACCGAGCTTGGAAATCCCGCCGAGTATCGACAACTCATGGGGGCCCTGATGTTCTTAGTGAAATCTCGTATGGACGTATGTTTTGCAGTGAACACTTTGAGCCAACATATGGTTGAGGATCATCATATTCACTAGATTGGTGCCAAGAATCTATTGAGATATATTAGGGGCACAATCAACCATGGGCTAACATACACTATCGATAGTTTGAGACTCCATGGATATACTGATGTTGATTGGGCTAGCAGTGTGGTGGATCACAAGAGCACATCCGGATGTTGCTTCACTTTGGGTTCTACTTCGATATCTTATATGAGCATGAAGTAGAAGCCAGTGGCTTTGAGCACCGCTGAGGCCGAATACATTGCAGTGAGTATGGCATGTTGTGAAGCTGTTTGGTTGAGAAAGCTCTTCAGTGAGTTATTTGGACATGTGCTAGATACCACAGTTATCCTTTGTGATAACCAGAGTGGGATTCATTGTTCTCAAAATATCATGTCCCCCGATCAATCCAAGCATATTGATATCATGTACCACTTTATCAAGGATATGGTACAGTGAGGCATTATAAGGATCGATCACATTGGGACTGATGAGCGGGTCGCAGATATTCTCACGAAGACCCTAGGTAAGGTCAAATTCTTAACCTTCCATGAGAATCTTGGAATCGTGGAAGGACCCTATTACAAGGGTCATGCTTGAGTTGGACTATGAGCTCTGGGAGCTCCAGGGGGCTTGGGGATAGCTTCTTGGAGTTATGAGCACACACGGGGCTAGGCTTGTCGAACCTTGTTCTACTTCTGCCCCATCATTATGATATTGAGATAGTTCACCTCTATTTGATCTATGCCCTGCACGCATCTTACCCATGGAGTTTCATACTCTTGGGAAGTACCTCTCATTTGGCCAATGAGGTGGTAAATGTGGATAGAGACCAATAAAAATACCGATGGATGCATCAGATATTGCCATACTCTATATGTCTAGGATGGCACGTGTCCAACACCTTGATATGGAATCAAGTCTCATGAGGTTCTTACCTCTAAACTGATTTTGGGCCAGTAAACTAACTTCGAGTTAGTATGAGACTCTTTTTTGAGTTCGAGAGAGGTTTTAACCTCTAAGCTGACTTCGGGTCAACAGAGTGTGATGTCTTTTTGAATCACCCTTTTTGTTCTATTTGCGAAGAAGAGCTAGCAAATCAAGTTACGACAGGATGATGCAGGAGTGCGGGATGATATATGATATTACATGATGGTACTGAAAACTGGATGGCATAGGTGGACAAATGGAGTTCTCCCTAGTTGAGAGGGAGTGTTAATTTTGGGCAACTAGGTCCAAAATCCATGTTGCACTGCTCATATGATGATGATTATATTTTTGTTGGGTTCCTCTTTCGGAGAGGTGAAATATTGGTATAAGGATCATCTTTTTTGGATGAGCAGAACATATATTTTGATTTTATTTTCCACACATGTGCAAGGTTGGCCAAATTAGTAATGTAGGCTTGCAAGCCCAATAGATGTGTCACACACCCTCACTAATGGATATAAATTGGAGAGACTTGAGGCTAATTTTCTCATCAACTCATCACACATTCTCTCTTGTGATCTGATTGGTTTGATTATCCTTTGGAGGCCTCTTTCTCTTACACATGTGGTGTTGATGTTGGGTAAAAGTGCAGGCTGGTTTTAGGGTTTTTTTGTTGTGCGTTGACCAGCGTTGACTGCTTTCAAAACGTGGAGTTTTAACCTCCAACAAGTGCAGAAATTTTTATCTTCTAAGGCTGCATTTGAGGGCATAAAGATCGAGGAAAAGAGAGACTGTTGACCGAAGCCCTAAACTGTAGTGTTGACTTTTATAAGTTGACCAGAGTTGAATTTTTAGGAGTTGTCTTTGAGGGGTGTGTGTGACACTTGGAGTGTTGGTTGATCTAATGTTGAGAAAGACTTTGCTGGATGGAGCATCATGTTGACTGTCGTAATGCACATCACTTTCTTTTTTTGTTGGACGAGAAGAATTGTAAAATCTGATCTATATTATTGGCTTGTCTTTTGTTGATATATTATTATGTTTTATCAGTATTTTACTTTCATGTTTACGTGATTGATAAATTGAATCGATCCTAAGAAGATTGAAGTAAAATTGCATTAAGCGTAGAACATACTATGGTTGTCTAAATTTAACAACACTTCTACTATATATTCTTCCTAAAAGTCATATAATACCCTAAACATTATGATGTCATTCCTTAATATTAGAGTTTCCAAAACAAGTGATGTTACTCCAAATTAAGTTATAAGATCCTTCAAGCCACTTTGTGCTTCTAGCTCCCTATGAAGTCAAATAACTTCCTTTGCATAATCTAAGATTCTCAATAGTGTCAACATAAGTTCTCTCAATAATGTGTTATGTTTCTATTCCAAGACTAAACATTGAATTGTGAATTTGTTACCCATCTTGACTTTCTTTTTCAACCTTTTTATAGTATGATTCTTGACTCTATATCCAAGTGTATTTTTGTTCTTCATGTAACATATTTTTTCTTCAATTTCCTCTAAAGAATGAGTTCTTTCCTATGAAAAATTAGTATACTTCTTTCTTTCATGATGGTATTTGACTTTAGGTTTCTTTTTAGGTCCTTCATCTTCTGCTACAAGTGTTGGTATCACAAAGATAAGCTTCAAATAGTGTTCCAACATCTTGGTATAGATTTCTTTGGATTGTTAGCATTGTCTTGGATTCATAAATAGGTCAACTTCATTGATGTAGTAGGTTCTTCTTTTATGTATTGGAGGGGTGATAACGAATCATCCTTAAAAGACATGCATACATTATTGTAACTTCATATGGTCCTCAAGAAGTCTAACATTGGTCTTTGTTCTTCAAGTTAAGCTACAAACCACAAATATGGGAGAATTTTGTCATATTCCTTGCTTGCATTGAATCAAGTTTCCACAGAAATATTGCTTCAAGTTTTGTTGTCTTATTCTTCATTATTTTAGTTTTGATACTTGATGATTGATCCTTGAGAATTCTTTAGTGTTTTTGCTTCAGAGATGATCTACTACCGTAAGGTGACATGCTCCAGATTTTTTTCTTCGTATATAAGCCTTAGCCCGTGGCAAACTCTTGTTTAATGCATATATCATAAATTCCACTACGTTCTACACATCTTTGGACCGCAATGTATATTATATTGTACTTATAGAGCTCAACCTAGAAACCAACTTCGAGATTTAAAGGAAACCAAACACTTGAATGCTTGACCTTTATCTCAATGGAAATAAGAATACTAATTTCAGAATTTTGTAGAGCGTAGATAAGGAGCATACTTCATATTTTTCACATAGTTATTCATTCAATATGTCTTCATAAACTTTGATCTAGTAGTCCACTTGAGCAAGGAATAATTTTCATCTCTAACTTATGTATGAGCACAAATAATCATGCCATAAAGATTTTAAGACTTGTATGTCATACAGTGCCATAAAAGATTCAGACGCAACCACATGTTCATATTTGTTATGTATGCTTTTTTCTTTCTTTTTTTTCTTTTTTTCCATTTCTTGAGAATTGATTTAGACTACTCACATAAAATTATAGTGTTGTAGAATGCTCAGATGTATTTTATGGTATATGTAGTTGTTTAACAGTATTATTAATGCTTGTTTATTGAATTTCTCATGACTTGCATCATATTGTCTCTTTACGGAATGTATTCATTGTTAGTAGAATGTTCAGATGTAAAGGATTTAGATACCTCTTATTTGTCACAGTCTCGTCCTTAAATAAAGGCCTCTATTTACAGCAGATAGTTTGGATTATAGATGTTCTTACAGGTTTGGAGTTCGATAACATTTGCATCTTATGTCTAAGGTCACCATAGTTTCTCCTTGTGTTGCAATGCTCTAGATATTCCGCATACCATAGGAACTAACCTTCCGTTCTTGCTTGAGCAAGTCAATAGAATATTATCTAGATATATGCATAGAGTAATGACTTCTAAACAATAGAGCTCTCATAGTACTTTGATTTAGGATATCATAATGATAAAATTCATGTACCTTTAATAAGCTCTAATCTTCTTTGATGGATGGGAGTATGAGGATTTCTTCAAGCTCCCGGGAATGTTCTTGATTTGCTTCTAGAATGATGATCTTCTTCAAAAGTGAATGATTACTTCTTTAAAATATTCTCCTTTTGCTTTGTAAATGTTGCAATGATATATTCAAGGAGTCTTCAAATAAGCCAATAGGGTGTGATCTTCAATCTACCTCTTCCCTTACCTTAGCTCTGAAACCATGTTGAGAAATCAATATGCTTGTATATTAGGGTCATTTCTCGTACTTGATAATTACTTGTGAATATATTTTGGCTTCTTATTTAATTTATTATGTTCTTCTTCATCAAGCAATTACCAAAATACAAAATATGAAGATCACAAGAGACAAAGAAATAGGAAATTAGGTTCCAATCTAGGGAAGAAACCACATAAGGGGGGACCTAAGAAAATCCTCTTCTTATAGAATCAAATCAAATTTAGACATCCAAGACCCAAGGCCAAGACCAAGATAATCACAAAGAACCCATGTCATTCATCCTCCAAGTCTCTTCCACCAAATCAAAGTCATCAAATTCAATGCTGGTCAAATCTCTAAATTCTAGTCATCCCCTAAAATTTTAACCCCTGAAATCTCAACCCTGTGACAAATCTTAAAAAAATCGCAGAGAATACTCATACATATGGACATATTATGGTAGAAAACAAAACTTTCTGTCATAATTCACTCTCTTTTTCCTTTTACTTCGTTGATTTTCTTCTTCTTGATTACATAGAAATCGAATTGGCTGCCAAAATGTGGAGCACAGTTGCCAATATATATTTGTTAAACCATATGAAGAGTCACAAATTATGGGCTAGCCGACTTGGTCTCATGGTGACAAAATTGACTCTCTTGAATAAAAAATGAAATTCCTTTTTCTTACAAATAGTCCAAATGGGACTGTGACTCATGACTCAATAATAATAAAACCAATAAGCACGAATAATATGCTTTGACTAGAAAATAATAATAATAATAATAATTTATTTTTCTTCTTTTAGTTTTTACATGAAATACATATTGATACAAGTAGAATGATAATTGTGAAGACAAAACCTAGTTACACTTTTCAACTTATTGAACTAAGAGTAACAAATGCCCTTATGGAAATGAAGATTAGAAATAACAAAAAATCCTATAGAGGCACATAAATATACACAATGATCCAACTAACACATAAAACACATTTCAACTACAATCATAAAAAGGAAATGAGAGAAATCAATGGCAATTATATCCTTAGCAGAAATATGACAAGTGGAAGTGGTCAACGACAAAATCGTTCTATATTAGGACAAAACGGGAAGTATTTATCTATCAAAACACAGTCAAAATTGGGACTCGACGCCCTCCAATCCAACTTTTTCTAATTGATTTTTGATGTTCTCATAGGTGTATTACATTGATCCGTAATGACCCACTAATCTTTGTCTGCCAAAAGATCTTCCATCTTGAACTTCCATAGCTCAAAACGCTTCAAGTCAAATTTCTCAATCTCATTTTTTGAACTACTCGACATTATTATCCAACATAAGAATCACCACCATAAATCTCTCATTAAAGGCATGTTTATCATAAAAAATATAATAATGAGCACTTAGCAACAAATGCATCTCCATTGAGCTAATAATCATTGTCATACCATATGCATGTTTTAAACTTCTATTATAAGCAATGCATACATCTATTTTTTTATTAATGGGAAAGTAAACTATGGAAATCACACATAATACATAGATATTTACCCTATAAACCCTTAACCAATAAAACCAACAAAACATTTAGAGTCACACCTCTAAATTTTATCATCAATCAACTTCATAATTTTCAATGCAATATATAGGATCTCGAAACATCCACAACCCACGCTCGATTAACCTAGATTAGATTATAACCTTAATTGCTTCAATGGAATTAGAAACCACATACCACAACCCTACAAAAAGAAAGAATGTGTTCTGAAAACTACTAAAAATGGACAAAAAAAGGACCACCCAAAAAAAAATTATGGGAGCGTGACTACCCTGATGCGCCTAATGCAAACAAATCACATGGGGACTAGTCATGTAAAGAATATAATGCATGTCAAATAGAAAACTAATGAGATTCAAATAGAAATTAAAGCAGGAATTGAAGAATTAAGAAATAACTTAGCAAAAATATATCACCATTTAGCTTCAAAAGGGGAATATAAGAGAAGCTAGAAGAATCTCATCAAAAGACAAGCTAAGAAGACAAGATCAAAATCAATAATATCACAATCAAATATGATGGAATTATCTCAAAAGTAAGAATAATTGA
Organism: Pinus albicaulis; assembly: GCA_034641835.2. Taxonomy (NCBI): domain Eukaryota; kingdom Viridiplantae; phylum Streptophyta; class Pinopsida; order Pinales; family Pinaceae; genus Pinus; species Pinus albicaulis. The sequence continues at coordinate 244,912,516 of CM076581.1, read as the reverse complement.
ACACCAAGCACAAAGAATAGAGCATGTAATTTTCTCTAGAAGGGAGATTAATGGTATGGGTGTGTTTTTGTGCAACCAACTCATAAAATAGAAGAAAAGATAGATCAACGACTTAAAAATTTTCCTCTTCGAGGGGGAAAACTCCTTAACATTACATAAATGAACAATTCTTGGATGATACAAATGATAATATCTCATTGGTATATATAGGGGTGTAAGGGGTCACAATATAATCAGAGCCTACATATCAATAATAATGTAAGGGCACAGCAATAAAAATAGTGGCCTTCTATGGAGCACAACAATAATAACATGGGGGATACATGGGCACAATAAATAACAATAGGGGGATACACTAATAATAACAATAGGGGGCTACACTAACAATAACAATAAGGGGAATATACTAGTATTATAAGTACCTAACATGCCCCTCTCCTTCAAAAAAGTGTTGTCTTAAACGCTTGAGTAGTTATGAATACTTCTGTATCAAAATCTCATCCTCCCATGTGGAATATTCAATGGGTGAGTTCTTCCACTTAACGAGATACTCTGAAATTAATCGATTTCGTAGTTTTCGGGTTCTTGTTTCCATGACTGCTTAAGGCTCAAATATGATTTTTCCTTCTTCGTCAAGTTCTAGCAACACTGTTTGAACTGAGAGATTGTCACCAGTAACCTTATTTAAGCATGAAACATGGAAAACTGGGTGTACTCGGGAAGATGCAAGCAACTCCAATTTGTATGCCATAGTACCAATCTTTTGCAACACCTTGTAAGGACCATAGTACTTGGGTGATCATTTATTATCCTTCTTAGCTTGCTTGAGGGACATTTATTTGCACGGTTGTAGCCGAAAAATACCAGTCACCTACATCAAAAATTATTACACTGCAATGTTGATTTGCTTGTTGTTTCATTCGATTCTATGCTAGAGTGAGGTTATCCTTTAAGAGTTATAGAACTTGTTGTTTATGCTCGATATGATATTCCATTGCTTGAACCTTGTAATTTTCTCTTAAATATGACGTGATGGATGGTGGATGATATCCATAAAGTGCCATAAATGGGGTCATTTTTGCTGCAGTATGGAAGGAAGTGTTATACCACCATTGAACTAGGGGTAACCAGTTGACCCATTGTGTTTTTTTATCAGATACAAAAGCAACGAATATATCCTTCCAAAAAATATTTCACTATCTTAGTTTTCCCATCAGGTTGAGGATGACAAGATGAGCTATGAGCTAATTGAGTACCAGGACAAGAAAAAAATTTCGTCCAAAAATTTCCAGTGAAAATGGGATCTCTATCACTTACAATAATCTTTGGGTTTCCATGTATCTTCTGAATTGTTTCCATAAATGTAGTAGCAACTATACTAGCTTTAAAAGGATGAGATAATGCACAAAAGTGTGCATACTTGGTAAGTCTAATAAACTACCTCCATGATGACACCCTTTCCTTTAGAATTGGGTAAACTTGTGATAAAATCCATTTGGACCCTCCCAACGCTGACTTGGAATGGCTAAAGGTTTTAATAGACCCAACTTCTTAATTGTCTCAACTTTATTTTGTTGGAAAACCAAACATTCTGCCACAAACTTCTGAATATCAGATTTAAGGCCACCCCAAGAAAAATCCTTCTTGACTTTGTGGTAAGTTTTTAAAAATATTTAGTGGCCTCCTTAAGGGGGGGTTTGTGCAATTCTAAAAGAATATTTTGCTTGAGTTGGGAATTCTTATAAAGATATAAGTGATCTTTGTACCATAATGAATCATTTTTCTAGCTAAATGTATCAAATGTACTAGGATCTTGCTGCAACTTTTGAATGTGTGTCCACACCTCTTCATCATTCTTCCATTCATCCCTTTCTTCGGTTATCCAACAGGTTGGATAATAGAAATTGCACAAAGAAATGCTTCCACATCATCATCCTTTCTTGAGAGTGCATCTGCAACAACATTTTGATTCCCTTTTTTTTAGTTGATTTCAAAGTTATAACCAAACATCTTGTGACCCATTTTTGTTGCTCTTCTGAAGATAATCTTTGTTCCAAAAAGTATTTAATACTATCATGATTTTATTTTTTACCTTGAAGTGTCTTCCCATTAGCTAAGCTCTCCATTGTTTTAGTGCATGTAGTATTGCCAACATTTCCTTCTCATGAATAGGTTTGTGTAAATACTTTCCTTTAATTGAACGATTTTAAAAAACAATGGGTTTTCCTTCTTGCATTAAAATAACACCAATTCCATTTCTTGAGGCATCACATTACACAATAAATGTTTTTGTGAAGTCTGGCGTAGCTAAGATCGATGCTTGACACATTAGCTCTTTAAGATGTTCAAAGGCCTTAGTTGCTTCTAGAGTCCAAGAAAATGCATCTTTCTTCAGTAATGTTGTTAGAGGTGCTGCTATTCTCCCATAATTCTTAAAAAACTTGCGATAATACCCTGTCAACTCGAGAAATCCTCGAAGATGCTTTATGGTGGTGGGGATTTTCCATTCCTTAATGGATTTAATTTTGCTAGGTCTACCTTAACACCCTCATGCGATACAATATGACCCAGATATTCCAATTCATGTTTGAATGTTCTTGCATATGATTTTTTCTCCTCCAATAGTTTCAGCACCCTATCAACATGTTGAACATGATCCTTCCAAGACTTGTTATAGATTACTGTATCATCAAGAAATATTAACACAAATTTTCTAAGGGTTTGAAAATGGAATTCATCAAACACTGAAATGTGGAAGGTGCATTAGTAAGGCCAAAAGGCATGACCGAAAATTCATAATGACCCTCATGAATATCGAATGCTATTTTCAGAATGTATTCAATCTTCATTCTAATTTGATGATATCCTAAATGAATATCCAGCTTGGTGAAGTAAATTGCTCCATTTAATTCATCCAATAATTCATCAATGACATGAATTAATAATTTATCTTTAATAGTGAGTGTGTTGAGCTCCCTTTAATCTGGACACATACGCCATGATCCATCCTTATTGTGCACCAATACTACTGGAACAGAGAAAGAACTTTGATTTAGTTGAATTATACTAGCCTCTAGCATTTTTGCAACCATGCGTTCAATTTCACTCTTTTGGGTATATGGATATATGTAAGGTTTTATGTTTGGAGGAACAATTCATGGAATCAATTGAATAACATGATTATGATCATGAATAGGTGGGAGGCATTTGAGAGTCTCAAATACCTTAGAATAATTGTCCAAGACTTTCTATAGATCTGGATAAATAGATGGTTTCGATGTTTGAACCTCTAGTGAACATAATTGTGCAATCACGCCCTGTTGTTCTTTATTCATAAGATTTTTCATGCCATTAGAGCTAATTATCTTTCCTATTTTGCTGCGATACCCCTTAATTAAACTTCCTTTCCTTCCAAAAAAAAAATCAAGAGAAGTTCTTGAAAATTAAAAGTTATCGTCCCAAAACATTCTAACCATTGGACTCATATTACAACATCAACACCACCCATTAGAATGGAAAGCATTGGATTATTCAATACATATTCCCCCATGGTTAGCCTGATATTATGGCACTTTACAGAGCAATTTATAGTTCCTCCATTTGCAACCATCACTTGACGCTGTGATGTTGGATATAGGAAGCAATTAAATTCCTCGGATATCTTACAATGAATAAAATTATGGGTACTACCTGAATCAATAAGAACTATATCCTTCTATATTGAGAGTCTGAGGAGTGTTAATTCCTTCCAATGCATTATAAGATATGGTTGGATTCATTTCTTCTTTCTCTGGGGTTGGTTCCTGATGTATATACTCCTCTTTTGATGTTTATTGTTCCTTTTCTTCCTCCTCTTCACAATCTCTGTAGAATAACTTATTCTCAGCACAATTATGACCTTTAGTGCATTTTCTATCAAAATTGTAACAAAGCCCTTTTGCTCTTTTTTTCTCCAATTATTGTGGTGTCAACCTTGTAGGTTGTGGAATACTAAGACTGGCAACACTTTCATCTTTATAATTGTGAGTTGTAGACTTCCTCGTTGCCATATTTTTGCTTTCAAATTTTTTTGCCACCCTGAATGCCTTCTCCAATGAATCAGGTTCCCAAAGGTGAACCTCATGTTGGATGTTATATTTTAACTTCCCTATGAAGACATCGACCCTATGCTCCTCTAGAATATCATTTACCCTAATATTCAATTTTTGGAAGTCTTCAATGTGCTTCGTCATTGAACCCTTTTGTTTGAGATATATCAATTGACTAAAGATGGTACTGCTCTTTGTATCTTCATAATTTGTTATCATATCCTCCATAAAAAATGACCAGGCGACAAGTGTTTTACAAGAACAAAGCCATCTATACCATACAAATTAATTGGATTCTAAATATATAGATGCAATGCGTACCTTTTGTGAGGGTTGCACGTCATGTAGATCAAAATATTGATCCATTTTTAGTATCCATGTTACCGAATCCTTGCCATAAAACTTCCTCATATCTATCTTTGGAATGTGGTAGTTATTAAACCCCACATTGGAGTCTCTAAAATCACAATTCATATTCCTTTTGTCATCATCATGATTTTCATGGATTACCTTGTCACCACAGGGAAACTTTTCTTGCAATAACTTTTTCAACCCTTCCAACTTGAAATTCATCACATCCATCTCTACTTTAAAAACCTCCATATTGATTTTTATACCATCCATGTCATATTTGGTTTCTCTTTGTGAGAGTGAAATGTGTTGCACTTGTTGGGTGTGGAGCCTGATTTTCATCCTGATTCAAAGGTATTTGTTTTAGCTGGATGTATACCCCAGGAAGATTGTACACCCCTCCACGTGGGGGATATTTTTCCCCTCCATGGGGGTCTAAGGGTTTCAGGGGCAGCGCCCCCGAAGCTAAAAACATATTTAAAATTGCCTTGTAAAATATTGTAATTTTGTAGTCAATCTGGGTCGTTGATTAGACGGATGATCTGACGGTAGAAGTTATGTTTAATGTAGGGTTTTTTTCCCTAGAAGGTAACCCCTCACTTTTTATGAGGGTATTGTATTGCGGCTGGGTATTTATGTGTATTATGAGCGAGAAACAGAAAGGGGGACCGTGAGAGAGAGTAGAGGATATTATAGCGGATCTACTATGGGTTATGTCTCTTCATCTTGCTGGATAATATAAAGGAAGGATTGGTTGTTCGGGATGGACGTAGTCCAAATTGGGTGAACCATGTATATCTATGTCTCTCTTTTTTTATATGTTTTTTAGTGTTTGTGTTCTGTAATAAATAATTTACTAACAGCACTTGGTCCCGTAACTTTGATATATCATGTTGCATTTCTTTCTCTTCATGCGTCATAGTAGAGGTTTATGAGAGCTTAATGGGCGTAGAATTATTTTGTTTGGGATGCATTTTAGAACCAAATATTGACATATATGCTTCAATATTCCCTTTGAATAACTTAAAACTAATTTTTCAAACAAAATTTATGCAAAATTAAAAAATACACATCATTTTGTTGCTTTTTAGGAGCTCAATATTGAAATTGTTGTATCTCTGTGATTTTGGATCTCCAAGATCTAAAATTCGGTCTTATGGTATCCCTCTGAGTCTTCTTTCCAATGCCACAAGTCAGACCAAATTTTGATTCTTTATGGACTGGTTCAGTAGAGCGAACTTGTACAAAGTGTTGTGTGTCACTATTTCGACATTCGACCCTAAAAGTGATACAAAAGATAATATAGTCTGTGCACTTGCATCCACATTTTACGAAATTCAAATCTGATGCTCGTAGAGGAAGTTATGACGAATTTCCCAAGGTCGCCTATTTGAGACGAAATTCTAGAGCATGCAAAAACCCTAACTTCTTCGAACCATATATCTAAAAATATAGCAAAGAAAGATCTGAAATTTTTATACAATGTTCATCAGGATTTCGGATCCTCGTGGTAAAAATTTCAGCATTTGAACCTTTGTATAAAAAAATTTATAGTGAAAATTCCAAGATGACATGTTTGCAACAACGAAACCTTAGAATCCAAAGCTTTGATACCAAATGTTATGGAACCAGCTCATAAAATAAAAGAAAATATATATAAACGACTTAACATTTATCCTCTTCGAAGGGGAAACCTCATTTACATTACATAAATTAATAATTCTTATATGATACAAATAATAAGACCTCGTTGGTAAATATGGGGGTTTAAGTGGTCACAATATAATCAGAGCCTACATATCAATAATAATGTAAGGGAAAAATAATAACAATAGTGGTCTTCTATGGGGAACAACAAGAATAACATTGGGGATACACATGGGCACAAAAATAACAATAGGGGGCTACACTAGCAATAACAATATGGGGAAAACCATCAAAGATGGAACCATAGTTACACCTTCATTACAAATAAAGTTTGCAAGAAAGAAAATAAGATCAATATCAAGATTACCAAGGAGAAAGATAGAAAAATCAATTACATTCATTGAATAAAGCATCACAAAATGATTGTGTAATAGTTTATAATCAATGACCAACAACTACAACAAATTTTATAGGTTACAACAACAGTGCATGGAATCAAAGCAAATGAAATTATGCAACAATCAATTATTAAATATTAATGCCAAAAATATTTGAATTTGTATGGATGGATTATCACCAATGGCAGCAAGGAAGTGAGGATATAATGAATCATATTACTTGATTTCATCGTGCATAAACCCTTCTTTTTGTAAGGTAAAAAATTGATTTCAAACTTTAAGAGGAACATTAAAGTAGTTTGTTGTTTGTCATGGTTTACCACTTGGGAAACCATACCAGTGCTAGAACCATAGTTTTTGTAGCATCTACAATTTTTAAAGTTAAACAAAACAACCAAAAAACCATATTGAAATCCTAGGCATTGTAAGCTAGATTATGGCTTAAAAAACAAGATATGACATAAACAACTAAAGAAACCATACCGATAAGAACATATAATTTAGACTTGGAAGAATCTAATGCATCCACAACTATTAGCTCTATTTCACCATTGTGAGAACATCCAGGGTCTAGGGGAATTCCCAAGTGAACTTTAACACACCCTAAACTATTGTCCAAATTCTTCATGCTAATTTGTAGCTCAACCAACGTTAGGAGAATTTCCTCCTTGGCCTTTTTTCAGTCAATCAAGACTCAAAAAACTAGGAACTTAAAATCCTAGTAGATATAAAAGGCATGCATATATTTATTGTAATGCCCTTTGGTGTGCCTTGTATCAATAATGATGTTAGAAATATTCGTTAGCACCTCAGAGCATGTCAAACATTCTCTCTCCCTAGTTACTCACCTTCCACTTGAGAAATTGCTTCCAGATTCCCTGAGTGTTGGTCTGATACCTTTATGTCGAGCTCTACCCCCTTTTTTAAGGTCAAGAGCCTCCATATTCACATAAATATGCAACTCCCTACCTACTCTTGGCATGTTGATGCGAAATTGAAAATTAGAATTGACAAAAATACTATATATCTCTAAGGGATAATAGTCCACAAGCGACCAGAAATAAGGGAAGAACAAGACAATATGGAAATGGATTGGAAAAACTAGGATAGTGGAAATGAAGGCGCCTAAGATTGAGAGAAATACCATAAGATAAACTAGAAAGGGTTATAATCCACCACAAAGTTATAGGCTTCAAAAATCTAGTTAAGTTAGAATTTGGGAAACATACCAATGAAAAATCCATGCTGAGGGAGAGTAAACAAAAGGGACGAGTCTTGGAGGACACACAAATTAAAAGGGTAAACAATAATGGAAAAAGTTGAGAATGATGAGATTTAAAGGAATTATAGAGATCATTCTTAGAATAGTGAGTTGAATGGATAGGCATGGATAAATGAAAATTGATAATACACCAACTCACTGACCGAGGTACTTGGAAAATGTTATTCTCTTGTGATGAAATTGTGCACTGCATGACATGAATGATCATCCCTCGGAGAAATTACTATGATGCATGGGAGGGTTGGTAAGTATTGGACACTTTAGTGGTTGCAACCTCTCAAATTTGTGAATAATTAAGAAGATAATCTTGTTGATTTTCTAGCAGTATATAAGTCTTAAACAATTTTCAAATTGATAACTACTTCCAATGACGCAATTTGACTTCTTTATAACATTCCAATCATCAAGCAATTATACTTGAAAATTTTTACCATTAACATTAAGATCCATAGAGTAGTAAAGATCATAATAAGACAATGAACAAGAGACACCGAAAATTACCCTAGGAAAACCCCACTCCAACGGGAAAAACCCAACAACCTCTCCTTTGAGATAATGTCTAATTCAATCCAATTTGTACATCAAAATAACATATCTTTGACAAGATTATATATACAAATATTGAACAACAATATGACCTTTCACAAGTATCAAGCCAACCGTCCAATACCCGATACAAATATCCCTTCACTTCTTTTCTTGAGCGACAAAAGATAACGCCACATGCCATCACATATCCACAGAGTTATAAACCGCACATCCACAAGGTTCCATAGAGATATAGTGCCTCATACCTGTATTTTTCCATAGGGCTAATCTTCCTCAGATCCACATTTTTCCATAGAGTTATAATTCCTAAGATCCATCCTAAACCATAGAAGATATATGTCACAAATCTCCACTATACTACAAAATATATATGCCTTAGATCTGCATTGATCCACAAAAGATATATGCCTCAGATCCACAATTATCCACATAATATATATGCCTCAAATCCACATTGATCCATAGAATATATATGCCTGAGATATGCATTGATCCATAGAATATATATGCCTTAGATCCACATTGATCTAGATATGATATATCCCTCAAATCTGCACTGATCCACATAAGATATATGCCTCAGTTCTGAAGTTCCTTGGAGAGAAAATAGGCTTTATTTATAGTGATTTTTCCATGTGAATGGGTGTGTCACTTGGGAAAGTTGACTTGATCTTGGAGGGATCGAATTTAACACTTGTGGGGTAAATATAAATTCAAATTTTCTCTTTTGATTTTATCGCTGAAAATATTCATAAGCTTCCAATTTCCAACACAACCTCTTTGCTAGAGATGTACTTTTCATTCTCTCTCAAGATCAATCTTCTTGACCAACCCACTAATCTCTCGGTAATGACCTAATGGAGAGATCACAAAATAATATGTGCAAGTGTCATCACAAGGAAAGGTTCATAGCATCAAGTTCATAAACCAATGTTGTTTATTAGTCCAAGCTCTCCAACCATATGAAATGGTTTCTTATTCAATCAAAATGACCTAAGAGAGTAATCAAAATCAATTTCTCCTACCATCCCATTGAACTCTTGTCAAAACCAATGGCCCAAGAGAGATAACTCAACATAAATCTTTCTGATAAGCCTACTGGTCTCTCATTCAAACACAATGACTCAAGGGAGTAATCGTGATCAAACCCTCTCACCATACCAATGGTCTCCTAGTCGAACCCAATGACCTAATAAAATACGCAGGGTCCATCTCCATAAACATAATCAAGGGTCTCTCGATCAAGCTTAATGACCTAAGGGAGGAATCCCTATCTCAATATCAAACTCCCCGAGTATATATAGTCTCTCGCGCTATGATCCAAGGGAGGAATACTGATTTTGATGTCAAAAGGTTCAATCTCCTCGACCATATGGTATCTTAGTCAAATGTGATTAACTAGGGTAAAGTACTCAAAATCAATGTCCCGCACCAAGCCTATTGGTCTCCTGGTCAAACACAATGACCTAAAGGATCACTCCAAGCCTATGAACCAACCTCCCCAACCATAAGTTTTATTGGTTAAACTCAATGACTCCAGGGAGTAATGAAAAACAATATTCCCAACCATAAACCATGATTTCTCAGCCAAGCCCAAGCAATATTCATGATGTTATACAATCAATGTTTCCTCTCTCTAAGAGAGGGATTCTTAATCATGCCAAACTTCTTTAAGAAGAAAACAAACTTCATCCAAGATAGTGGATTTGTGAAAACATCAATCACCTGCTTATAATTCGAAATGTATCTGAGCATAACAACTCTTCTTTAGACAACATCCTAGATATAGTGACACTCGATCTCAATGTGCTTTTAATCGTCATGAAAAATTAGATTGTAAAAAAGCTTCAGACAACTTTGGATATACCATGGTAAATTCTAGCACCTGATCAAACAAACCAACAAACAAATTTTCAAGGAAAACTACTTTGCAACATACTGAACAATCAATTGTATACTCAACTTCTATTTTTTTAAGATAACATCCAGAAGTGCTCTTCCTCTCTTCAGAAACATCCATCCCAATTAGAATATATAAATCCATGCAACAGATAGTTCAATGAGCCAATCAACAAGATCAAACAACAAAGTCTCACATTGTCTTCAAATTTTTCATCATGGAGGTGTCCAAGGACTCGTTATCATGCCCAATTTCTGAAGTATCTCAAGAAATATTTCAACTGGCTTAAGCCAGACTTTCAATCCCAGGTAGTAATGCATTAGACCAAGATCCTTCAATCAACTCCCTCTTACACTAGACAAAGAGGTCTTCAGCCTCGGTTAAAAATAGAAACTCAAAATCACGTTCTCATATTTAATAACATGTCAACATAATTTCAAATAGACATTAATTTTGGAGTACCATACACAAGGTCCCTGACTTCATATTCTTCTCCCTCTTACTGAGATGATCCTTTACTTGGTACTTTTAGTCATCTTCATCTTGGATGTCACAACTAACTTCTTTTCGGCATAGATAAAATATGATCCCTTTGAGTCCATAGCTCAACACGATTCTTATTGTCACTATATTTGCTTTGTTCTTCCATTCATCACTATCTTTGATTTGTTCTTCCATCAACACTATCTTTGCTAGAAATCTCACAAGATTCATCATGTACATGCAATCCTTATTAGGAGGGCATGAAAGAACAATCACAACCAATCGAGATATACAAAGATAAGAGACTAATAGAAATTAAAACAATAGTAATAAATAAGAAAGAGAGATATAAAATACTTATCTTTTTATAACATGTCAGCTCCCTCTTAATTTTACACTTCTTATGTTCTTCTTGCAACTTTATCAATTTCATCCACATCATCATCATAACTCCATTCCCACCTTATAGGAGTTAGGGTTTATTCTTTCAGCAGAAGTAATCACTCTTAGGGTTTTTTCCACAAACCCTAGAGTTTTCTTGTTCAAAACATCACTTAGGGTTTTCAAACCCTGGATATTTAAATAAATAAAAATTAGAGCATGGCCAAGACTTACAGACTTTAAAACTTGAAATTCTTGACATACAAGTGTTCAAAGGTCATTAAGTCTCAATCCTTCATCAAGATGTCAGATTGTGCTAGGGTTAGGGTTTTTCAATGAAAATGTCACAATTCTGCCCCTGTTAACACATACTCTGCAACACTTACTATTAAAATAATAATTTGTCTTGTGTATTATTCAATGCTTTTTGGTTTTTAAACTCCTGTGGTGATCATTTTGTAAGAAGTTTTCCAGATTATCCACAGTATTGAGGAACATGTGTCGACGTTTCAAATCCCAACTGGGATCCATTATTCATAACCTTAAATATGATCGTAGATAAGTTATTACAATATCATGTACTTCTTGGAATCTTACACTAACCAAGATCTCTTTTTAAAGTTCTTCACATCATCGTTCATAAGACTCGACATCTTTTAGTGCCTTGAAATTTTAGCTTTTGAGCATAGAACACATCTAACTCTAAGAAATACTTCGTCATCTAAATATATTTCCTTTGCCAACATTTTTTATTGCAAATTGTATGTGAGTTGCATCACAAGACTCTTTCCAAAAGTTCTCAAACTTCAAGTATTTAGGTTTAGCCTTATCTTCATTGAATTGGAGATTAATATTTATGAAGCAAAACTTGCTACAAACCTATATTCAATCGTTATATATTGACATACTTTAATATGAGTTAAAGGAAATAAGATTTCCAAAGGTAAAGTATACCTTATATATCTTCGTTCGTGACAAGAATGAGTATTCATTTTCAAAATTCTTTAATACATTATCCAAGGGAAATATTTATAGACATCAAACCTTAGACAGAGATAACGTTCTTTTCGATATTTGTTTAACACGTCTCTTGATTGGATACACTAACATGATCCTTGAGATAGTGACACAAGCTCAAACCCTTTTAATGAACTCGTTCTTGAAGTGAAAAACATTCTTATTTCAAATGCTTCTATAGAGGTAATCCTTGCATCTAAAACTTCCTAAAAAAAACTTGAGACATCACACTTATGAAGCAATTGATTAATATTATTACTAAGGTTCTTTGACTTCTAAACTTTGTTTTGAGGTATAAGGTTCAGTCTTATTACATCTGACCTGAGGGATTTTTGGCCCACTGAGATTGTCTCTTGATCTTTGGATGACGTAGGATAAGATTTCATAGATTCCTCATTTTTTACTTTTTCCCTTAGGTTTTGGATTGTAGAGTTTATTATTTCACTTTTTATGAACTTCAAGTTCCTTAGATCTCTGATGCTCTTTAAGATGGCAAAACAACTTGTCATTCAATACAATATTTGAACATATTTTCTTCGATCTACTTATAATAAGGACAACATAACTTTGACTTTATAATTGGTTTGAAATTGTTTTAAATAACATGTTGATACTCTCGGGCTCCCTTTAATATATCTAAGGATTAAAACTTTGGCTTAGTCACTTAGTTATAATTACATACCTTCTACTAAAGACGAGTTGAAGCTTAAATATAATATTGATTTTGACTTGGCGTCCTCTTTATTTGAAATGAATTAAGTCTTAAGACTTCAATCTTAAACATAAATCATTTTATACTTGAATTTTCATCCAAGCCTTGAGACTTCAACAAAAGGTAAATCACTGACTAGGGTTTCTGGGGATGGATACTCTTTTAACCTCGATCTGATACCATGTTGATTTTCTAGTAGTATACAAGACTAGAACAATTTTAAAACTGATAACTCCTTCCAATGATAAAATTTGACTTATTTATAACATTCCAATCATTAAGTAGTTATATCTGAAAATTTAAACCGTTAACATTAAGTTCGAAGAGTAGTAAATATCACAATAAGACAATGAACCAGAGATACCAAAAATTACTCTAGGATAACCCCACTCCAATGAGAAAAACCCAATGACCTTTCCTTCTAAGAGAATGTCCAATTCAATCCAATTTTTACATCAAAATAGAATATCTTTGACAATATTATATATAAAAATATTGACCACCAATATGACCTCCCACAAGTGTCAATCCAACCCTCCAATATCCAATAAAAATATCCCTTGAATTCTTTCCTCAAGCCACAAAAGATAGTGTTGTAGACCTTCGCATATCCATAGAGATATAAACCATAGATCTGCAAGGTTACACAAAGATATAGTGCCTCAGACCTGCATTTTTCCACAAGGATAATGTGCCTCAGATCTAGATTGTTACACAAAGCTATAGTGCCTAAGATCTGCACTAAACCACATAAGATATATGCCTAAATCTGCACTAAACCACATAATATATATATACCTAAAATCCACACTCATCCAAAATATATATATGCCACATATCCACGCTAATACAATAAATATATATACCTCACATTTGCACCGATCCATAGAAGATATGTGCCTTAGATCCGTATTGATCCACATAAGATATATGCCTCAAATCCGCATTGATCCAATAAGATATATGCCTCAATTTCGCATTGATCCATAGAATATATACGGCTTAGATCTGCAATGATCCATAAAATATATATGATTCATATCCAAAGTGTCTTGGAGGAGAGAAAATATAATCTATTTATAGTGTCTCATCCATGCGATGGGTGTGTCTATTGGGAAGGTTGACTTGATCTTGGAGGGACCCACTTGAACACTTATGGGATAAATATAAATATAAATTCTATTTTAATTTTATTGATGGAAATACCAACCGAAGCCCCCACTCGTACCTTTTCATATAATGGGTCAACAAACCAACATTAATTGAGATGACAAGCTATATTCATCTAGTGAAGCCATTTAAGGATAATTATATCTTGACAATGGTCTTGAGGGGTGGGCATGTGTTTCCATCTACTTGGACTGACTTGTAGGCACTAGATACTTTAGTAGTTGCAACCTCCCAAATTTGTCGATAATTAAGATGATATTCCCCCACTCGCACCTTATCGTTACATGGATTATCATACCAACATTACTTGACATCGAAAGTTTGATCGATCTTGTGAAGCAACCCAAGGATAGTTATAGCTTAATAATGGTCCTAGGGTGTGGCCTTGTGTGGCCATGTACTCAGCATTTAATACATAATGGGACGGAGGCCACGCACTCTCTGCCAACACACCCCCCCCCCCCACCCCACAATTCACAAATATTATACCCTATCCATGGGAGGAGAATAGAAAATATTTGTAACAACCCCTAGTTGATCTCCTGTGTAAATAAAAAATGATAATAACCAAGGTCATGGGAAACGTAACCCAAGTTGAATGTTGGGAAAAGCATAGTGATGGGGATTAATGGTGATTAATTAATGGATCTGGAAATTAGAAAAGGAAAAGAAGCATTAATTAGCATTTATTTATGAAAATAATGGAAAATAGGAGAAAAGGGAGATGAAAAGTCACATATTTGCATGAGAAGGAAATTGACAGAAAATTGGGGAAAATGAGGAAATAGAGGCCTCAATGATAACACAGCTTCTAAGGATCAGTTCATAACCTTTTGTGTGTTTTATCTTGGAGCTCTATTATACTATCTCTCTCTCATATCGTTGCACACTTAGAGAAATCTTGGATCATTTTGGAGCATTCTTGGAGCACCCTAGTTTTCATTTGATTTGGATAAAGAAGGCAAAAGAAACTAGGAAAGCATAAGGGAACGAGTGGATAAGTAGTTATAGTTGGATTGTTTTGCATGTATGATTCCTTGATTCATGGTAGATGCATGTGATTATTTCGTCATGTTATATCATTGGCATGGAAGATTTCCTAGATTGACAGTGGTTTTTAGCCTAGCCTTGTTATTTCCTAGATAGCCACAATGTTGTGGGTTTTTCCATTGAATTGTTTTTTTATTGGTGCTGCTTAATTCCTTATGGTTGTGGATTGGAACAAACGATCTGGAAGCTCTGAAACAACTTGGGTTGAGTTACTAGTCATAGAGCCTATGTTGGAAAAATGCCTTGGATCCCTTAGTGGGTTAAGTTACTAGTCCTAGAGTCGGGTTGGACAAACACTCTAGAGCCTTGGAAGGCTATGGATTGAGTTACTAGTTCTTGGAGGCCTGGACAACTTAGGTAGAGACCAATCTGGTTGGTGTTAGTGATGTCCGACCATGAGGTGGAAATAATGGTTGAGGGTTGATGTGGTTGGGCCTATGGAAGCCCTGGTTTGGTTTTGTTTGGTTTATTCCATGATATCCCACATTCACACTTGGAATATGGCGTGGGGGTGATTTGTTGAAAGAGAGATTTGATTCATCCCAATCTATGTTTGAGTGGTACATGGAAGTCCCTGACTTGTTTGGTATTTTCCTATATTAATAAGAGCTATCCTTCTATTGTTATTCATGTATATTTATTAGAAATTTGTTGGTGATGTTATTGTTGAGTTTTCATGGTTTCTATGTTGGTTATTTTCTAGTTATATGTAGTTTATATGATTTGCATCTTCTATGCCTCTTGTCATGAATTGTTTAACTATTGATCAGTGATGAATGTGTGGACTAATAAGTGGTGTTGCAGTTATGTGGAGACGGCATAGGACCTTCTTGGTGACTCTCAAATGAATCTCATAATTTTATGATCAAACATGCATTTATGGCTTGCAGCTTACGTGTTTGTAATATGTTTGACGAGCTTCCTGTCATGTTCTAAGCAGTCTAGGTTAAGGTATGCCTTCAATTTTGTATGTATAGCATTGTTGTCATGCCATTAGTGATTCTAGAAAGTCTCATTGGACTCTGGGAAGTGGTCTTGAGGCTAGCCTTAAATGGTGGCTCAGAATCTAGGAATGCCACCTCTGAACTAGAAAAATTGAGTTGAAATTGCATGGATGCAGGCTTGTGCATGTGGCTGAGGCTTCCAACCACATCAAGGGATTGTTGTGGGTTTGTTTGGAGACCCAGGTCAGAGAAAACGGTGTCCAACTCAGTTTTTTGCCACCTCAGGTGGTTACTCATCCTTTGAGTGACCTGTAGCCCTTATAGAATGGTATGAGATGTCAATTTGTATTTTGTGATCGGCCCCACTTCCTTAATGGAACCTAGGAGGTCGATTCATTTCATAATAGCTCTTCCTCTCGTATTTACCTTGGAATCTTGGTGAAACTAGGTACATATGGGAGGGGTGGTTACAAAATGGTATCATATCTCTCAGGATCAACACTTGGATTGAATGGGCGGAATGTGTTTGTCATGCTTGCATGTCAGTTTCCTATGTGTTCGTTATGCATGAATTTTGTTAGTCATTGTTGCAGTTATGTCCTCGTGTAGAGGTTGATTATGCTGAATTTGAGAGGATTGATATGTTGATTTCATTATATATACATATGTTTTTCTAATATGGATATATTTTGCAGAAGATATAGCCTTCTCTGACTTCACTGAGGTATGTGGATTATGTTTATATTCGGTTATCTGACATGGTATGTTTGCAGAAATTAAAGGATCAAAGATGAAAATAAAAGTGGTAGACTACAGTTCACGTGATTCTTCCTACAGATCAGATGAACAACATGGTGGTGAGTACTCCCGTGACATAACACATACATTGAGAAGTTTGAAAGCAAATATTAGAAGTTGTAAGGCGAATAAAGACAAAATAATTTAGTCACATGAAAAACTTGTTAGGTAATGGGAGAAACAAGCAAAGGTTAATGCAATCATCCTTCAGATTTTGTCATATTTGCATAGAAAAGGACCATCTATGATCAGAGGCTCAGCATTTTAGCTCAAAAATGAAAGTGACCATAATTGATTGCAAACTGAACGACCGCAACCAGCCCGTCGCCAGGAATCCAATGCAACTCATTTTGTTGAAAACCAAGCTCGGATGAGGAAGTTATGGTTTGTTGATCGCCATTCATAACAGGCAAATTTTTATATAAAAAAATTGTAGAATAGGTACAAGTTGATGACATGATAGCACAGTCGGAATTCAGGGAATCTTCTTCAGTTTTTTTCCAATGAGACTGTGACAAGTGTCACTGCCAGATTCGCTAGTTTGGTTTGTGAAGGTGAAAAATTACCCAATGTCCTCCAATGTATTCCTAAGTTTGAATTCATTTTTTTTATATGTTGGAGGACAACCCAACCAGGGATCTCCACATGTCCCCTCTGGTGGGCCGTTTCCAACACCAAGGTCGAATTCATTATTTTAACATGGTGACACATATTATGGAATCCTAAGGTTCAGATTTAATATTGGAATGGTGGAGTAGATTAATTATATGGACATTAACTAGGGTTTATATCATGGCACATATTTTTTTTATATATGTTAAGGTCCAATGGCAATATGATACATTGGGTTATATTTTATATGGTGGAGCAATATGTATTATGGAAAGTCTTTTAAAAGCAAATATATATTAAATAATGGTTTTCCAAAACTATATTCTGAAGACTAATCAAAGCTCGAATGGCATATGGAAAACATTATTGCAAAGTTCGGAGGCACGTTATGTGCATTGCAAAGTTGGCATATGCGTTGGTTTATTTGGTGCAAAAACAATGAACAGGGGAAGAGGTCGAGGCTCGACCCCGTGACCTCCCCCAAATCATTCCAACGATTTACCAATAAGCCCAAATGTGGAAAACTTTTATTTGAAGGGTATTGCAGGCTCGAATGACGGATCGGAGGGGCCTAGCCCCAAGAGCCAGCCCTCCTCCATCTGACTGCACCATACAACCACGACCAAGTGCCTCCCACTAAGCGTGATTAAGCGTGTTTAATACATACTCATCTGCCCTAATCACGCTTATCCATTAAATTAAGACTACAGTTAGGTTGGCGGATTTTTAGGGGCACCAATGATTTTGGAGGGATTGCCAAATTTGTCAAAGCTATCTGGAGTCTTTTCCAGATTTGGAGGAGAAATTGGGGGAAATTTGTTTTTTCCATAACTGAGCCAATTTTCGACCAAATTGAGCTCAGAAAGAATCATTCTTAGCTAATCGGCATGCTATGAACACACTGGAATAGGTTTCAGAGGCAGAGGAGCAATTTTACAAAGGTTTTTTTTACCTTGAATAATTTTGAAGCCTTGGGCCACCAGGAGGGAAGGTTGTGCCTAAAGCATATGAAGGCCAAATTGAGTAAATAAACAGACATTTCTGATAGATTTCGACATTTTGAACTCATTGGAGTATGTTTCAAGAGAATTTTATGCATGTAAACAACAATTTGAGCACTATTGAGCTAACACAAAGGCCCAAGCCATGGAAGTTGGACCAAGGAGATGTAGCCAAGCAGGGGTGAACTCCTTCATCAAAACTATGTTTTAATGGATAAACAGTGATGGTTTGATGTTATTTATGTTGCTGCTTTCTGGCCTTTTAAATTCATGCTTTATGCTTTCAAATTCACTCATAAAACTCAGTTTAATTTTGTCAAACCAGGAGGTAACTCCTCAAATCAGAATGTGTATTAGCTGAAGAATGTACATGTATTTATACATGGAGGTGAGGCTATTGGGATTCATCTCCCAATGACTCTTTGCCTTCCTTATTTCCTAATATTATTTATTATACAATATTACATATCCACGCCCAACCCATAGGATTAGGTGTCAACATTCCCCCCTTTAATCCGAAGGGATGTTGGTGAGTCCAAGCATCGATCTGAACTTTTCAAACTTTTCTCTTCCAAGTGCTTTGGTGAAGATGTCAGCAGTTTGCTCATTTGTGGAACAATGATGTAGATGGATGGTTTTGGCCTGAACATGATGTCGAATGAGATGGTACTTTGTATTGATGTGTTTTGTTCGATCATGGAACTTTGGGTTCTTGGCCAACTTTATTGCAGAAGTGTTGTCGATCATGAGTGGAGTGGAATACATCTGTTTCATCTGCAAATCTTCCAGGATTTTTCAGAGCCACACAATTTCCTTTGTTGCTTCAGCTGCTGCCACATATTCTGCCTCGGTCGTGGAATCTGCTGGAACTGACTGTTTGCGTGATCTCCATGAGACAGCTCCTGATCTAAGACTCATGGTGTAACCTGTAGTAGACACCCCTGTTTCTTTGTCGCCATCAAAGTCTGAATCAGAGTATCCGATCAAGCTGAAGTCGCCTACCTGTGTATATTTGAGTCCAAAGTCTTGAGTCCCCTTCAAGTACCTTAGCACTCTTTTTGCAGCAGACCAATGTCCTTCACAAGGTTTTTGCATGGACCTTGAGAGGATTCCAACAGCAAATGAAATGTCAGGTCTGGTGGTGGTCAGATAGATAAGACTTCCTATAAGCTGTCTATACTTAGTTGCATCCTCAAATTCCTTCCCTTCAATAGATGTGAGTTTCAAGTTTTGTTCCATTGGAGTGGTTAAGGGATTACATTCATCCATGCCAAACTTGTTCAAGAGATCTCCAATGTACTTCTTTTGAGAAAGAAATATATATTTAGGATGTTGAATTACTTCAATACCCATATAGTAATGAACATGACCCAAATCAGTCATTTAAAAACCTTTCTTCAATTATTTTTTCATGGATGCAATATAGCTCTCATTGTTCCCTGTTATCAAAAGATCATCTACATATACCACAAGATATACAACTGTTTTTCCAAATTTCTTAACAAACAAAGTTGCATCATCAAGATCAAAATGTTTGAAGTCAAGTTTCAGAAGATGCTCGGTTAATTTCTCATACCAGGCTCGTGGTGCTTGCTTGAGGCCATACAAGGATTTTATAAGCTTTCAAACTTTGTGTTCTTGACCCTTTACTACAAATCCTTATGGCTGGGACATATAAACTTTCTCCTTTAGATCTCCATTCAAGAAGGTTGTTTTTACATCCATCTGATGAACTTTCCATCCATTCTGAGCTGTTAAGGCAAAGAGAGTCCGGATGGTAGTCCATTTTGCTGTGGGAGCAAAATTTTCTTCATAATCAATTTCTTCTTTTTGTGCAAAACCTTTTGCCACAAGCCTGGCCTTGTGCTTGTCAAGTGAGCCATCTTCTTTATACCTGTTCTTGTAGACCCACTTACAGCCAATTGATTTTGTTCCCAAAGGCGGATCAACCAGCTTCCAAATGCCATTCTTTATCAAGGCATCATACTCCTTCTGCATCGCTTCTTTCCATTCATCATGAGAAGCGACTTCTTTGAAGGAAGTTGGTTCATGATCTGTAGACAAACTCAATTCACAGTTATAAGCAATATCCATATCAACAGGAGAATCAGAATTATCTACATCACCTTCGATTTGTTGAGTGGAACTTCTTGTTCCTGTTTTTCCAACCTCATCAGATGAACATTCTCCAATGTCTTTGTCAGCCATTTGGGAGGACCTTTCTGAGATGGCCTAGGCTGGTCATTTGACTGAGTTGGGATTGATTCAAGATTCAATCTCCCAATTCTGTCAATCACATCATCCAATGTGTCATCCGTGGTTGTTTCTTCATGTGGGGGAGAGAGTGCTTCAGGACATGATTCCATAGTTTGATTCAATATAAGAATCCCCCCTTCAAGATGTGGAATCTGATTATCAAATTCTTGGAAAGACTTTGCATGTGTGAATCTATCCAGGTGATCAAGTTGCCGCTCAACAACCTTGTCACTCTTGGAAGATTCAAGAAATATGACATCTCTTGCTATTACAAACTTCTTATTTGTTTCATCATAGAGACGATATCCTTTGGAGGTATTGGAATACCCCAAGAAGATACATTTTCGACTTCTAGCACCAATTTTGTTCCTTTGACCCTTGGGTATCAAGGCATAACAGGTGGACCCAAAGACCCTGAAATGCTTTACCGAAGGAATGTGGCCATGCCACATTTCAAAAGGAGTTTTGTTTCTAATTGAACTTGAAGGACACCTATTCTTTATGTAAACAACACATAGAACTGCGTCAGCCCAAAACATCAATTTTACATTCTTGAAAAATAACATGGAGCGGACCATATTTAAAATGGTTTTGTTCATTCTTTCAGCTACACCGTTCTGTTGTGGATTATATGGCACAATGGTTTGATGTTTGATTCCATGTTGACGAAGATAATTTTCAAATTCGTTTGAGGTGTATTCTTTTCCATTATCAGTACGTAGAGAGCCAATATGTGTTTGTGCATCATTTTCAATCCATACATGAAAATTCTTGAAATTTTGAAAAGCATCAGACTTATTCTTCAATAAGTAAATCCAACACATTCTGGTGTAGTCATCAATAAATGTCATCATGTATTTGTTTCCATTTGCAGAAGCAATAGGCATAGGGCCACATAAATCTGAATGAACAAGTTCAAGTTTCCTATGTGCTCTTGAGTGTGAATCATGAAATGGCTGTTCGCTATGCTTTCCTAGAATACATGCATCACATTCCTTAGGTTTTCTAGGAATTGTAGGCAGTCCATCAACACCATTTTTCTTCAACAAACGAAGGCTGTCATAATTTAAGTGTCCAAATCTAGCATGCCATAAAAGACTTGATGGAAATGTACCTTCATCATGATGTGAACCGAATGCAAAGTTTTGAGCATGGGCATATGAACCTTTCAGCTTCAAGAGTCTCCCTTCTTCTATTCCCTCCATGACAAGTGAGTGATCTGATGCTGATCTGACCTCTGCCTTGCCATCAAACAAGTGAACTGAGTGTCCTTGCTGCCGGATTTCGATCAGGGCCAGCAAGTTTCTCTTCAACTCCGGGAGGTATAGAACCTCATGTAGGATATGATCAGGAAGACCAGGCAGTTTAAGCCTGACTGTGCCAAGCCCCGATGGCTTGAGTTTGGATTTATCTGCGAAATATACTGCTCCATCAACTTTGTCAGTGAATTCTTCAAAAAAATATTTTCTAAATGTCATGTGACATGTTGCTCCCGATCTAGCAACCAATCATCTCTCCATGAAGTAAATGAAACATCAAATAAGTCTTCAGTTACTCCATTGTTACAATGTGCTAGAACATAATGAGCGGATTTAGGTGCTTTACCTTTGTCTTTGTCATTAGTTTTACCTTTGTCTTGATTTCTTTGCTACTCAATTTTCTCCCAAGGTGTTCTGCATTTGGATGCATCATGTCCATCTTTATTGCAACGTGTGCAATGAAGATTAGATTTGTCAGATTGTCTTCCCCCCCTTTCTGTGAAGTTTCTTCTTCCTCTTCCTATTCTGCCACCTCTTCCTCTAGATGAATCTGGAGCATGACTCTTTTCTCTATGTGCCAAGTATGCAGCCTCTTCGGAAGACGAAGGGACTATCATCTTCCCGAAAGCTTTCTCTCTTTCTGCAAACTTTTTCTCAAGTTTATCAAAGGTGATATGCTCAAGGTTCCCACTTGCTTGCAAAGACTCAAGATAATGTGAGTAAGTCGGATATAATGCCTTAACATATGCTATGAGAGGTATGTCCATTTTTACACTAGTGCTATCAATATCATGCATGATAGATCTAACTTCTGAAGCTAAAGCAAGGGGATCATCATTCTTCATTTCAAGACTGAACAGCTTAATCATCAATTGAACATTTTCTAATTCTGAATGTGAGTCATAGAGTTCTTTTAGCTTTCTCAAGGCATCATAGGCATTTGAGAAAGATGAAATGTGGCGGCTCACCTCTTCATTTACGGAAGCTGCAATCAAGGCATAGGCCTTGCAGTTCTTGTTTTCCCAAATGGCGAGCTCTTTGTCTGAAGTGGGCTTTGTTGGTGGATTTCCTTCTTGTCCTTCACAGATTCCTTTCCACAACTCATTAAAAATGAGTTTGTGTTTAATATTCTGAGACCATTCAAGATAGTTCTCTTTGCCGGAGAGAACCACCCCAACAATAGAGATGAGAGAATGCATTAGTTTGCTGGAAAAAATTCTTTTGAAGAGGAAAAAATTCTGCTAGAAAACCTTCAATTCTGGAAATTTTCTCAATTAAAGGGGACAAAAAATCTTGCTAAAAATACTGAATTCTGCACCAAAAAAATATATATGTATATTTTTTTTTGGTGTTTGAAGAACGAAAATTTATATGTATTGAAAATGTGGAAAGGGGGGCAGTATTATGAATGGTGGAGGGGCGGTATAAAATAGTGGTATTGTAAATAGAATGGGACGGAACGATGTATACAAATGGGAGGAGGGAGCGGTATTTAATATTAGGAGGGGCGGTGTTATTAGACAGGAGGGGGCGGTATTGAATACTATGAAAGGCGGTATGGAATGTATGAAGGGCGGTATGGAGGGGCGGTATTGTTAAATATGAAAGGGGGCGTGAATGTTATATGAGGAGCGTCATCAAAGTGGTATTATATGACCGCATATTATATCACAAAGACAGCGTATTGTATTATGGTGGGAGGAACGGTTTTGAATAATCGATGGAAGGGATGTATTACAGGCTGGAGGGACGTAATAGGCGGTATTATAAGCAACGTATGAGGCGGACAGAACGTTGTATTATTTATATGACAGACAGCGCGGTAATATATGGTGGGAGGGGTGTATGACTGTCGTATTGTGGGAATACCGCCTTTGGGAATATATGCAGCGTGGAGGAGCGTAATGGATATGACAGCGCTGGGAATATCGCCTGGGAATATATGCAGAGTGGAGGAATACCGCCTGTGGGAATATATGTAGCATGGGATATGACAGCACTGGGAATATCGCTTGGGAATATATGCAGCGTGGAGGAATACCGCCTGTGGTGTATGGGGACAGCATATAACATATGTGACAGAGAGCGCTGTATCAGTGGAATAGTCGAGCACTGTATCAGTGGAACAGCGTATTACATATTCATGTATAGAGCTTTGTATTATTGACAGAAAGAACGATGTATGAATGAAGGGGATGGAGGGGATGGCGTGAGGGAAGTGTGAGGGGGCGTGGGGAGTGTGGAAGGACGTAGGGTTGTGAGAGGAAGAGAGCGTTGGAGAGAGGGAGGCCGAGAGGTTGTTACAAATTTTGAATGGTGGAATTTAATTACTTCTGCAGAATTTGCAGGTGTGTGCAGGGGCTGCAATTTGCAGAATTTCAGGGACTGCAGAATTGCAGAATCTCCAAAAGCTGCAGGAGCCGCAAATGTCAGAGCTTTTCAGAGATTAAAAAAAATGCAGAATAACAGTATATAGCATCAATTTAATGGAGCAGCAAAACTATACAGAAAAACTGACTGAGCAAAGGAATGAGGGGGTTACACCACAGGCAAAAATGCCAATAGTGGGACTGGCTCTGATACCATGTCAAACCAGGAGGTAACTCCCCAAATCAAAATGTGTATTAGCTGAAGAATGTACATGTATTTATACATGGAGGTGAGGCTATTGGGATTCATCTCCCAATGACTCTTGGCCTTCCTTATTTCCTAATATTATTTATTATACAATATTACATATCCACACCCAACCCATAGGATTAGGTGTCAAAAAATTTCTTGTTTTGACACACATAAGTAACAAGGAAACATGTACATCAAGCATAAGATCAGTAAATAAGTTTTATATCTAAAAATGGAATTAGCACAGCAAAACTAATATTCATAATTTGATCAAGTTGGTATCAGAGCTTGGTTGAAAGGCAAGGTTATTTACTTGATAGTTGCTTGAAGATTTGTGCAAGTTTAATGGTTGCAATTTTGTGATGCTGACAAGGTTAAAGTTGCAGAAAGGTGAAGGGAAATTGTTGGTTGCAAGTCTTGAGATTAGGACCAGAAGAAGGAGAGCTACAATAGCACCATCTTCACCCTAAATTCCACTCATAGTTTTACTTGAAGAACCTCAAGTTTTGTCTCAAGAAGTTGAGATTGAAGAGGTAAAAATTGCACAAGAAGTTGAGTTGATTAAAGAGGTACAAGAATCAAAAGTTGAGCTTGAATCCATATCCATCATGTCAGGTGTTGGAGAGACTCAAGGAAATTCAAAAGAGGAAGATGTCAAGAGAGACTTCAAAGACATAAAGAGGATGGTTAAAGTTATGTTTGATGTATTTACTACTGGGATGGCGTGACAAGGTTCTAGGCCTCCATATGGAGAAGGAACTTCAGATGGTAAGAAGGATGAAGAGAAGAGTTCAAAGGGCAGTGGATGAAAGCCACCTCCATCTCCACCATCCTCATCCTCTCCATTGACATCATCTTCCACTTCCACCACAAAAACCACTCACACTCACTCAAAAGCCACAAAAGGAAAAACTCCAATACTCAAATTGGACATTAAGTTTGAACATCCCATTTACAATGGCGAGGTAAATGCGGACAGGCTTGACAATTGGATAAGTCAATTGGAGGTGTATTGCATAATTTAGAACCTTCAAGACATAAATATCTAGTTGGCTTCATTAAGGTTAGAAGGAGCAACACTAGTTTGGTGGGAAGAAAAGACTCAAGAGGAAATGCAAATCCATGGTAAGATATCCATTTCTTGGGTTGAGTTTATTTCTTCCATTAAAATACAGTTTTATCCTTTAGCCTATATGAAAAAATCCATTATGAGTTGGAAATTTTTTTGGCAACTCAAGGGTCAAACAGTTCAAGAACATAACCAGGAGTTTAGGAAAAGGGCTTTGTTGTTAGGAATAAACTTTAATTCCCAATATACACTCTTGAAATACATCGGAGGTTTAAATTACTATTTGAAACATACTATCCTTATGTTTAACCCAAGCAATTTAGATGAAGTTTGTGTTCAAGACATACACTTAGAGGCAAGAGGGAAGCAAAACATAGATGAGAAAAGTGAAAGTATGGTTAAAGGAAAAGGAAAGTTTAATGGAAGATGAAAAATAAATAGTTCTGTAAAAAGAGAGAAGGAAAAACTCACATGCAAAAACTGTACAATGACTGGAAATTATGAAAACCATTGTTTTCAACTTCATCCAAAATTGAAACCAAACATACTAAAAGCCAAAGAGAAGGGTAAAGTTGTTTCTATAGTTGAACATGACTTAGGGTTAGATTCAAGAGATGAGACAAATGTTACATCAATGGGTTTGAAAGGTAAACATATTGCAAGCACTAGTTCTTCAAATAAATCAAATGTTACTCATGATGAAGATACAAGAATAGAACTTTTCCACATTAGAGTTGTCTCTAAAAATACCAATATTGATACACTTTTTGATAGTGGGTCATAGACTAACTTGATTTCCAAAGACTTGGTTAAGCAGCTAGGCCTTGAAAATATTGGACATCCAAGACCATATCCTTTGGGTTGGATATGCAAGAATGCAAACTTGCAGGTTACAAGGAAGTGCTTACTAAGATTCGCCATCAACACAAACTTTCTTGATGAAGTTGAGCTTAATGTGAGATATCAGGTATTGTATTAGGAAGTCCTTATCTGTATGATATTAAATCATTATTTCATTTCCATGAGAATAAGTATCACATGTTTAAGGTTGGTATTGAGTACATAAGTAGAGCGCATGAGAAGAAGACAAGTTTGTCTCTTATACGTGCAAGTGAAATGAAGATGATAGTGAATGCAAGTCATAACTTGACATTGTTGATGATAAAATAAAGAGATGTTTTGAAACACACTTTTCAAAAATATGCTTATGCTTGTAATGAGTTGTTTCAGGATTTTAACAAGTTGCCTTTGAAAGAAGGTGAACAAGATGAAGAACATTTGCAGTAGTCAACATCAGTGTTGAGCAGTGTTGGAAACAAGATGTTTGTGCAAGAGAGTGCAAAGGACAAAGATAAAGCGACAAAGAAGGTTGGAAAATAAGGCATGGGTTCCACAAATGCTGGTTTATGGTTTCCAAAAGGTACATGGTAATGGCGAAGATACTTGGTCAAGAGTCGACACAAGTACAAAGCAAAAGCAGCTAAAAAACGCCATGGTGACAGTTTGAAAAGTGAGAAAGTTTTTAAGTTTCCTTTGATTGTTGAACAAGGTAGGAACAATATGGTTTCTGCAATAATATATTGTTGTTCTGCAAATTCAGAAATATTGCAGCATGAAAGTGTCAATGACAGCAAGAGAAGGTCATAAGAATCAAGGTAAAAGTTGACTTTTTGTGAAAAGTTCCAAATGATGAAATTGGGAAAATTTCAATGGATAGAGAATAGAAGGGTGAGGGAACAATACCCTCATCCACATGATCAGTAATAATAGAGATCTTGGGGTCCAAAAGGCTTGTAGTGGGGAGGAATGATCATAAGCTCAGTATTTTAGCTAAAAAATGAAAGTGCTCAGAATTGATTGCAAATTGAACGACTACGACTGGCTTGTCGCCGGGAATCCAATGCAACTTGTTTTGTTGAAAACCGAGCTCGGATGAGAAAGTTATGGTATGTTGATTATCTTTCAAAACAGGTAAAATTTTATTAAAAAAAATGCAGA
The DNA here is from genome assembly GCA_034641835.2 of Pinus albicaulis. Classification (NCBI taxonomy): domain Eukaryota; kingdom Viridiplantae; phylum Streptophyta; class Pinopsida; order Pinales; family Pinaceae; genus Pinus; species Pinus albicaulis. Next base: position 244,884,929 of record CM076581.1, on the reverse strand, counting down.
ACAGGTACAGGCTGATGACATGGCAGCCCAATCAGCATTAAGGGAATCTTCTTCTGTTTTTTCCCAATGGGACTATGACAAGTGTCACCCCTATATTTGCCAGTTTGGTTTGTGAAGGTGAAAAATTACCCAATGTCTTCCTAAGTTTGAATTCGATTTTTTTTTAATATGTTGGAGGACAACCCAACCAAGATTCTCCATGTGTCCCCACCATGTGTCCCTTCTAGTGGGCCCTCTCGCCAAGGTCGAAGTCATTATTTTAACATGGTGGCACATATTATGGAATCCTAAGGTTTGGATTTAATATTGGAATGGTGGAGTGGATTAATTATATGGCCATTAACTAAGGTTTATATCATGGCACATATTTTTTATATATGTTAAGGTTCGATAGCGATATAATATATTGGGTTATAGTTTATATCATGGCGCATATTTTTTATATATGTTAAGTTCAATGGCGATATAATACATTGGGTTATATTTTATACGGTGAAGCAATATGTATTATGGTAAGTCTTTTCAAAGAACATATATATTAAACAATGGTTTGACTAAACTATAGTTCGAAGACTATTCAAAGTTCGAATGACGTATGGCAAACTTTATTGCAAATTTCGGAGGCGCGTTATTCATATTGCAAATTTGGCATATGTGTTGGTTTACTTGGTGCAAAAACAATGCATGGGTGCGGGGTTTGACCCCATGACCTGCCCCCAATCACTCCAACAGTCTATCAATAAGCCCGAAGTTTGATCCTTGAAAATGTATGCCGCAAACATCTATTTGAAGGGTATTTCAGGCTCGGATGGTAGATTGGAGGGGGCTAGCCTCGCGGGCCAACCCTCCTCCACGTGACCCCACCATACAACCATGACCAAGCACCTCCCACTAAGCGCGTTTAATGCATACTTTTCTGCCCTAATCACAATTATCCATTAAATTAAGACTGCAGTTAGGTTGGAGGATTTTTAGGGGTGCCACCATTTCCAGTGGGATTGCCAAATTTGTTGGATTTGTCTAGAGTCTTCTCCAGATTTGGAGAAGAAATTGGGGGAAATTTGTTTTTGCCATAACTGAGCAAATATTTGACCAAATTGAGCTTAGAAAGAGTCATTCTTGGCTAATTGACATGCTATGAACACACTGGAATAGGTTGCAAAGGTAGAGGAGCAAATTTACAGAGATTTTTGTTACCTTGAAGAATTTTGAAGCCTAGGGGCACCAGGAGGGAAGGCCATTCCTAGAGCATCTGAAGGCTAAATTGAGTAAATAAACAGTGATTTCTGATAGATTTCGACATTTTGAACTCATTGTAGTATGTTCCAAGAGCATTTGATACATGTAAATAACAATTTGAGCACTATTGAGCTAATACAGAAGCCCAAGCCATGGAATCTGGACCAAGGATATGTAGCGCAGGAGGCGTGAAATCCTTCATCAAAACTTTGTTTTAATGGATAAATTGTGATGGTTTGTTTTTATTTATGTTTCTATTGTTCATCCTTTTAAATTCATGCTTTAGGCTTTCAAATTCACTCATAAAAATTATTCTAATTTCCTGTTTTGACACACATAAGCAACAAGGAAACCTGTACATCAAGCATAAGATCGGTAAATAAGTTTTATATATGAAAATGAAATTAGCACAACAAAAATAATATTCATAATCAGATCAGTTTAGGATCAAGAACGGACAAGAGTAAAGGACTAATGGTGCATATGGCAGCAGGTCTCAATCAGGATACATGTTTGATAAAGATGATACAGTCAAAGATGGTAGGTTCTTAGATACACTTGACAGGAGGGGTAATGATCGTGGATTCTATTTTAGTTATGGATCATAAAGATAACATCGTCATCACTACCACCATTCGTATAGGAGGAGTGAGAAGCAATACTTGTTAGATGAATTCAAGAAGTCAAAGCCTCCTACATTTGACGTACAAATGAAGAAGTCACGGGATGCAAAAGCTTGGTTTCTTGGGATGAATAAGTTCTTCAGATTGCATGACTACTCAGAGAATATGAAACCCATGATAGCTACATTTAGTCTTAAAGGAAAAGAATACATTTGGTGGGAAGTTGTGAAGAATGTTAGAGGCATTTGGGAAGAGGAGTTGACTTGGAATGAGATTGAGAGACTTTTCAAGAAGAATTATATATCTGAAAGATACTATGACGAAAGGGAAAATGAATTATATGAGTTGAAAATGGGATATATGACTGATGGGGAGTATACTCGCAGATTCTTGGAGTTGTTGAGGTATGTGCCTTACCTTAAGTAGGAGAAGGCCAAGATTTAGAGATTCATCGGTCGGTTGTGGGTATCATTCAAAGAAAATATTGAGTTTGATGAGCCTAGATCGCTGGAGGAAGGTATCTGAAACTTGAAACACTGTTACGAGAAAATTAAACACGAGATTGAGTCTAAGCATGATCGGAAAGGTAATGAGAAGAATAAAAGAAAGTGGCTTAAAAAGAGAGGAAATACAAAGGATACAAATGAAAAGGAGAATGCAGTGTCGTATAAGAAATTCAATGCAACTGACAAAGGACAGGGATTTCAGACTGAGGAGTAGAACAAGGTGATGGCATCATATGTTTTACTAGTTTATGAGTGTCATTAAATACAGAGGATGGTGTTCCCCCAAGGGGGAGGGGTTTGTAATAGTCCCTGGTTGAACTCCTATGTAAATAAAAAATAAAATAATAACCAAGGTCATGGGACACGAATTCCAAGATGAATTTTGGGAAAAACATAGTGATGGGGATCACTCGTGATTAATTAATGGTCGTGGATATTGGCAAAGGCAAAGAGACATTATTTGGAATTTATTTATAAAAATAATGGAAAAAAGGGAGAAAGGGGAGATGAAAGGTCACAAATTTGCATTAAGAGGTAATTGAAGGAAAATTGACAAAATGAAGAAATAGAGGCTTCAATGATAAAAAGGCTTATGAGGATAATTTCACAACCTTTTGTCAGTTTTAGCTTGGATCTATCTTCTATTCTCCCTCTCTCATACTCTTGCACACTTAGATAAATCTTGTAGCATTTTGGAGCATGATTGGAGCATCCTAATTTTCTTTGGATTTAGAGAAAGAAGGCAAAGGAAAGCAAGAAAGTGCACGGGAAAGGTGGATCAACAATTACAACTGGACTGCTTTGCAAGTAACAGGTTACATGTATAATTCCCTGATGCATGGTATATGCATGTGATTATTTGGTTATGATATGTCATTGGCATAGAGAATTTCCTGGAATGATGGTGGTTTTTAGCCTAGCCTTGTCATTTCCTGGATAACCATGGTGTTGTGGGTTTTTCCATTGATTTGTTTTCTAATTGGTGATTTTAATTCCTTATGGTTATGGGTTGGAACAAATGCTATAGAAGTCATGGAGCCTAGGTTGGACAAACGCTTTAGAGCCCTTGCTGGGTTGAGTTACTAGTGTTGGAGTTGAGTTGGAAAAATGCTATGGAACTCTGGAAGGTTTTTGGTTAAGCTACTAGTTCCTAGAGCCTTGGAAAACTTGGGTAGAGACCGATCTGGTTGGTGCTAGTGATGTCCGACCATGAGGTGGAATCATTGGTTGAGGGTTGAGGCGGGTTGGCCTGTGTGGAATCCCTGGTTTGGTTTATTCCATGAGATCCCACGTTCACGCTTGGAAAATGGTGCGAGGGTGATTGGTTGAAAGAGGGATTTGGTTCAGCCCAATTTATGGTCGGGTTTTACGTGGAATTCCCTGACTTTGTTGGTATTTTCCTATGTTAATAAGAGTTATCCTTTTATTGTTATTCAAATATATTTATTGGAAATTGATCTTATGGTTGAGTTGTCATGGTTGATATGTTGGTTATTTTCTAGCTATATGTTGTTCATATGATGTGTATCTTGTAGGGCTTTTGTCATGAATTGTTTAGCTATTGATAAGTGATGAAGGTATTGACTAATAAGTGGTGTTGCCACTATGTGGATATGGCATAGGGCCTTCTCGGTCATTCTCATATGAACCTCATACTCTTATGATCATATATGCATTTATGACATGTATCTTGCTTGTTTGGAATATGTTTGACGGAATGTATGTCATGTTCTAGGTACTCTAGGTCAATTTTTGCCTTCACATTTGTATTTCTAGCATTGTTTTCATGCCATTAGTTATTTTGGAAAGTCTCACTGAGTTATGAGCAGTGGTCTGAAGGCTAGCCTTAAATGGTGGCTCAAAAGCTGGGACCACTGCCTCTGAACTGGAGAAATTGGGTTGTAACAGCATGGATGTAGAATTGTGCATGTAGTCATATGCTTTTAACCACGTGGAGGGCTTGTTGTGGGTGTATTTGGGGACCCAGGTCAGAGAAAAGGGTGTCCAACTCAGGTTTTGTCCACATAGGGTGGTTACTCAGCCTTTGAGTGATCTGTAGTCCTTATAGAATGGAACCTAGGAGGTCGGGTCATGTCATAGTAGCTCTTCCTCTTAGGTTTACCCTGGCAGACCGGTCAAACTGTGTAGATATGAGATGGGTGGTTATAATCTTTTGGAGCAAACTCTGCACACTTTTGCTTGAGATTGGAATGAACGAAGAAGTGCCAACAGTAGTTTAGCAACAATGCATGTGCTTCACATCCTTCGTTGGAGAGATAGTAAAAAAAATTGTTACCTGATATTTCGACATGAGAGGGGATAACAACAAGGATACGATGAAGAAAATGGCTACCCTTTCAACGTTGATTTGAAGATGCTAGCAACTGGATACTTTACTAGGTGAGGTGCCATGGAGGATTTTAGTGATCATATTCATGATTAGTTGAGAGTCCCCTTCAATTAATTATTTGGAGAAGACTTAATTTTGGGAAACTAGGAGGCCCATCTCTAAAGCTTTGAGTTGCACGAAATTATTTTTTTTCGCGGCCCATGGGACCAAAGAAAATAAAAAAAGTATTTCCTATATTATACCAAAAACTCCTCCAAAACCAACATTCCCAGGGATTTGCTGACGGTGTTGGACAGCGCCAACATACAGGGGATCTCCCCGATATGAGGTTCCAATTATACCTCACACCATTTGGTGTAGGAATCCCATCTATAAATACAACGCAACTGTCATTTACGTAAATATTTACCTTGGATTAAGCATTTAACACGAGAGAGAAGCACACATGTGCTTTTGAATGAGCAAGAGAGTGTGCCTTTTGAAATTTTTGAATGTAGATGTATCAAGGTTCCTTCACTGTAAGGAAGAGAAAGTGAGTCTCTAAGAGATAAGTAATAGTACTAATCTAATGGAGACACACACACACACACACACACAAACAAGAAAGAATCGTTATACATCAAGCGAAATAGTTCACATAGATGTTACGATCGTTAAATCACCACAACATATTTCCAACAAGTTTAGCAACAAAGTCACCGAAATATTTCAATTACTTCAGTACATATGAAAGCCAACATAAAATAAAAACATTAGAAGAGCCATCTGAAAACATCTATGATTCATGCATGAAAATGTGTTGGCAAAAAGGCTTCAAATATTAAGTAAAAGTTCCAAGATACATAAGTACAATGAACATCATTAGCTCAAATAGTGGAGCATTAGAGCCACTACTTTCTCCCCATAAGTACTATCTCTATCTCTTTAATGCCTTGTGGGAGAAGCCAAGGTTAAAAGTGGCTTTTATAACTCTTGGACTTCCAAATCAATTTTGGAATTACATGTCTTTTGGACTTCTATACATGGCTCCTTTTTCCATACATGACTCTTGGACTTCCACTTCTTTGTATTTACAATAATTACATGATTACACCGTAGCTTCCACATCATCGTGTGGTTAGGACATGAAAATTCGCTATTATTGATGACTTGGACTCATAGTGATCGATGACATGGATTTTATTCAATAGGTGACAATCGTTTCATTGATGTATTCACCCTCAAAAGGCTCTTTGATCACATGGAGTCTTTGGGTTGATTCAATCATCAATATTTCAATGTGTTCTTTGTTCTTTGTTCTTTAATTCTTCCTTTAACTGCCCTATTTTCCCGATATTCTTCTTGCATCCTTTCCATGTTGTTATTGAAATAACTACGACTGAAATCACTCATGGAAAGAAAATATTAACCTGAAAAATATCCTATATTACATGTTTCATGAAAATTTATTGTTCATGACTTAAAACTGCGTTTGGGAAGAGCAAGGATAAATTTTGGGCGCAAGGGTGCACTATGAAAGGCTAAAAAATCGAAGCTTCAAGGCTTTGGGGTGCACTCATGCACTCAAGAGAAGGCACGGGTCCAAAGGACAAAGGAAGGGCATTTAAGCTTCCCAAGTGCGTTGTGTAGTCAAGGGAGATAGGGAGGGCATAGGGCACACTGTCGAAGGCTGAAGGGTTAGGCTTCGAGGTGCGCTCATGTGCTCAATAAAGGAAAAGAGGACGTAGGGCGCAGGGATGAAGGTTGAAGAGTTAGGCTCCAGGGCTTCGAGGTGCGCCCATGTGCTCAAGAGGGTCAAGAGGGAAAAGGGTGAATTGTTGAAGGCTGGAGGAATCCTGATGATGCTTTGATGATGCGCCATGCGCTCAACAAAGAGGAAGGCATTCTCTAAGGGCGCATTCAAAAACAAGGAAGGAGAATGAGGCTTGGGAGTGTGCTATGTGCTCTTAGAGAGTACAGGGCACACTTTTTAACAATGAAGGATTCCTGGTAAAGGCTTAAGGGTGTGATTTTTCTCTCCTTGCCTTAATGGGTTCACTTGTGCAAACAAAATTTGTCTAAGCCTGGAAGATAGAACAAGGGGCAAACATAATGATTTTAGAAATAAAATCAAGTTCGACACATGCCATCTCATCTATAAGTCTTAGAAAAACTTTAAAAATGAATAATACACATCAAAACGCCAGTTTACAAACACTCGCTAAGTGCAATGACTAATTTTTTTTGCAAAAGCAACCAAAAGTGTTGTTTTATAGCAAAAAAAGGTGTTATGGCCATGAAGTGCACTAGATATGTTCTAAAATATGCAACGACACTTAAGAATGATCAGGAAGACTTGAAACATACAGAATGACATGAAACATCACTTGATGATTAATGCGACATTTGATGCAACTATTGTAGGCTCCAACATTTGAATGTAGTGAATTTTGGAGGGTGTTGTAGCAGCAACACACTAAACAAAATTCAACTTCTCTACCTAGGAAGAGTTTTTTCAGTTAAAGGGTCAACCCTTCAAGAATTATTGATTCACTAATTAGATAATCTTGATTTCCTCTTTCGACCCGATTACCTACATAACATCTTACTTTCTTTTACTTGGTTCAACAAAAGATATTCTATATCATAATTGTTTCAATCTAGGAAGGGTAATATGCATGGAAAGTTTAAGATATTTAGATTATGGATTTCATCTCTGGTGTTGCTTCGCTACCAGCAGGCCTGGAAAATATCCCGACGGAGTCACTGTAGGAGCAAAAACATTTCTTCGTTACCAATAGGCATGGAAAGTACCCTAGCAGAGTCATTGTAGGAGAACAAACGTTGCTTAGCTACCAACAGGTCTGGATAATACCCTAATGAAGTTGCTTTCTTCACCTCCTTACGCGGGAAGACTTTCTCTTATTTCACCCTTTATTTATTTATTTAATAGGACTATCGCTTATTATTTTCAACAGGCAGAAGAGGGATCCCAACTTATTGAGAGCAAAGGAGGTTTCCCCTTCAGAGAAGTATTTATATAGCCTCTGGTATTGGTTTTCTCACTTTAGATTTTCCCCTTATCCTTTTCTACTAGATTGGATAAGCATGTAACACACCAAGTAGATTTAACATGAAGTTAACGAGTTTGGATTCTATAATAGATGTGGATCTAAAAAATTTCCTCGAGGTTTTCCTTTTAGATGTATCGTATTTTTTGTCCAGACTTAGCTTGGCCTATGGAATCTTCCCAAACAAAGAAAAAGAACTAACAGATAACCAAGCATTTTGTTTGTCACATTCTCTCATAGTTTCACCATAAAGCCCTTCAGAGCCATGCACACTTTCACACAAGGTCGTATTTATGTACAATAACCAAGACACAAAACATGATGGGACATGAATTAACAGACACACACAATACTAACACAAATGATAAAGAAAAATAAACAAAATAAAAATTGTACAAGAAATGCAACTTAGAGCTTCTATTGGAAATATCATTTCAAATCTCGATCATTTACGGAAGGGGGTCAATCCTCCTGTCTAAGGATTTAAACTTGAAAATATTATAACTATTGTTTTCTTTGATGGTAAAGGGGCCAATCCATAGAGGTTATAACTTCATGTGTTTGCCTTTCTCTTCGTGGTATTTGTCCCACTTCAATACTAAGTCACCCACATCGAAACTCTTAGTCCCTGCGGATTTTTTATCGAACCAATGCTAAATACGATTTTTAATGGATGACAAATATTTCTTTGGCTTTGAGTATTTATTCCTCAAGTTTAAGAAAAGTATTTATCCCTATTTGAACCAAAATTCAAGGTCTACCTTGGGACTCTTGGGAGAGTTTCAAGGCTAGGAGACACAGGTTCAAAGGAAAGATAATTTTTTTGTCGTATACCAGGAAGTATGGTGAGGTTTTGAGGGAAGGCTTCAAAGTTACATGGTCTACCCATAATGCATTTTTCAAAGCATTGTGTCAATTCATTTTCTCATATAAATTGGTTTTCTTTATTATGCGAATGAATTTTTTGTTCATTGATTCAGCTAAACCATTTCCCTGCAGGTAATATTTAGATGCATGCTTTGACACAATACTGATTTCTAATGCGAAATCATAAATTTTCAGTGAAGATAAATAGGTCACATTATCAAAGACAAAAGATATTGGAATGGAAAACCTGGTTATAATGTTTTTCTTTAAGAAGTGGATGAATTTTTGGTCATTGACTTGTCTTAAAGGACTGCTTCTGCCCACCGAGTAAAATAATTAGTCGTTGTTAAAATGTATCAGTGTTTCTTTGACGAATGTGGGAAAATTTCTCCAATAACATTTTCCCCCATTATTGGAAAGGTTCCTCAACTGCTACTGGTAGCAGCGAGGCAACTGACTTCTGATCTTGGTCAGAACATCTCTGACAATATGGGCACGTGCAAGCTTAAGTGTGACAGTATTTGAATAAGGTGGACCAATAATAACCAACCCTCATTACTTTATGTGCAGTTTTATCGCCTGCATAGTTACCACATGTCAGTCCGTCGTGAAAATATCTTAGTACCTTCTCTGTGTCTTGAGGCTCAAGGCATCTCAACAAGACACCATTATGGTGCTTTTTGAAAAGAACTCCATGAACGAGCTGATATGGTAGAGCTTTAAGGCATATTTCCCTTTTATTTTTGTTCTATAATGTATGGGAAAGGTATCGTGCTCTAATAATTTTATATTTGAATACCATGGTGCTGTTGATTTGGTCTGGGGAACCTGTTCGACATTATACATTTCTATTTGCGACTCCCATCTTGAATGATCTTGCTTCGGAGCATCTCTTGCTTCCATTGCTAATTGAGAGAGGCCATGACCCTTAATGGTATGAATTGGCTTAAAATCTATATCATATTCTTGTAAACAGTTCATCTAATTTTCCCTCTTCTCACCCGTCTCCTATTACGCAAAGAGTGTTCTGACTGCTGGATGGGGAACATATATGATCATGTGAGATTTAAGGAGATAAGGCCTGAAATGTTTTATTTCCTTATATACAACATATGTTTTTTTATCGATGGTATGATAATTTAGCTCTAATCCCTGTAAGCCAACACTCATGAAGGAAATATGCCATTCGTTTCCTTCAACACCCTTTTGAGTCAGTATGACCATGATGGATGAATCTGAGGTGAAATTATAAAGCATGAAATCTTTCCCATAATCACTACTAAATAATGTAGACATGTCTACAATAACTTGTTTAATTTGAGAAAAATCATATTTTTCCCTTTTGTCCCATTCATAATTTTCATCTTAATCATATACTTTATAGGTTTAACTATCTTAGCATAATCATAGATGAACTTTTGCAAGAAATTAATCTTCCTTGAGAAATATTGCATAACATTCTTATTTACTAGGAACGGGATCTGAGTTATACCTTTGACCCTTTTGGGATCAAATTTGATTCCAATCTTTGCAATGATGTGTCCGAAGAGAGTTCCTTCTAACACACCAAAGATGCCTTTCTTTGGATTCATAGAAAACCCATATTTGCGACATCAGTCAAATATTTTCTTCACATGACGTACATGATCTGATATTAGTTTGGAGAATACAATTCCAAATAAACTACACTTTGGACAATTAGGCCATGGAAAACAATGTCCATCACTCTTTGAAAAGTAGCACAAACATTTATAACCCTAAATGGAATACGCTTAAAGGTGAATGTTCCCCACTTGGTGTTGAAGGTGGTTTTAAGATGATATGGTTCTGCCACTAATACTGGATTATACTAGAAAAACCATCTAGCAACGAGACCATCTTCGACCCAAATAATTTTGGAGGATTTGTTCCATGGATGGCACCGAGTAGTTGTCTTTGTCTGATGTCCGATTAATATTGTGAAATTCGACACATAACCTTATCTCACAGGAATTATTTCTGACAGGGACCAAATTCGAAACCCAAGTAGAGTGTCTGACTTGAAAATAATTTGAGCATCCAACAACTTCCTCTGCTCCTTCTGAATTAGGGGTTCTAGTGTTGGATGAAATTTCCTTAGCTTTTGCTTAAAATGTTTCACCCCTTCTTTAATGGGAATGACATGCCGGATAATATGAGTATCATATGTCTTCAAATCATTGTAAGTCCATGCAAACACATATCGGTCTTGTTTAAACAACTGGATAAATACATGTCGTTCTTGTGGAGTACAACATGTACATATGTTTACATATTTAAGGTCTTCTTGAGTTCCTAAGTTGAATTTTTCAGATGAAAGCTTCTAGCTCAGAGTCTTGGTGTTAATTAGTCCTCTGAACTGGTTTTGCAGGTCATATTATTTTTCCAAGGACACTACACCTTTATGCATAGTGTTGTCTTTCATCGCATCAGATGCTTCCTACAAATCCTTGCCGTGCTCATCCTCCTCAATGGCCACATTTTTAAACACGTATGCATTAGCCATAAAATGTAGTATATGTTGGTCCTGTTGGGGATCCCATGTTTTGGGCAGATTGGCAAGACCAAAAGATGAGACAACATCAGAACCACTTTCAGACCTCGGGATCTAGCCCTCCTGGGTCCAAAGAAGGATCTCTCTATATAAGCAAGGTTTATGTCTTTGAAGCTCAGTGTTGAAATATTAGGCTAGTTATAAGGTTCGGAGTTTGTTTGTTTGATTGTTGTTTTGGTTGTTGGGAATCAGGAAAGAAGGGTTCAATATAAGACAAGGATGAGCAAAGAGGATTTTAGGCAAAGGAGAGATATTCAAGGGAACATTCAAGACCATTGGGCAATGGAGTCAGGAAAGGGTTTACTTGCTATTCAATGTGCAGGCTTTCAGTTGGGCTAGTCATCTAAAGCATTGCATCTTAAAGATGATAGTGTGGCATGAAATGGTAAGAGAGGAGGAAACAATAAAGATTTAGAACACAAAGTTAAAAACCTGAGATCAGAGAGAGACTTTGAACTCTCAATGCTTCGACCTTCAGCTTAAGGGATCTTAGATAGGTTCAATTAATTGAAAAGGATCCTAGTGAGATAGAGACAGAGTTCTAGACCTCCCAGTGTTCCCAATTCATTCAATTAAATCCTAACAAGAACATCTAAGAACCGATTCATTTAATTCATACATCAGCTAGCAGGCAATGACATCCACTACACTGGTTAAATTAACTAAAATCAACCCTTAGATAACACATTTAGTAGAAAACATCAAAGGCAAGGAAAGCAGAAACATAGGGTACCTAACAAGGGTAAATCCTATGCCAGATTTCTGATGCAAGCCAGTAGAAATGAAATGAAATGAACTGCAAGTTAAAAACAAATACAGAGACAGAAAAACATCACCACTACTTTAGATCAGGATCGAAAGAAATGTGCTTGTCATATTAAAGAGCAACACCAGTCAAGTACAACATTACCAATAGCTGGATATTCAGTTTGAAAACATCTTCCTCAGCCTCTCTTACGACTTTACACAGAGACTATGTCTCAAAAGAAACAGCTTGTAATTCCTCTGATAACCGATCAACAACCTTTACAATGAGTTTCTTCATGAATTTTATAGCTGAAAGATGAGTAGAGGAGGTAGGTGAAAAACTAAATGAAGCATTAAAACTCATAAAAGGAAGAGGGTTGAAGCCCATTCTATTTTAAATTTTGTGCATTTATCTCTGGTACTCTTTGGATGAAAGAGTGGTATTCGTCAGACTTCCATTTACTCCAGGTATGTCTCTGATGTACTTGGTTGGGATACCACTGCAATGCTCTGGAGACTGAACAAACGGGTAAAATAATGATGCTAGGGTCTGCCATGCCGCATAACAAATGCTTCTGACAGCTTAGGACTGTTGTCAGGGCTGAAATTTCTTCAGGAACACGGTAAACAAAGGAAACAATATGTGTGCTTTGTCCTTTCACAGGTAGGAATATTCTGCTGATGTAGCTACCCTGATGACATATTTTTTTGTGCATTGGACCTTTTGAGTGATACAAGGGGTCTTCGATCTAGTACCTTGCTCTTAAAATACTGAATTAAGGCTTGTATATTTTCAATGATGTCCAAAAGGGCTCCTTAATTATGTACTGATACTCTTTGCCGCTTCAACTGTCTCTGTCAGTGAAAGTCCGAGCTTTGGTGGCGCTGGAAGGGTTTTGTACAGTTAAACTCTGCACCTTTGACGAAAATCATGCTCCAGTACCCTCCTAGGCTCTTCTTTGTGATATCAGGCTCTGATCCTCGTTTTCACTGAGCTCCGTCTCACTTGTAACAATGACCGTGGACCATGGCGGCGTCTACCGCCTATACCCTGCAAAACACACGACTTTGTTAAGAAATGCATGCATGGAAGGATGGATGTAGTGGAGAGTCAAGAGGATGGCAGCGCGGCGGTGGTAAAAAAGATGAAGCAATGGTGGAAAATGCAGAAATAAGGTTTAAACTGCGACTGATAGGGTTTCGGTGGAGAAATGCGCGTGGGTCGTTCGATCGTGGTCCAGTGGCGAAGATCGACGGTGGAGATTTAAATAGTGGGATGGCTTATGAAAGTTGGGTGGAATGCATAGACTCGAATGTAAAACATTAAACCTTTAACGTAAATCATGAGAGTTAGGACTTAGGCGAAAATGCAAAGAAATGAATGAAAATGCAATGAAACTGGTCGTGCACGGTGGGACCCGGCATGGGCGGAGGGAGATTCAATCGAGACCGTTGGATCACAAGGGGAATCAACAGTGGAGACCTTCATCGGCGGATCGCAATTGGGGAGCACAGAGGAGGGGACGCGATGCGATTGAACGATTGTCGTCCGATCTGGAGACAGATCGACGGCTCACACGTAATCAGAGGAGTGGATGGATAGAGGCGATGGGCGCAGTGCGATTAGCACCAGACTGTTGGATCAAAGGGGAAAACGACGGCTAGGATTTGATCGGAAGATTGCAATCGAGTGACACGGAAAGACCTTTGCGATTGCGATGGGGGCGGGGATGCGATTAGATCTGGGCTGTTGGATCCGAATGGACAGACGGCTGGGATTGGATCGACGGATCTCACTCGGCGATTGCAGTCAGGTGACACTTTTTAGATCTGCGATTAGCGCTAGCCGTCGGATCTGGTGGGAGATCGATGGTTCAAATATAATAGGAGGGGTGGAAGGGAAGGGGCGACGAGCGCGCAGTGATTAGCGCTGGGTCGTTGGATCTATGGAGATCGACCGCTCAGATCACAGCGGGAGTCAATAGAACAAAACACAATCGTATCGGGAAATTTCTGTTTACAAAGGGATGCGCTCGCTAGACAGTTGCGAATGCGATAAGCGCCCGGGGCTTTAGCGCTTGGTCCTGGGCGCGGGGCATATGGTGAGGAAGTGGTTCAGGGGCTAGCCGAAAGGGGCTTAAGCCTTATATGTAAAATGAGTGATTTTGGGCATATTTTGAATGCATTTTAAGGCCAAAGAGGGGTAAAGGTAGAGGAAAAAGGGGTTATTAGCCAAACAAAGGGCATTTGAAGGGTTAAAAAGGGGAATTAGGATGATTTCGAAGGGTAAGAAGGGAATTAGAAGGGGAGACAAGGGGACGAAAACAGAGGTTTAGAAGGGATGATATAAGGGGAAAAAAGGAGGCCATTTGAGAATTTCTTCACAAATAGAGAGGCTTTATAACTGGAAACAGCAGTGGGGATTTATCAAAGGACAAGGGCATAAGGAAGCTTCAAGGATGATGTGTTTTCAGAGGGAAGTGCATTCCTTGAAGGCTCAAAAACATTTTAGCCCCCTGTTTTCTTGTCAATAAATTCATAGGGGGCTAACAGTGGCTCCACATGGGGATGGCTTCTTCTTGAAGAAGTCAAGAATTCAGATAGTGATCTTTGGTGTAGGCCAGATGCCTGGTACTTGACCCATCCATTTTCTTTCTTGGATCAGCTGCCACAAATCATGAAGACATCATATCAGCAGTAAAATTCTCCCAAACAACTACCTACCCACACTATAGTCCTACATTTTTTCTTCTGGGTGCATTTGGACTTGCAGACCCTTTACATCATCAATTTTTACAAACATGAAAATAAACCTATTCTACTTCTACCCTTATTACTCTCTGAGACCAGATTAGACTGTTGGCCTGATAGCTTCTCTACATAATCTAATATCTGCTAGGATTAAACTGTCTAGCAGATTTCTTCTCTACATTCTAAGACAGAAATTGAAAAACAGTCAAGCCAGGATTAGATTGTCTGGCTTGCTGGACTTTGCAAAAATTAAAAACAACTAACTACATGCTCACAGGCTGATCTTTATTGAGCTTTTCCTACCTACCCTACTCTAACTGGAAATCTTTGATGCTCTAGGTGATACAATAATTCCAATGCAGCCAGTCAAGCAATAGCAAAAAAGGGAAGAAAAGTTGATTGCTCATCAGAGACAACCGTAGGATGCTCTGCATGTGGATCTTCAAAACTGAGGCCACCAGTAGTGGTGACCATTTCTGATGTATTTGGCTCTTGCAAAAGATTAATGCTTGAGGGGCTGAGCCAATTGGGCCTCCATGTATTCTGCCACAGGATTAATCAGGACATGATATAAACTTTCTTCTTTAAGGCCTGCCATGGCTTTTAGGTTGTCTGTATCCCGGGTAGCTTCAATAACTGCATCTGCAGTGTGGCCTTTGTAATCACACTCCTCTCTTTCTTGGCTGGGAGTATTTGGCATATGAGCATCAACCAAGAATACCTCTTCCTCCACTGGATCAAGAAAAAGATGCCTGTGGGAAAGAAGGTCTCCCTCATCTTCACTGCAGCCTGAATTGGAGGGCTCATTATGGCAGGGATGTCCTCTTCTGACCCTGGCCGGTTCTGTTGGAGTGAACTAAACTCTATGAAAAAATTAACATATTCTTGAGCAGGGGTTGCTTTGATTACCTTGACCCTTGCAAGTGAAGGCTCTGGATATTCATCTTGCTCAATATTTTCTTCATGTCCTTCTTCCTTGTCCTCTGCGCTGAAGAGATGTTGGCTTCCATCTTCAAGGTAATTATTACTGATGATCTGATATATAATAGAGTGAAGATTCAACGAATCTTCATTTGCTACCATGCTTTCAACGCTTTCTTCATCAGTATCATAGATCGGCTCATCGTGTTTCTGAAGTTGTTGGCCCCGGTCTCTTTCCCATGAATCTACTGATGATGGTCCTGCAAGCTTAGTTTCCCTTTAGAAAAAATTATCATCAGACAGATCAATGTTAGGGGAATCATATTTATAAGCAATGCCACCAGCCGAAACCATCGAATCTTCAGCAAGCCTTTCTTCACAAAAATCTGCCAGCTCATCCTCTGATTCAAAATATTGTTCATCATACATGCTTTGCATGTAACTCATGTCTTGCAATGATCTTGTTTGTTCTTTTCGAGGACAAGGTGTAGGTCGCTTCCAATCATCATTTCCAGTTTCAACCTCATATTCTTCCTCTTCTATGTTCAGCAAGGTGTTGGCAGTCTCTATCAATCTTTCCAGCTTGTTCTCTAAAGAGATATGCGCTATTTGCTCTGTTTGGTCCTTCCTTGTTGCTTTTAATCTTTCCTCCCTGCATTTTATGTTGTATTCGACAGTGATTACTATATTTTGCATTTCCTCCAGACTCGAAGGTTCTCTTTCTCTTATATGGAATTCCACCTCAGGGTCAAAAGAACTTGGATAGTGCAATAGAGCCCATCCCAAAGGTGGTTTTACATCAGAAGGCATCGCATTATACACCTTATTGAACCTGGCTGAAAACTCTCATATTGTCTCTGTCGGTTGTCTTCTCAAATTCTGATATTCTTCTAGGATGAGGAGAACATTCTTCGGGGCTGCCCATTTATCAAGGAAAACTTGAGAAAATTGATGAAAGCTGAAAATGCTTGCCGCTGGAAGGCCTTTGAGCCAACTCTTAACATTTCCTTCTAATGACAAGGCAAACATTCTAATGCGCACATCATCTTCCTCTATTTCATACAAGTCAAGTAAATCCTCGAGATTTTGCGCATGTTCCTCTGTAGTGGCCCCTTTATTTTCTCCATCAAAAAGAGGCAGCTGGTTTATAAGCTCTGCAGGAAGGGGTTGGAAGAAAAGAGGAAAAACCAAAGGCTTGTATCTTTCTATGACCTTTGTAGGGGTAGGTGGTGCAACAAGAGGCCCATGACTGCTCGAAGTTTCTTTAGGAATGAGAGATACGCCATGAGGCTCTTGTTCCACCAGGTCTTTCACAGGAGTACAAGTCTGCTAAAGGTCTGAAAACTGACGCTTGAGATCTTTCCCATCCTCAACGGGGGTCTCATCTTGGTACACTTGATCAGGCTTGAGGTAGGATTGAACATAGTGATAGATAAAAACAATGAATTCTTTAAACCAAAACCAACCCAAATGTTCTACTCTTCTATGAGGTCTGACCATATTTCAGGTTCTTCCTCTAGTGGAGTCCTTGAGAGTTATGGAGTGTGGAGTCACTAGGTGGATGAATTTGACTATTTGGAGCAAGTTGTTGTCCACCATCAGCAATGAGATACCAATATAACCAGAGATTCCGGGTTTTTGAGTACCTACAGGTGTTTGATACAGTGGGACACAGACCAATGTTAGCAGTTTAGGCACTCAAAGTTTTGTCGCCAGTGGAGTCGCCATTATGTTGTGATGACAATGGGACACAGAACAATGTTAGTAGTTTAGGCACTCAGATTTTGTCCATAACGGAGTCGCCATTATGTTGGGGTTCCCATGTTTTGGCCAGATTGGAAAGAACAAAAGATGAGACAACATCAGAACCACTTTCGGACCTCGGGATCTAGCCCTCCTGGGTCCAGAGAGGGATCTCTCTATATAAGCAAGGTTTATGTCTTTGAAGCTCAGTGTTGAAATATTAGGCTAGTTATAAGGTTCGGAGTTTGTTTGTTTGATTGTTGGTTTGGTTGTTGGGAATCAGGAAAGAAGGGTTCAATATAAGACAAGGATGAGCAAAGAGGATTTTAGGCAAAGGAGAGATATTCCAGGGAACATTCAAGACCATTGGGAAATGGAGTCAGGAAAAGGTTTACTTGCTATTCAATGTGTAGGCTTTCAGTTGGGCTAGTCATCTAAAGCATTGCATCTTAAAGATGATAGTGTGGCATGAAATGGTAGGAGAGGAGGAAACAATAAATATTTAGAACACAAAGTTAAAAACTTGAGATCAGAGAGAGACTTTGAACTATCAATGCTTCGGCCTTCAGCTTAAGGGATATTTGACATGTTCAAATAATTGAAAAGAATCCTAGTGAGATAGAGACAGAGTTCTACACCTCCCAGTGTTCCCAATTCATTCAATTAAATCCTAACAAGAACATCTAAGAACCGATTCATTTAGTTCATACATCAGCTAGCAGGAAATGACATCCACTACACTGGTTAAATTAACTGAAATCAACCCTTAGATAACACATTTAGTAGAAAACATCAAAGGCAAGGAGAGCAGAAACATAGGGTACCTAACAAGGGTAAATCCTATGCCAGATTTTTGATGCAAGCCAGTAGAAATGAAATGAAATGAACTGCAAGTTAAAAACAAATACAGAGACAGAAAAACATCACCGCTGCTTTAGATCAGGATCCAAAGAAATGTGCTTGTCATATTAAAGAGAAACACCAATCAAGTACAACATTACCAATAGCTGGATATTCAGTTTGAAATCATCTTCCTCGGCCTCTCTTACGACTTTACACAGAGACTATGTCTCAAAAGAAATAGCTTGTAATTCCTCTGATAACCGATCAAAAACCTTTACAATGAGTTTCTTCATGAATTTTATAGCTGAAAGATGAGTAGAGGAGGTAGGTGAAAAACTAAATGAAGCATTAGAAAAGGAAGAGGGTCGAAGCCCATTCTGTTTTAAATTCTGTGCATTTATCTCTGGTACTCTTTAGATGAAAGAGTGGTCTTCGTCAGACTTCCATTTACTCCAGGTATGTCTCTGATGTACTTGGCTGGGATACCACTGCAATGCTCTGGAGACTGAACAAACGGTTAAAATAATGATTCTAGGGTCTACCATGCCGCATAACAAATTCTTCTGACAGCTTAGGACTGTTGTCAGGGCTGAATTTTCTTCAGGAACACGGTAAATAAAGGAAACAATATGGGCGCTTTTTCCTTTCACAGGTAGGAACATTCTGCTGATGTAGCTACCCTGATGACATAGTTTTCTGTGCATTGGACCTTCTGAGTGATCCAAGGGGTCTTCGATCTGGTACCTTGCTCTTAAAATACTGAATTAAGGCTTGTATATTTTCAATGATGTACAAAAGGGCTCCTTAATTCTGTACTGATACTCTTTGCCGCTTCAACTGTCTTTGTCAGTGAAAGTCCGAGCTTTGGTGGCGCTGGAAGGGTTTTGTACAGTTAAACTCTGCACCTTTGACGAAAATCATGCTCCAGTACCCTCCTAGGCTCTTCTCTGTGATATCAGGCTCTGATCCTCTTTTTCACTGAGCTCCGTGTCACTTGTAACAGTGACCGTGGACCATGGCGGCGTCTACCGCCTATACCCTGCAAAACACATGACTTTGTTAAGAAATGCATGCATGGAAGAATGGATGTAGTGGAGATTCAAGAGGATGGCAGCGCGGCGGTGGTAAAAAAGATGAAGCAATGGTGGAAAATGCGAAAATAAGGTGTAAACTGCGACTGATAGGGTTTCGATGGAGAAATGTGCGTGGGTCGTTCGATCGTGGTCCGGTGGCGAAGATCGACGGTGGAGATTTAAATAGTGGGATGGCTTATGAAAGTTGGGTGGAATGCATAGACTCGAATGTAAAACATTAAACCTTTAACGTAAATCACGAGAGTTAGGAATTAGGCGAAAATGCAAAGAAATGAATGAAAATGCAATGAAATTGGTCGTGCGCGGTGGGACCCGGAATGGGCGGAGGGCGATTCAATCGAGACCGTCGAATCAGAAGGGAAATCGACAGTGGAGACCTTCATCGGCGAATCACTATCGGGGAGCACAGAGGAGGGGACGCGATGCGACTGGCGCGATGCGATTGAACGATAGTCATCCGATCTGGAGACAGATCGACGAATCACATGTAATCGGAGGAGTGGATGGATAGAGGCGATGGGCGCAGTGCGATTAGCGACGGACCGTTGGATCAAAGGGGAAAACGACGGCTAGGATTTGATCGGAAGATCGCAATTGGGTGACATGGCAAGAACTTTGCGATTGCGATGGGGGCGGAATGCGATTAGATCTGGGCCGTTGGATCCGAATGGACGGATGGCTGGGATCGGATCGGCGGATCACACTCGGCGATTGCAGTCGGGTGACACTTTTTAGATCTGCGATTAGCACCAGCCGTCAGATCTGGCGGGATATCGATGGTTCAAATATAATTGGAGGGGTGGAAGGGAAGGGGCAATGAGCGCGCATCGCTTAGATGGGTCGTTGGATCTATGGAGATCGACGGCTTAGATCGCAGCGGGAGTCAATAGAACAAAACACAATCGCATCGGGAAATTTCTGTTTACAAAGGGATGTGCTCACTAGACATTTTCGATTGCGATAAGCGCCCAGGGCTTAAGCGCTTGGTCCTGGGCGCGGGGCATATGGTGGGGAAGTGGTTAAGGGGCTAGCCGAAAGGGGCTTAAGCCTTATATGTAAAATGAGTGATTTTGGGCCTATTTTGAATGCATTTTAAGGCCAAAGAGGGGTAACGGTAGAGGAAAAAGGGGTTATTAGCCAAACAAAGGGAATTTGAAGGGTTTAAAAGGGGAATTAGGATGATTTCAAAGGGTAAGAAGGGAATTAGAAGGGGAGACAAGGGGACGAAAATAGAGGCTTAGAAGGGATGATATAAGGGGAAAAAAGGAGGCCATTTGGGCATTTCTTCACAAATAGAGAGGCTTTATAACTGGAAACAGTAGTGGGGATTTATCAAAGGACAAGGGAATAAGGAGGCTTCAAGGATGATGTTTTTTCAGAGGGAAATGCATTCCTTGAAGGCTCAAAAACATTTTAGCCCCCTGTTTTCTTGTCAAAAAATTCATAGGGGGCTAACAGTGGATCCACATGGGGATGGCTTCTTCTTGAAGGAGTCAAGAATTCAGATAGTGATATTTGGTGTAGGCCAGATGCCTGGTACTTGACCCATCCATTTTCTTTCTTGGATCATCTGCCACAAATCATGAAGACATCATATCAGCAGTAAAATCCTCCCAAACAACTACCTACCCACACTATAGTCCTACATTTTTTCTTCTGGGTGCATTTGGACTTGCAGACCCTTTACATCATCAATTTTTACAAACAAGAAATAAACCTATTCTACTTCTACCCTTATTACTCCCTGAGACCAGATTAGACTGTTGGCCTAATAGCTTCTCTACCTAATCTAATATCTGCTAAGATTAAACTGTCTAGCAGATTTCTTCTCTACATTCTAAGACAAAAATTGAAAAACAGTCAAGCCAGGATTAGATTGTCTGGCTTGCTGGACTTTACAAAAATTAAAAACAACTAACTACATGCTCACAGGCTCAGCTTTATTGAGATTTTCCTACCTACCCTACTCTAACTGGAAATCTCTGATGCTCTAGGTGATACAATAATGCCAATGCAGCCAGTCGAGCAATAGCAAAAAAGGGAAGAAAAGTTGACTGCTCATCAGAGACAACCGTAGGATGCTCTGCATGTGGATCTTCAAAACTGAGGCCACCAGTAGTGGTGACCATTTATGATGCATTTGGCTCTTGCAAAAGATTAATGCTTGAGGGGCTGAGCCAATTAGGGCCTCCATGTATTATGCCACAGGATTAATCAGGACATGATATAAACTTTCTTCTTTAAGGCCTGCCATGGCTGGTAGGCTGTCTGTATCCCGGGCAGCTTCAATCACTGCATTTGCAGTGTCGCCTTTGTAATCACACTCCTCTCTTTCCTGGCTGGGAGTATTTGGCATATGAGCATCAACCAGGAATACCTCTTCCTCCACTGGATCAAGACAAAGATGCCTGTGGGAAAGAAGGTCTGCCTCATCTTCACTGCAGCCTGAACTGGAGGGCTCATTATGGCAGGTTTGTCCTCTTCTAACCTTGGCCGGTTCTACTAGAGTGAACTGAACTCTATGAAAAAATTAACATATTCTTGAGCAGGGGTTGCTTTGATTACCTTGACCCTTATAGGCGAAGGCTCCGGATATTCATCTTGCTCAAGATTTTCTTCATGTCCTTCTTCCTTGTCCTCTGCGCTGAAGAGATGATGGCTTCCATCTTCAAGGCAATTATTACTGATGATCTAATATATAACAGAGTGAAGATTCAACAAATATTCATTTGCTACCATGCTTTCAACGCTTTCTTCATCAGTATCATAGATCGGCTCATCGCTTTTCTGAAGTTGTTGGCCCCGGTCTCTTTCCCACGAATCTACTGATGATGGTCCTGCAAGCTCAGTTTCCCTTTGGAAAAAATTATCATCAGACAGATCAATATTATGGGAATCATATTTATAAGCAATGCCAATAGCGGAAACCATCGGATCTTTAGCAAGCCTTTCTTCACAAAAATCTGCCAGCTCATCTTCTGATTCAAAATTTCTTTCAGCATACATGCTTTACATGTAACTCATGTCTTGCAGTGATCTGGTTTGTTCTTTTTCGAAGAAAAGGTGTAGGTCGCTTCCAATCATCATTTCCAGTTTCAACCTCATATTCTTCCTCTTCTATGTTTAGCAAGGTGTTGGCAGTCTCTATCAATATTTCCAGCTTGTTCTGTAAAGAGATACGCGCTATTTGCTCTGTTTGGTCCTTCCTTGCTGCTTTTAATCTTTCCTCCCTGCATTTTATGTTGTATTCGACAGTGATTGCTATATTTTTCATTTCCTCCAGACTCGAAGGTTCTCTTTCTCTTATATGGAATTCCACCTCAGGGTCAAAAGAACTTGGATAGTGCAATAGAGCCCATCCCAAAGGTGGTTTTACATCAGAAGGCATCACATTATAAACCTTATTGAACCTGGCTGAAAACTCTCGTACTGTCTCTGCCGGTTGTCTTCTCAAATTTTGATATTCTTCTAGGATGAGGAGAATATTCTTCAAGGCTGCCCATTTATCAAGGAAAACTTGAGAAAATTGATAAAAACTGAAAATGCTTGCCGCTGGAAGGCCTTTGAGCCAACTCTTAACATTTCCTTGTAATGACAAGGCAAACATTCTAATGCGCACATCATCTTCCTCTATTTCATACAAGTCAAGTAAATCCTCGAGATTTTGCACATGTTCCTCTGTAGTGGCCCCTTTCTTTTCTCCATAAAAAAGAGGCAGCTGGTTTATAAGCTCTGCAGGAAGGGGTTGGAAGAAAAGAGGCAAAACCATAGGCTTGTATCTTTCTATGACCTTTGTAGGGGTAGGTGGTGCAACAAGAGGCCCATGACTGCTCGAAGTTTCTTTAGGAATGAGAGATACGCCATGAGGCTCTTGTTCCACCAGGTCTTTCACAGGAGTACAGGTCTGCTCAAGGTCTGAAGACTAAGGCTTGAGATCTTTCCCATACTCAACAAGGGTCTCATCTTGGTACACTTGATCAGGCTTGAGGTAGGATTGAACATAGCGATAGATAAAAAAAATGAATTCTTTAAACCAAATCCAACCCAAATGTTCTACCCTTCTATGAGGTCTGGCCATATTTCAGGTTCTTCCTCTAGTGGATTCCTTGAGAGTTATGGAGTGTGGAGTCGCCAGGTGGATGAATTTGACTATTTGGAGCAAGTTGTTGTCCACCATCAGCAATGAGATACCAATATAACCAGAGATTCCGGGTTTTTGAGTACCTACAGGTGTTTGAGATAAAATGCACTCATCCCCAGCGGAGTCGCCATTATGTGGTGACGACAATGGGACACAGACCAATGTTAGCAGTTTAGGCACTCAGATTTTGTCCCCAGTGGAGTCGCCATTATGTTGTGACGACAATGGGACACAGACCAATGTTAGCAGTTTAGGCACTCATATTTTTTCCCTAGCGGAGTCACCATTATGTTGGGGTTCCCATGTTTTGGCCAGATTGGCAAGAACTAAAGATGAGACAACATCAGAACCACTTTCAGACCTCGGGATCTAGCCCTCCTGGGTCCAGAGAGGGATCTCTCTATATAAGCAAGGTTTATGTCTTTGAAGCTCAGTGTTGAAATATTAGGCTAGTTATAAGGTTCAAAGTTTGTTTGTTTGATTGTTGGTTTGGTTGTTGGGAATCAGGAAAGAAGGGTTCAATATAAGACAAGGATGAGAAAAGAGGATTTTAGGCAAAGGAGAGATATTCCAGGGAACATTCAAGACCATTGGGAAATGGAGTCAGGAAAGGGTTTACTTGCTATTCAATGTGCAGGGTTTTAGTTGGGCTATTCATCTAAAGCATTGGATCTTAAAGATGATAGTGTGGCATGAAATGGTAGGAGAGGAGGAAACAATAAAGATTTAGAACACAAAGTTAAAAACCTAAGATCAGAGAGAGACTTTGAACTCTCAATGCTTCGGCCTTCAGCTTAAGGGATCTTAGACATGTTCAATTAATTGAAAAGGATCCTAGTGAGATAGAGACAGAGTTCTAGACCTCCCAGTGTTCCCAATTAATTCAATTAAATCCTAACAAGAACATCTAAGAACCGATTCATTTAATTCATACATCAACTAGCAGGAAATGACATCCACTACACTGGTTAAATTAACTAAAATCAACCCTTAGATAACACATTTAGTAGAAAACATCAAAGGCAAGGAGAGCAGAAACATAGGGTACCTAGTAAGGGTAAATCCTATGTCAGATTTCTGATGCAAGCCAGTAGAAATGAAATGAAATGAACTGCAAGTTAAAAACAAATACAGAGACAGAAAAACATCACCGCTGCTTTAGATCAGGATCCAAAGAAATGTGCTTGTCATATTAAAGAGCAAAACCAGTCAAGTACAAAATTACCAATAGCTGGATATTTAGTTTGAAAACATCTTCCTCAGCCTCTCTTACGACTTTACACATAGACTATGTCTCAAAATAAACAGCTTGTAATTCCTCTGATAACCGATCAACAACCTTTACAATGAGTTTCTTCATGAATTTTATGGCTGAAAGATGAGTAGAGGAGGCAGGTGAAAAAATAAATGAAGCATTAAACTCAGAAAAGGAAGAGGGCCGAAGCCCATTCTGTTTTAAATTCTGTGCATTTATCTCTGGTACTCTTTGGATGAAAGAGTGGTCTTCGTCAGACTTCCATTTACTCCAGGTATGTCTCTGATGTACTTGGCTGGGATACCACTGCAATGCTTTGGAGACTGAACAAATGAGTAAAATAATGATGCTAGGGTCTTCCATGCCGCATAAAAAATGCTTCTGACAGCTTAGGACTGTTGTCAGGGCTGAATTTTCTTCAGGAACACGGTAAATAAAGGAAACAATATGGGCGCTTTGTCCTTTCACAGGTAGGAACATTCTGCTGATGTAACTACCCTGATGACAGCATTGGACCTTCTGAGTGATCCAAGGGGTCTTCGATCTGGTACCTTGCTCTTAAAATACTGAATTAAGGCTTGTATATTTTCAATGATGTCCAAAAGGGCTCCTTAATTCTGTACTGATACTCTTTGCCGCTTCAAATGTCTCTATCAGTGAAATTCCGAGCTTTGGTGGCGCTGGAAGGGTTTTGTACAGTTAAACTCTGCACCTTTGACGAAAATCATGCTCCAGTACCCTCCTAGGCTCTTCTCTGTGATATCAGGCTCTGATCCTCGTTTTCACTGAGCTCCGTCTCACTTGTAACAGTGATCGTGGACCATGGCGGCGTCTACCGCCTATACCCTGCAAAACACACTATTTTTTTAAGAAATGCATGCATGGAAGGATGGATGTAGTGGAGAGTCAAGAGGATGGCAGTGCGGCGGTGGTAAAGAAGATGAAGCAATGGTGGAAAATGCAGAAATAAGGTGTAAACTGCGACTGATAGGGTTTCGGTGGAGAAATGCGCGTGGGCCGTTCGATCGTGGTCCGGTGGCGAAGATCGACGGTGGAGATTTAAATAGTGGGATGGCTTATGAAAGTTGGGTGGAATGCATAGACTCGAATGTAAAACATTAAACCTTTAACGTAAATCATGAGATTTAGGACTTAGGCGAAAATGCAAAGAAATGAATGAAAATGCAATGAAACTGGTCATGCACGGTGGGACCCAGCATGGGCGAAGGGCGATTCAATCGGGACCGTCGGATCACAAGGGGAATCGACGGTGGAGACCTTCATCAGCGGATCGCAACCGGGGAGCGCAGAGGAGGGGATGCGATGCGACTGGCGCGATGCGATTGAACGACCGTCGTCCGATCTGGAGGTAGATCGACGGCTCACACGTAATCGAAGGAGTGGACGGATAGAGGCGATGGGAGTAGTGCGATTAGCGTCGGACCGTTGGATCAAAGGGGAAAACAAAGGCTAGTATTTGATCGGAAGATCGCAATCGAGTGACATGGCAAGACCTTTGCGATTGCGATGGGGGCGGGGATGCAATTAGATCTGGGCCGTTGGATCCGAATGGACGGATGGATAGGATCGGATCGGTGGATCGCACTCGGCGATTGCAGTCAGGTGACACTTTTTAGATCTACGATTAACGCCAGTCGTCGGATCTAGCGGGAGATCGATGGTTCAAATATAATCAGAGGGGCGGAAGGGAAGGGGCGACAAGCGCGCAACGATTAGCGCTAGGACGTTGGATCTATGGAGATCGACGGCTCAGATCGCAACGGGAGTCAATAGAACATAACACAATCGCATCGGGAAATTTTTGTTTACGAAGGGATGCGCTCACTAGATAGTTGCGATTGCGATAAGCGCCCGGGGCTTAAGCACTTGGTCCTGGGCGCGGGGCATATGGCGGGGAAGTGGTTAAGGGGCTAACCGAAAGGGGCTTAAGCCTTATATGTAAAATGAGTGATTTTGGGCCTATTTTCAATGCATTTTAAGGCCAAAGAGGGGTAACAGTAGAGGAAAAAGGGGTTATTAGCCAAACAAAGGGAATTTGAAGGGTTTAAAAGGGGAATTAGGATGATTTCGAAGGGTAAGAAGGGAATTATAAGGGGAGACAAGGGGACTAAAATAGAGGTTTAGAAGGGATGATATAAGGGGAAAAAAAGGAGGCCATTTGGGCATTTCTTCACAAACAGAGAGGCTTTATAACTGGAAACAGCAGTGGGGATTTATCAAAGGACAAGGGCATAAGGAGGCTTCAAGGATGATGTGTTTTCAGAGGAAAATGCATTCCTTGAAGGCTCAAAAACATTTTATCCCCCTGTTTTCTTGTCAAAAAATTCATAGGGGGCTAACAGGTCCTCGTTGAAAACATGAAAATTAGTGTTGTTATCAGGCACAAATTGTTTATATATAATTTCTATAGAAAAAAATTATTTTTCAAAGGTGACATTCTAACAGTTGCATTAACTAATGTATCTATTGCGACATTTCTAATTCTGGGAACATAAATAATATTAAAATATTTAAAATAATTAATAAATATCCATACCTCCTGTTGGTCGTTTTTTAAGATTTTTTGAAACACAACGGATGGTATCTTGTACATGTCGAGTAACCACTTCTGATTCATCAATTACCTTGAGCAACTCTACCTTTGGGTCGATGGATTTCTTTAACCCAAGCACGAGTGCTTCGTATTCAACAGTATTACTTGTACACTCAAACTCTAAATGACATTATAAGATGTACTTCTTATTATGTAGGTATATGAGCATGCAACCAGATCGAGAGCCATCCCAAGTTTAAGAACCATTGAAGTACACAGTCCATATATTATTAGCTACTAAACTATTTCCTATACTATTATTAATATTTTGTACATGTATATTACAAGATTCATTGGCACTAGTCAGAGTACAAGGAAGGAGCTCCAACTGTGTATCTTGATAACACCCATGATCACAACTTCCAGGAAACAATTTCCAAGGTTAACATCTACAAAGGCAACATGTTCATTATGACCCTCAAGTGGTGTCACAATATATTTCATGTATGGTTCACTTTCCACTTGAATATGGTTGTTTCTGCCCTTATATGGAAGCATAAGTGTGACCAATCTGTAGCAAAATACCCTTGCAAGTTACTAGACCAGTCTCTACTCAAGAGTAAGCCATAGGCTTTAGGGATGTCCACAATTACCATGTTTATGCATTGGTGTACCCTGTGATCGGATGATAATCGGATAATAACATTCTTGAGTTCACCAATAGCATGGACGAGGGATCCGTCCAGCTGGATATTTTTTACATCAGTTTTATCGCATTTAGTGTTAATTTTCTTAACAACAGATAATGGTATTACATTCACAAATGCACCCAAATCGACCAAACACTTATGCACATTGTAATTAAAGGTTTCGAAAGTTAGCAAAAATGGGGGGAAAATATTGTTAACATCTAAAGTTACAGCAATAACTACAAATTCGAGAATTCCAGGAGATTTATCGAATACCTTTTTAGAGGTAGAAGCTTTGTCACTTGATGAAGGTTGTGATAAGGTTTGGACAATAAGTTCATGTTGGCCTGCTATATTTGCAAGCTCAGAGATGGAATGTTGGCACGAGCTCTCTTCAAATATTCGACTATGTTATAATCAATAGTTTCATTTTCAGCAAGCATTGCTGAAGTGTCTAGATGTGTAGCTTGATTTGAAACTTTTGAAGTGATGGATTTATTTTTATTGTTGGTGAAAGTAATCTTAGAGGCAACAACATCTCCAGACTTATTTTGTGTAGTTTGAGAAAGATTACTTGGTGGTGTGAGTCTTCTTAACAATTGCTTCTTTAATTCTTGTCTCACCACTTCAGGCTTAGGAATGGACCCTTTTCTCCTCAAATTATAACAATCAGTTTGTTTCTGAGGAGGGGCTTCACTTTGCGAAGGTGTTTCAACACTCTTATTGTTGGTATTGAGAATGAAATCAAAAGTGTTAACAACATGTCTAATACGTGTGCTTTCCTCAGGCACTGCAAGTTTTTTGTTTCTTCCATATTCTCAGACTGTTCATCTTCTAATAAACTATCAACAATATGCGTTGCTAGAGCATTCATGTTGTGGATTCACTGTGGGCACATTTTCTCTGAATGCCATTCCTAATGGAAGGAACAATAGTTATCCATGCCTATACTTTCTATATTCAACACAACATTGTGAACTATGGGAATATTTAGCCGGATGATTGTTTTTGTTGTTATTTCTTCGTAATGGCAAAGACTTGGGAGGATTGCTACTGGTAGAGGTCTCGCTTGACTTTCTCTTTAATTTCAAGACTTCATTAGTGAGTGCCTTCATATATTTAGTCAAGCTTTAAATATCAACAGATTCCTTTTCTTTAGCCTTACTTGAAGAAGGCTAAGACTTATTTCCAGTCTCATTAGATTCGTTATATTCTTCATCATCAGTAATAGCTCCAATGGCACATAATTCTTTCTCTACAGTGATCTCTTGTGCAAAGTTTAGAGCCAATGTCACCTTTACATCTATTTAAAAAAAAAATAGAAATGTTTATCGACAAGGCAAATGTATAATAATCTATAGTGATATAATCATGAGGCTACATGTCTCGAGGGAACTTGCTCAATATGTGGTTGAACGTTTGACTGAAATCCTTAACTTTCTCCTCCCCCCCAATATTAATATTTATGAGGACCTTTAACAACATGGCAAGAGTCTTTTTGTAGGTAAATTTCTCTAAAAACATTTTCTTAAACTCCCTCCAACCATGGATTGAATTAACATGAATACTAGGGTACCGTTTTGTTGCTCTACCTTCTAAAGTAGAAGGAAAAAACCGACAAGCAACATCATCACACCGTACCTCTAACATCTATATATGCATGTAGAAATCATTGATATGATATTTTTCCTTAGCCTTCTTGTCAAGGTCAAACTTAGATAACAACTTATCCATATGTCTGGGTGTTGGGCCTTGAAATTGTCATTTACTTCCATTGCATTTTCACTCATATTCTGATATTATCACCTTCACTCCACCTCCATTTCACTACATTTACCTTACCATTGTCATTATTGGGTTACATTTATGCTTTTCCAAACTTTATTAATTTCTAGTATTTTCAAGTGAATTTGTGGTTAAAAAATAGAAAATAATATGCACATACTTATACCTAACAAGTGGAATGAGTTTGTTGCCATGTGGAGGTCAAAAATAAGCTTCTAGAAAGGTCTTATCTGGCCTCCTAAGGCCAAATTCGAATTTGAATGGAGAAGATCATGGGATCATGAGGATATGTGTCTCATTTCCTATTTGTATTGTAACTCTGAGAGGACATGTGCCTTATCACTTCCTATTTGGATTGTAACTCTAGAGATATAGGGAGAGATTCATGGAATCTCATTAATGATATAGCTTCTCATCTTTTTGTATAAATAGGGGAAGCTTTCTCTTATCTTTTCATGTGTAAAATTGGAGTTATGCTCAAGTTTTGAATGCAGAATTAGATTGTGGCACCTTACTCATGAATGTTCCTTCATTTTGACTTGGTTTTGCTTACATATGGAACATCTCGATTTACCATCTCTCATACTTTTAGATCACCTACCTAAAATGTGTGAGATTCACTTGATTTTATAGATTAAAGTTTATTTGCTTTCTTAGTATTAGTTTTAAAAATGACTGTGCAATCTTTGCTTTTCTAAAAACATTTCAATATGATAGATTTATCTATTTTCCAATTGGATTAAGTTTGAGGCAATAGAGCTCACAGTTATTTAGTTTATTTTCATGTTCTGTTATTTACTTTCTTAGATCAAACTATCAATTCATTGTATAATTGAATGTTCCTAAAAGATCAGGCCAAGAAGGTGACTTGGCATACTTCCAAATTAGGTGATTGAATGTTCAACCTATGCAATCATTGAGCTTTGCTT
This sequence comes from Pinus albicaulis, assembly GCA_034641835.2. Taxonomy (NCBI): domain Eukaryota; kingdom Viridiplantae; phylum Streptophyta; class Pinopsida; order Pinales; family Pinaceae; genus Pinus; species Pinus albicaulis. The sequence continues at coordinate 244,854,270 of CM076581.1, read as the reverse complement.
TTACATGATTTTACATTGTTTTCTACATTAAGATCCTCAGTCAATTGTATAATTAGAAAGATCAGGCCAAGAAGGTGACTTGTCATACTTCCAAATTGGGTGATTGAATGTTCAACCTATGCAATCATTGAGCTTTAATTTTACATGCTTTTACATTATTTTTTTAGATCTTCATTCAATTGTATAATTGATTGTTCTTAAAGATCATTTCAAGAATGTGATTTTATCATATTTCTAAACTGAATACTTGAATACCTAACTTATGCAATTATTTAGTTTTCTCTTTGCATGCTTTAATTGCTTTCCTAGATTTAAAGACTAAAGTATAATTGGTTGCTTGTACATCATCTCAAGAGGGTGATTCTATCATACTCTCATATTGTATGTTGGAGTAATTGAACATACCTTAGTTGTTTTCCTTTACATGCTTTGAAATGCTTTCTTAGATTAAAATTTCAATTCCTGCAAGTGTGATTGTGCGCGCTATATTTTCTTTTGAATTTTCTTTCTTTCTTTTCGTTAGTTGATTTCATAAGTTAGTTGAATTTCATTTTCATTGTTTGATTTCATAGATTCGATGAATTGGCTTTCGTTATTTTGTAGTTAGAATGATCTAAACTGAAAGAAGATTTCTAGCACATATAGTGCACGCATGCTTCACAAGTTTAGGAAACCCCCGGGTTGACAAATTAAATGACAGGCAATCACTTTGCCCCAACATTTTGGCATCGTTGCTATGGAAGTGTACATAGGAACTAGCTTTGAGTATAAAGTGCATTTTATTTGTTTTTTTTTTTTATACTAACCATTTATGGATAGAGGATCTAGAATGCACCCCAAAGACTACATTGAGGAATGGTATCAAAAAGCGATTACGCTACAATATTCATCAATTCTTCAACAGAGCCTTGCGGAAAATCGAAACGACAAGTCAATTTCGCATATCCTTACAAAACATCAGGTACATTTTTCAAGTTTGGATATGAGCATTTCAAAAATTCTAATCCGTAAATGGCTTCATTGGAAGCACGAATATACTTAAAAATAATAAATAAATATTTTTTTTAGATAGGTAGGAAAAATAAAAATAATTTTTTTATAATTTTAGTATAAATTTGATGTTTTGTGGTGCAGTAAGAACCACCCATTTACTAACCCTTGGGAGGAAAGATTTGCAATAAAGAAAAATGATTGAGAACAAGGAGCACAAGCGAAGATCACAAGCAATAATTTAAGGTATGAGATCGATCATTTTCATTTTATTTTTGCAAAATTTACATAGGAATCGATTGATAAATTCTTGACTATGCTAACAAAATAAAAAATCTCAAGTATGCTCTCCTTCTGCACTTCGTGTGACTTGGAGGATCAGAAAAAATATTTTTTTTTTTGGTTAGTATATCATAAATCTTAAAAACATAATTTAGCCATAAAATGCAATTCCACAACGAACTTCTGTTTTCCTCATTTGATTTAATTTAATTTAATTTTTCAATAAAAAAAATAATAAATAAATAAATTTATTCAAATTCCATTTTCTTTATTAATAATTTTTTTTAATAAATAAAATTTAAAAATAAAATTAATTTTAATAAATTATTTTGTTTTAAAATATATATGTATATTTTAAAATTTTAAAAAATGCAACATATATAAAAAATTAAACAAAATGAAATTAACAAAACACATAAAACAATTAAAAAAAAAAAAAAAAACAAAGCCATGCTGCCCATCGTTATGAAAAAAATCAAAGCATAAAATAAAATGACATTAAAACTCCAAACGAAAATAAGCTGAAAATAACATTTAAATGGCTTTGCAATATCTAAATCAATGTTTTGTGTGTTAGTTTGGCTTCGGCCTTCCAATCAACCTACAAATAAAACTTGATTGCGCAACAATTTTGGGTTGTGGCCTTCAAATTCGCATCAACCTGTAAATTCGTTCCATCAAGCTCTCATCTCCAATTTCTGAAAAGAAGTAAATTTTAAATTGTGATCTAGATATTTTTTTCCATTCTCGGAACTTTGATTATGAGAGATTTATTGATCTGAGATACCATATACGCATTTGAGTTTTGCAGATATGACCTCTACGATTGTTAAACAGAATCTGTGGTTGGATATTCCACAATGCTACCCAGCACTCTTGCAAATGTGATGAAAATATGCAGGGATACAAATCTTGATAAGAAACCAGAGAAATTCAACAACAAGTTCCTTTGGGCTCATAATTCATCAGGCTGTCGCAAGAGAAACTGGAGAATACCTGAACAAAATTGAGATTGTGTGAATGTAATTTGCAGAATCATTTGACAAATATGTAGTTTAGAGGAGAGATCCGTTTTTCAAGAAGCTAAGTTTGGTTTCGAATTGAAATCAAATGCTCGATGCATGTGGCAATTTATGAACCTATTCAACCAACAATTAATTCTGTTGCCAGAGCCAGGAAATGCGTATCTGTTTTGACACCCATTTTTAAAATGAATTTTCTGAGAAACTCGAGGCGAATTAGAAAAAAATAAAAGATGGGTTTTTTCAGGAACGGGGGAAATGTGGTGATTTGCAAGCAATTTTATGGATTTTGCAACCATTTGGGAGAAAATCGGGGTTCTTCGAAGCTCAGTTTTCCAGATTGCATGAGGAAAACATTTTTTTAATGCACAGAAAATCAGTTGATAGAGTTGTGGAAAATTTCACATACTTAATTCCACTTGGCATTTTGGAAAAATAATAGATCATCCATCGATTACTTCTTGATTTAATTTGGATCCTGAAATCTCCAAAAACATTATACATTTGCCACCGATTTTTTTTTTTTTTTTTTTAAGGAGAACGTTTTATCAAAAAATAAATTATGTTCATATAAGCTCACTGTTGTTGTTGTCAATTTCTGATATCTTGCTATTCCTCTTTTCCCGTTGGATTGATGGATGGTGATTCTGAGTAAGCTATTCCCAAACTGAAAGAATGATTCGGGACAAGAAGCTGCCCAACAAGGTCAACGGAGATATCGTATTGGTAGCATCAATTACATAGGAGTGATGTTCCGTGAGGGAGCTTCAATAGGATAAGGTTCCGCAACTGGAGGCAGCGAAGGACCAGCCAGATTATTCAACATATTCTATATACCAATAATAGCTTTTTGTTCAAAAAAAAATATTAAAAATAAATAATAATAATAATAAATAAATAAATTTCTAAATTTAAAATTTAAAAAAAAAAAACATATATATATATTATAACAAACAAACAAACATGGTCATTGTTTCTAAGGATTTTTTAAGCCTCCACATTTATAATTTTGTATATTGCTTAGATTCCCAGTTCATTATTGTAAACTTCATTTTTTCTTAAATTTAGCTTTAGTTGTTATTTTCCTTTAAAAATAATAATAATAATAATTTATTGCATCAATAAAATAAGTAGGGTATTGTTCGTTTTTTTGGAGGAGGTAACGATTGATTTAAATTACAAGCTTGATTATTTGCATAGCCGTGTATCCTTAACTTTCTTTTCACGATTTTAGCTACGGAATTGTGCACATTGTGCAGTTAAACATCAATTATGCCGCTGAAAAACTTCACTGTTTCACCCAAATTTTAAATTAGCCTAACTTTCTCATCCGATATCAGATTTCGACGATTCAAGTGTCGTTGGAAAGATCTCGACAAGATATGCATAATGAGAAAACTATCATCAAACTTTGAAACATTAAAAAAAATGAATAAATTGTTGAAAAGACACAATCGAAACAGGTATAAATTATTTTGGTTTTCCTTCGTGAACTTGTTTTATTAGTACCAATTCTCAGTATTTTTTGTATAAATGTCATAACCAGAGAGATTGATCACCTCTCTCTTTTGATAATCTTACATTCCATTGCAGAAAAAGTACTAGTTTTATTTTGCAGGTTCCAGGAGGAAGGACAGATGAATACAAGTGAATAGTGTCTCTCTCAGAGACCACATTTCTTTTACAAGAAGATGATCAACAACAAAGAAAGAAACATCAATGCATGAGCACATGCTAATGCAAATCAGATCCAACACTTGCAAGCCTTTTAGATGCCAGTGTTTCCATTACATTTATGCTTCCTCAGTGAAAAAAACATTCACCTCATTTCCCTTTACATTCGCTATTCCATTTCTACTTAGTCATTCAATAAAATCCTCATCTCATTTTCCCTCACTGCTCGTTTTTTTTCCCCCAGTCATTATATTTTCCTGCCCTGCTTCCACTAACCTAGCAATAAAACCATTTATCTCCTCTACAAAGCTAATTCATTTCATTTCCATTTTCATTATGTCAAATAAACCTTGATCCACTGCAAAAATTTAATCCATAGTCCTTCAAAAATTATTCTTTCATGCTCGCGTTAGATGATGGAGGATTCTTTAAGGCCTCCCTTCTAACAAGTATTGGCCTATCGATATCATCACATTATCTAGGTCCAAGGCTAGAGTCCTTATTAGTACCTTGAGGCTTGTATGCATTAATGACAAGTTCTCTCGCTGACAATCATGGAATACATCAATGTTCCTTGATCGTCGGATCTTGCAAGTGGCTCGACATTAGCCCATCTATTCACACTTTGCAAGATGTACTTAGGTACCTTGGCACTCATTAACATTAATGGTGAGTTTGTCTCGCATTGGTTAATGGCATTCATCAATGGTCGATAATCCAATGACTTCTCTTCATGCTCAACATCAATACATTTATTCGCATGACTAGAATTGTACCATCATATTTTGTAATGATTGAAGACTACATCATTTTAGCAGTTTGCAACAAGAATCAATTTGTATCAGCAACAATAAAGGTCCCAATATTATCACCAACACAAAGAGAACAAAGAAGCAAATCAAATTCCTTTGTTTTACATATTTCATGATCCAACATCATCAATAGCCACACTCTTCAGTACACACATGCAACTCATCCATTTCCAAAGGGTAAGTTAAGGTATGTCATTTTCTAACTTTTTACCATAGAATTCCTTGAAAAGCTAGAATAATATTTTTTGGAAAAAACACTTATTTTCCTCATTCCGTAAAATTGTCAATACTATCAATTGGGGGGGGGGGGGTTGAGGGGGGTAGGGGGTGGTACATTCATATTCACATTTTTCCACATTCATATCACATTAAAAATCCCACATACTTTAAAAATATATTAACTATTACATTATTATTATGAGCATACAATGGCCTTTCAAAAGTACTTAAAAGATAATTGGATATAAACACAATCATGGTTGTCACACGAGAACCAACCATGATGCAATCCAATAGAAATATACTTTGCAACAATAATCAAAGCATCATTATGCAAAGTTCAAAGATCAAAATCGAATGCAACAACAAAATATGGTTGAAACACAAGAACCAACCATGTTGCAATTCAACTAAAAGACTTTGCAAAAGTATGGAGTTATCAAATGATATCATGCAAAGTTAAGCCAAAGCTCAAAGGATCAAAAAGAATTAATGTAATAGATTGCATGAGGACATGCAATAACTTCAGTTGGGGGGGGGGGTATGTTGGGCCTTGAAATTGTCATTTACTTCCATTACATTTTCACTCATATTCCCATATTATCACCTTCATTTCACTACATTTACCTTACCATTGCCATTATTGGTTTACATTTGTGTTTTTCCAAACTTTATTAATTCGTAGTATTTTCAAGTGAATTTGTGGTTAAAAAATAGAAAATAATATGCACATACTTATACTTAACAAGTGGAATGAGTTTGATGCCATGTGTAAGTCAAAAAGAAGCTTCTAAAAGGGTCTAATGTGGCCTCCTAAGGCCAAATTCGAATTTGAATGGAGAAAATCACGGGATCATGAGGATATGTGTCCCGTTTCCTATTTGTATTGTAACTCTAAGAGGACATGTGCCTTATCACTTCCTATTTGGATTGTAACTCTAGAGATATGGGGAGAGATTCATGGACTCTCATTAATGAGATAGCTTCTCATCTTTTTGTATAAATAGGGGAAGCTTTCTCCTATCTTTTCATGTGTAAAATTGGGGTTATGCTCAAGCTTTGAATACAAAATTATATTGTGGCACCTTACTCATGAATGTTCCTTCACTTTAACTTGGTTTTGTTTACATATGGAGCATCTCGATTTACCATCTCTCATACTTTTAGATCAACTACCTAAAATGTGTGAGATTCACTTGCTTCTATAGATTAAAGTTTATTTGCTTTCTTAGTATTAGTTTTAGAATGACTGTGTAATCTTTGTTATTCTAAAAACATTTCAATATGATAGATTTATCTATTCTCCAATTGGATTAAGTTTGAGGCAATAGAGCTCACAGTTATTCATGTTCTGATATTTACTTTCTTAGATCAAACTATTAATTCATTGTATAATTGAATGTTCTTAAAGATCAAGCCAAGAAGGTGACTTGTCATACTTCCAAATTGGGTGATTGAATGTTCAACCTATGCAATCATTGAGATTTGCTTTTACATGCTTTTACATTGTTTACTAGATTAAGATCCTCAGTCAATTGTATAATTGGAAAGATCGGGCCTAGAAGGTGACTTGTTATACTATGTTCAACCTATGCAATCATTGAACTTTACTTTTAAATGCTTTTACATTGTTTTTTTAGATCCTCATTCAATTGTATAATTGGGTGTTCTTCTTCTTCTTCTTCTTCTTTTTTAACAATATCGATTGTATTATATTTCTAAAAAGAAGAGGAGAGGTATTCTCCATTACAAAATTCCCCAAGTCTGATGCAGAGGGATGTCTGCTTGGGGGCTAATTCTTGAGATATGCGACTTGATTTCCATTTTTTTGTCCATCTTTTATAGATAGAGACAGTTACAATGGAGCTATATTGTTTGACAAACTGGAATAAAAGCAAAATACACTTGAATTTCATAATAAACTAAATTTACTACTAGAATTAAGATCAAGATCCATGGGCGTCCAGAGATTTGATGAGCTATTTGTTGACAGTGTTCTCACTTCCACGATATCTGCTTCCCTGATCCATTGATGTAGATCCTTGCTCAAACTTTTTACTCATTTCTTATTTGATGATGTTCAGTGATTCCTGCATATGGTTGCAACTGTACCTTCATGTGCTTATTTATTCACTGCATGTCTTCCACTGTGATTTCTTTTGGGCCATCTCTGCTTTGGATTTTTCTTTATCTTGTTGGATCTGATTCTTGAGATTTTATATCACTATTCGGTGGGATTTGCAGAATGCACAAGGGTGCGATATATTCTCCAGAGGATCCATTTGTGTCTTCTTGTTGTTGATGCTGCTTTTTGTATTTGCTCCTTCTTTCGTTGATGAGGTTTTCTTGTGCTCTGCTTCTTTGCTACCTGCTCTTCTTTTAAGAGAGAACGTTGTTGCTAGTGAAAGAGAGTTTGTTGCCAACGTTGAATGGGAAATCCAGCTCACGCAGGAGCAAAGTAGGGGGGCATGTAATGCAATTCTGTTAAGAGGGAACGTTGCTGCCAACGTAATAGGCTTTGCTGCCAACGCTGAAGGATGACTCCAGCTCACGCGAGAGAAAAGCAAGGAGGCAATAGATACAAGGAGAAAAGCTAGGCTGCGTTGGCCTGGAGAGATAAGGAAGAGGCTGAGAGAGTGCGTGGGCCAGTAAAGGCTCAGAAAAGGTCAAGAATGATTAAGGAAAAACATAGCAGAAGGAAAGATGCACTCGGGCAAAATCGAGAAGGATAGGTAAGGCGTTGGTTGGGTGATTCGAAATTTATTGAAGCACAGTAGGAAGGAGGGGGGTTGAAGGCTCACATGATGTCAGATTCCAAAAGATTGAGAAGTACTGATAGCAGAGATTTTAGGAATAATGTTGGAGTTGGGAATCATTGCAAGGTTGACAGATTGCTTGGTTGAAGTTTCAAGAGAGATATTAGTGTTGTAATTAGATTTCTGAAGAGAGCTGATTTGACTATTGTTCATCATGAGTGAAGAGAATAAGTCAGGGGATAGGGATTTGGATTGTGATTTCACCAATTTGTGCTTGTCCATCATTTTGTTGAACTCCTTTATTTGCTTGCTCATCTACCAGTTTATTGTTTTTCCTCAGAATGTGAAAATACTCTATGTTGCCAATATCCTTTGATATTTTTTGGGCTCTGCTTAAAATTTGATTTAAGCCTGCATTTTTTGGAAGAGAATTGTTTACCATTGCTTTGATGATGATAGTTGAATCCCTAAAGATTATAGCTTCTTTGATTTTTTTTTCTTGAGAATTTTGAGTCCTAGCAGAAGCCCATAGGCCTCTGCTTTATTGTTCATCATTTGGCCTAGTCCCCAATTGTAAGATAGTTGCGTTGTTTGTTGTTGTAGAATTATTATTCCACCAGTACCTGATGTTAGGACCTCACTATGTACCATTTTTACTATATATTTTGACACCACCTTACCTTTATAACCATGTTTAAAAAGGATTCCATCATCATTTTCATTCACTTTATCCAAAGGTATATAAAATCCTCTTCTTTACTATGTTTACATATAATTCCATATTACTCTTATATTTCATCATTAATCGAAGGTAGATTGTTGCTAACATAAGTCTAAAAGATCGCAGATAATTTATGTGTTGTGCTGGAACAATCGGCCATTGCTGAAACAATCAAACTCCATTGCTGAAACAGTCGACTCCGTTGCTGAAACAGTCGACTCCGTTGCTGAAACAGTCAGCAGGCACGCAAATTCCGTCACTGCTCGTAATTTGCGATTCTGGAAGAGTATTTTTTGGAACAATGGCAACAACATGAGACGAGAAAGGAAGTGGTTACAAGGATTATTCTGAAGATAGTACTCTTTTTGTATCTGTTGTAACAATATCTAATTATGGAAGAATAGAATAGCCCTGTTTTAAGAAAGAAGAACAGATTTGGGATAAACATAGATTTGCTCTAATGTAATTGTAAGAGATGTCTCCTCTTTAAAAAGAGGAGACATCATCATTATAAGGGAGTTCAAAAACTACAGGAGAACATTGTGTTTGAGAGGACAGGAGCTAGACTCCATTTGTAATGTATCATTTCTTTTGACAGATGAATAAAAGTTCATTTTGAGCGCTTCAATTTAATCCTTTCCCTGGGGAATCTTGTGAGAAGGAAAGGGCCCGCCTTCCTCACAAGATTCGCCCGACTCTTCTTGTAGTTTGTTAGATTTCTTTATGATATTCGCACTTTATTTTAATTCTGTTTGCTGAAACACCAGTTACATAGTTCTGTAGTTTATTGAGCATTCTGTTTCCTTTAACGCTGCATGTGTTTAGTACATTCAATATTAAGAAGTTAAGGGATCTATTTCTGTTATTTGTTTGAATGTATGATTGATGCTGGGAAGCAGGTGCTGAAGATTCCTGTACAAAGGAATAGGGTCCTGTTCCCATTGATTGCCTTTCTTTTTCCTGCAGTGTGATTAGAAACGGAGACAGGTGCTGAAGGTTCCTGTTCATGGGAATAGGGTCCTGTTCTCTTGAGTTTATCTTTTCTACAGAGTGATTAGTGTCAGGCAGCAAGTGCTGAAGTTCCTATTTAAAGGAATAGGGTCCTGTTCCCTGTTATGGTTGATTGGTTTCCTTTCCTGCAGAATAATTTCCTTTTATTTGGATTCTTAAAAACTGCAATAGAGGAATTACTTCTACTATAACATAAGTAACTTCAGCTTTGATTAAACAAGGTGTGAATAATTAGATTTGTATGATTAATAATTGTGTGGCTTTTACTACAACATTATTTTTGCTTTTGGAATTGAGCATATACAGTGCGTGATTGTCTTTGGAATAAACAGACTTCCTCGGGTTGACAATTTATGTGGAGCTTGAATTGTTAAAACAATTAAAACGACCAACATTTTGGCGTCGTTGCCGGGGAAGGAAATTATAGATTTCAAAAGCATTAATATTTTCTTTCTAGATGTGCAGATTGTATGAGAGGACGCAGAACCCAGAAGAAAACTAACCCCACAGGTGGCAAAGGCAAGGGAAGGTGTGGAAGAAAGACTTTCATTGACGAGATTGTATCAAAGGCTGAATCATCACAGAGATTAAGTTCTCGAAGACCAAAAATTCAGCACTCCCCTCAATCAGATTACAAAACAGAGGAAGTTGTGGGCCCTGAAAACATAGAGGAGCCGGTGATTAAAGAACCAGCAGTCAGTGCTGGAGAGTCAGAAGAAAGTGCTAGCAAATCAGCAGAGCACATTGAGGAAATAATAGAGAGTATTGGACGACCAGTGGAAAACATTGAGGAGCCAGTAGAAGATCTTGACGATCGAGCAAGTGCAGTAGGAGAACAAACAATGGAAGGAAACAATGAAGACTTCTTTGGTGGAGGACATGTAGATCCTGAAGGAGAAGGAAAGGATGAAAATTCTCTCTCTACCTTGGGATTTCCTATTAGTGATCTCCCTAGAGGAACAACTCTTATGAAGAATATTCCATTGTCAGCTTTACCTAACTTCCATGGTTTATCCTCTGAAGATCCGGATGAATTTCTTTTTGAATTTGATATATTATGCAGAAGTTATGATTATGTTACTAATGCTCAAAAGTTGAAACTGTTTCCAGCAACATTAAAAGGAAATGCTTTAAGATGGTTCATGAGCCTTGGGAATCAGGTAATCACAACATGGGAACAGATGAAACAGAAATTTCTGCTTAAATATCAAGATTACTATCGGACGAGAGAAAAGAAGGACGAACTATTCAATATGGCACAAAAGCCGGACGAGAATCTGGAGGACTATGTAGAAAGGCTGCAATACAATATACAGAGATCTGATCATCCGAATATAAGTAAGAAAATTCGTAAAACAATATTACTTAGAGGTTTAAGGGATGATTGTTTAGACATGTTAAACATGCTTGGCAAGGGATATATATCTAAAGAATCATATGATGAGATTGTTGAACTTTGTAAGAGGTGTTCAAGGGGAGCTGCAAGGAACAGAGTAAGTAATAGAGATCCCACCTATTCAAGAGTGCAGAAATCAGCCAGTGGGGGAGCAACAAGAGTTGAAATAGGTAATTTACTTGAAGAATTTAAAACTGAGATGTTAAGTTCCTTTGCTTCACAAATTGACACTTTGCAGGTTAAGAAGAAGCAGGCTGAAGCAGAAGCAACTCTGGCTGTCTTTTGCCCGAAGTGCAGAGACAAACATCCACTAAGGGAGTGCCCATTGGACAAAATACCAATCTGTACCCTTTGTGAGAAAGATCATGAAACAAAACAATGTCCATCTCTACCAGGAATAAAGGCAGCATTACAGCCAACGGAAGAAGAAGTTGAAGCAGTTTACTTGCTAACTCAAAGAAGACAATGGCAACCAAAAGGACAAGGTATGAACTCTAGCATGCCATTTAATCGTTGGAATAATTATTCTGCTTTCGGTCAAACAAATTACCCTCCCTTTAATCAAATGCAATACCCACCCTTTAATCAAATGAATTTCCCACCCATGCAACAATCAAACCCTCCCTTTGTTGATCCTGCAATGTGGACTCCTTGGCCTCCACAGCAGCCATCTTCTTTTAACCCTTGGAATTCAAATTGGAGAAGCCAACAACTCCCGTATCCAAATCAATTTCCCCAATTTCAACAACCACTTCCTCTGCCATCAAATGCTCCGCCAAATAACCAAATGAGACCCTAGCTACCTGTGCAACCAAATCCTAACCCCAATAATAAAGTTGTGCAAGTCATTGATATTCAGAATCAGTCTATATTTCCTACTATGCAATGTAATGATATTCATTTAAGATCCGGGAAAATAGTAGAGCCTATTATTGATGACATAACTTCTTCTGATTCTGATAAAGAGGAAACTGAGAAACATAAGAAAGCACAACCACCCTCTAACAAGAGTATTGAAATAACAGAACCACCATTCCCCGAGCGTTTGGTTTTAAATAGAACGCCTGAAACACCTGCTTTTAATCTTTTAGGGGAATTGCAAAACTTGTATGTTAAAATTCCACTTTTACAGGCATTAAGAGATGTACCAATTTATGCCAGAACAATAAGGGATATTTGTGTTAAGAAACCTGGTAGGAAAACTAAAGATCCCCTTACAGTACATGTGATGGGTGATTTATCTGCATTAATGTCCGAAAAAACCCCTCCTGTGAAATATGGTGACCCCGGCCATCCTACCGTGACAGTTCAAATTGGTAAAACAATGATTCCTCAAGTTCTGGTAGATTTAGGTGCCGCAATAAACATAATGACTCTTGAAACTTCACAATTGTTACAGCTGAATAACACAATCAGAGATACACCTACCATTCTAGAGTTGGCTGACCATTCTACAATTAAACCTGAAGGAGTTGTTGAAGATCTACTTATCTCAGTTGAATCCTGGAAGTACCCAGCTGATTTTGTTGTATTGCAGACTAAAACAAAGCTGGGGGGACATCCTTTAATTCTGGGGAGGCCATGGCTGGCCACAGCTGATGCCTTTATCAGTTGCAGATCTGGTTCAATGATAATTTCTAATGGTTATGAAACCAAACATCTTACTCTTTATCCTCATGCTACACCCATAATTAATAATGAAGATTCTATGTGGATGGATTATGATGATAATGTTGTTCAAGCCATTCTAACTATTGGACAAGCCTTAACTCTTAAAGACAATACAGAGGATGAAATAATTAATAATTTTATTTGTGAACCTTCCTCTGTAATTGCTGAAACACACAATCAATTGACTGCAATTTTTGAAACAGATACCCAAGAGAAGATTGAATCTGAAGATTTATCTCAGACATTAACCACCATCTCATCTAAAAGCATAACAGTTGAAATTGAACCTGACAAGACATTAAACATAAATCCTGATCTAACAGTTGTTGAAACACAGCAGTTAATGAAGTTATTGCATGAAAATAAGGAAGCATTTGCATGGGATTACACAGATATGAAAGGGATCTCTTCTGAACTATGTACTCACCGAATTTACATTAAAGAGGGATGCCGACCAGTCTGTCAACCCCAAAGACGAATGAACCCTAATTTACGAGAATTTGTTAAAGAAGAACTTCAGAAATTGCTTAATTCAGGATTTATATACCCCATATTTGACAGTGAATGGGTTTCCCCATTGGTAATTGTCCCTAAGAAAAACGGGAAATGGAGAGTATGTGTTGATTACAGAGCCTTGAACAAAGCTACTCAAAAGGATCACTTTCCTTTACCTTTCATTGATTAGGTGTTGGATAGTCTGGCAGGAAAGAAATTCTTTTCTTTTCTAGATGGATTCAGTGGGTATAATCAGATTAGAATTGCACCCCAAGACCAGGACAAGACCACTTTCACTAGCCCTTGGGGAACTTTTTCTTATAGAGTTCTTCCATTTGGGCTATGTAATGCACCAACAACTTTTCAGAGCGCTGTTATAGGAATCTTTTCTGATATGCTGAATGACTCTATGGAAATATTTATGGATGATTTTACTCCTTATGGTGTGTCTTTTGAAGATGCATTACAAAATCTTGAGAAGGTACTTAAACTATGTATACAAGCTCACCTCTCCCTAAGTACTGAAAAATGTCATATGATGATGAGTGAAGGAGTAGTGCTTGGACATTTTATTTCATCTCAAGGTATTCAGGTAGACCCATCTAAAATATTGATCATTCAGAATCTTCCTGTTCCTAAAACACAAACTGATGTGAGAAGTTTTCTAGGACATGCTGGATATTACAGAAGATTTATTAAAGATTTTTCTAAGATAGCTTCTCCATTATTTGTGTTGCTTATGAAAAATTCTGAATTCAAGTGGACTAATCCTTGTCAGAAAGCCTTTGTAGAACTCAAGCATCAGTTATCTATCGCTCCTATTTTGAGGGGACCTGATTGGGCCCTCCCTTTTCATATATCTTCTGATGCTTCAGACACTGCAATTGGAGTTGTCTTGGGACAAGAGGAGAATCATCTTCCTTATGCTATCTACTTTATCAGTAAGAATATGACCCCTGCTGAGCTTAATTATACGGTTACCGAAAAGGTTTCTTGCAGTAATTTATGCCATTAATAAATTTCGACATTATATCACTGGTTATTCTACTTTTGTCCACACTGATCACTCGGCTATTAAGTATTTAATGAACAAATCTGTTACAAATGCTAGAGTTACCAGATGGCTATTATTACTGCAGGAATTTGATATCACAATTATAGATCGGCCTGGTAAAGAAAATGTGGTGGCTGATTTCCTTTCACGGTTAAAAACTGATAATAATATTCCAGTAGATGATTCTTTTCCCGATGAGTATTTGTTTGCAGTTTCTGCTCACTCTCCATGGTATGCAGATATTGCCAATTATTTGGTTGCAGGAAAATTACCATCACACCTGTCATACAGAGAAAAGAGAAGAATTTTTCAACAAAGTGCCAGGTATAGCTGGATAAGTGGGTGTCTTTTCTACACAGGGCTTGATCAGGAAATCCGAAGATGCATTAGGGAGGATGAAGTGTACGACATACTAAAAGCTTGTCATGATGGCCCTTGTGGAGGGCATTTTGCTGATAAAAGAACAGCACACAAAATTTTGAGGATGGGTTACTATTGGCCCTCATTATTTAAGGATGCAAAGAAATATGTGAGGGCTTGTGACAGCTGCCAAAGAATGGGTCAACCCAATCATAGAGATAAAATGCCATTAAACCCCTAGGTAGTTTCTGAACCATTTGAAAGATGGGCCTTGGATTTAATAGGACCCATTAATCCTCCATCTAATCAAAGAACTTATATATTAGTCTCTACAGACTATATGACTAAATGGGTGGAGGCCAAAGCACTTATTAGAGCCAATGAAGAGGTTGTCCTAGCCTTCTTATTTGAAGAAATCTTCACTAGATTTGGAATTCCTAGAGAGCTAGTTACAGATGGAGGACCTCCATTCAATTCTCATGGTTTTAAGTCTACCCTTCAGAAATATCATATTCATCATAGAATGACTACACCATACCACCCCCAGGCCAATGGGAAGGTGGAAAGCACAAATAAAGTATTAGAAGCCATTCTAACTAAAACAGTGAAGGACAACCGGAAGGATTGGTCTCAAAGGCTCCCTGAAGCACTATGGGCTTACAAAACTACTTGGAGAAACACTACAGGTTTTTCTCCCTATGAATTGGTTTATGGTAAAAATGTTGTTTTTCCTGTGGAATTTGAAATTAAAACTCTAAGAACTGCTTTAGTTGTTAATCTTGATTTGACTGATGTGCAGACAGCTAGGTTGCAGCAGCTTCTTGAGTTGGATGAAAAGAGATTAGATGCCATTCACCAAACAACCATGATTCAACAACAAAGAATGAAGTGGCATGACAAAATTATCAAACACAAGCAGTTCCAAAAAGGTAATTGGGCCTTATTGTATGACTGTCGGTTTGAAAATTTTCAGGGTAAGCTACGTACACGTTGGCTGGGACCATATGAAGTAGATGTTGTTTTTTCTAATGGAACAGTAAGACTTCTAACAATTGATGATTCTAAAACACCTCTACTAGCCAATGGTCATAGGCTTCGTTTGTACCAGCGCCCTGTTTCTAAAGAGGATTTCAAGACTGCTTGCATGACTGATACACATTATCTTTTTCTAGGGGAGTCTTCTGCTCCTCACAGCATTTAATTTTCTGCACTGTATTTTTAGTATTAGATTAGATTTAAAACTAATAATCCCTGTCAAGGGTTGGCATATTACAATTGAATTTTGCAGATTCTGGAAAAGCTTATCAAGGAGGACAGATTCATCACAAGAAGATCGAAGCTTCAATCACAGAAGCTTGTTCCCTTCATTTTAACCCATTTCCTAGCAATATCCCTTTTATCCCATTTCTACATTACTTCCCTTTTTCCATTTTTCCCACTTCTACCATTCCTGAAATATCACCCTTCAGCTAGTATTTCCTGTTCCCTACTGCTGAAATTATCCCTCAGCAAATACTTCCCCCACTTGTTTTAAACCCAAGTCATTATATCCCATTTTCCTGATTTTCCCCTTTGCTGAAACACCAGTTTCAGCAACCTGTCATTTATCTTTTCATCATTAAAACATCATTTCTTTCCTCTGCTATACAAGCTTTTCAGTTCTCCACTTTTACTCTCCAGATCCTTTGGGCGAATATTATTCAGTATTGAGCAGATCCTGATATGCTCCTGTTCTACATTTCGGAGAAATCTACAGATTCTTCCATTAATATCAAGCCATTATGAAGCACTCTATACTTCGAATTTTAAAGACAAAGGTAAAAATATAAGGTATGTGGTTTTTATGTAATGCAGTTAAATAATATTTTAAAGAGAGGATCTTGCTCATAATGATTACAATCTCCGCACGCTTAAACATCATTGCACCATACGTAAGGGGGGGAATTTCGAAAACTGAATCATCATTCCAAACCATCCAATCCTCCGTCACTTTTCATATCCATTATTTCCGCCGTCATTGAGACTCCATATCCTCTGTTGCAACAATTAGCTTGACCAAAGCCTGTGTTTCTGTTCTCTGCGCCTCTGCATGTGACTCAAGCTAGTAGCTATGGGAGGGTCGGCTATCAGACACGAGCCTGGTTCGATAACTCTTCTCGAATTTTTCCCGGAGGCCTACCAAATTTTTCAACAAGCAGGATGGACAACATACTTCAAAAGGTTAGGAGAATTTGATCAGCAGCAAGTTTTAGAGTTCGCACAAAATCTTCAGGGGAAATATTCAGTGGTTCAAGGGGTCCGAATTTCAGTCACGGAGGAAGATATAGCACAAGTTTCAGGATTTCCGGTTATAGGTGCTCGCTGGTTCAGTAGGAAACAAGTTATTTTAAATGCACAACAAGATATTCTTCTTCTAGAAGAACCGGTTGAACTTAAAGGCCGCGGTATAAGTCTGCATTCATTACCTCGACCATGGCCAATAGTAGCTGAATTCATCAAGCACTATTTGACATGCGAAGGGCGTTACCAGGTAGTCTAACAACACGACTTCGTTTTAATGAATCATTTGAGGCATGGTCGATTAGTCAATATTCCCTATTATCTGCTTGGTTGTATCAAAAACATGTCATATTATTGCAGACGGGTTAAATTCCCATTGTTATCCCTTACCCATCATCGTTTATGTCAATTATTAATTCAGAGGGGTTTTTCTCAGCAAAACCCCCCTCTGAATAATCCACTCCTCATTCCCCAGCAAGCCGAAATTCCCCAGCAAGCCGAAATTCCCCAACAAGCCGGAAGTTCCCAAGAAACTCCTGAGAGTTCTTATGAAAGGCAACTGGACGATATCCTAGACCCCCCAGTAATTCCATCCTCAGAACCAGTTGACCTACCCCCAAGTTCGTCCCACTTAGTAGAGTCACACCTTCCCACTATTCCTATCCCTAGAAATGACTCTCCAACACCCCCATCTCCACCTACTCATAAAAGAAAGAGACGAACCCCAACAGTCTCTGTCTCAAAACGACAAACAAGGGCCACATCCCAAATTTTCACTTCTTCCGAAAGCCCTTCCCCTAGAAAAGAATATTCTCCTACAAAGAAAAGGAAAGACACTGACTTCTCTGCTTTCCTACCAAAAAGGAAAATGAAAATGACTGTTGAAACAGGAGTTACTCCCATTTCCCCTGACCCCGCCACTATCCTGTTAAAACTTCAATCCTCACCACCATTCCAAATTCCCCAACCCGTCTCGTCCTGTGGCGCTGTCACACAAGAACCAGTGGCCCGGGATAACATGACATCGTTTATTGCTCAAACAGTGACTGCCACACAAGAACCAGTCACTTACCCAGAGGCTGAAACATAAGAACCATCCACTGTGGTACAAGAATCATACACCAAGCATGATAATACAGGGAAACCAGCTGTAGCTGCTCCACAAGAACCAGCTACAGCTGTGGATCAGCAGACAACTCCAGCAAAATCAACCAGCACACAGGGTTCACACACTATGGCATCTTTATTGGAGGAAAATGAGTTTTTGAAGTCAGAACTAGAGGCCTATAAGAAAGAATTGATCATGGCACGAGAAGCCTTTGATAGAGAATTGAATCTCTATATGCTGGCACACACAGCATCAACACAAAAGAAGGATCCATGCAGAGAATACATGTGCCATGAGTGTGGTAACATTTACCAACAGGCAGGATACAAAGTAGTCAAAATTCAGGTATCTGAGGTATCTACATCTGCTGCAATTAAAGAAGAATGCCCTATTGTCACACAAGAACCAGTAGGGCCCTCAAGAAGTCTGGAAAAAGAAACTAAACCACAGATATCCCGCCCTGTGTTGGTCAGCTCAGCCACTCAGACAATGCCCCAACCCAATACTTATAACGCTGGGACACAGACCCTGCCATGGAAACAATTAGAAATAATGAATAACTAGAAGAAACAATATGCAGTGGATCAAGATAAAATATTACAGCAGCATAAGTTAGCATGGCAGAATCACATGTATGCCAACTGGGATATTTGGGAACAAACATTGCAACAGCTCAGGGATTCCAAGAAAGAAGTCAAGGAATCAAAGGAGAAGTTGGTTTTGATGTTTTCAATAGTGCAAAAATTGATGGCTACCCGAAAACCCTCCTTGAATTATTCTCTCTTCCTTTCTGAACGTCTGGTTTATTTTCAATTGAAGGCAATAAAGGATGGCAGACCTCATGAATTGATTACTGCGGAACAATTTGTTAAGAATTTTTCTGAGGCCCCTGAAAGTGACCAACATTTGTTGTGTGAACTTTATCTCCATAACGAGGCCATGCCTGAGAATAGAAAAGTCAATCTCACTCCAATTGTAGGTGATGTACAAATTAGGGCATTCGTTTCATTCCTGGCCAATCAGATCACCTAGAAAACTGCGTTTATTGCAAGTAGGCATAATGAGGAGAATCGACTCCTTTGGATTAGACCGGAACCTTCAAATCCGGCCATGTTTGTAGCACAATATCACCGATTCTTGCAGAAGCGAGGAATGCACAGGTACATACAACAACTGCAGGCTTCAACACTTTTAAAGTGTCTACAGCTAATCAGAGTAAAGGAGACTGTTGCATTGAATGCCAACACTATGTTTTGGAAATAGTCATGCAAGGAAAGACAAGAGTATCACCCTTTCACCCCTGATAATCTTCAAGCTGCACTCTCCAGGGTACCTAACTACATCATATGCATTCGAAATTGTGGAGAAAACTGGATTGGTTACCATTTTCATTTTCCAATTCTATGGATGCCTACAGAAAAATACCAGTGTCACTACCAATTGGCTGACAGGGATGAAGCTGTAGCATGGCAGCAATTGCAGAACAATCGAGGATTCCGAGCTCCGACAGAAGCCACCTTCTCCAGCTACTGCTTGAGCAACTTGCATGCACAGAGTCAGTACTCAGACTCTGACTCAGACTAGGATTTGCCTGAGGACATGCAACCCTTTCAGCTGGGGGGGATGTTAGGACATCACTATGTACCATTTTTACTATATATTTTGACACCACCTTACCTTTATAACCATGTTTAAAAAGGATTCCATCATCATTTTCATTCACTTTATCCAAAGGTATATAAAATCCTCTTCTTTACTATATATTTAATCTGTTTACATATAATTCCATATTACTCTTATATTTCATCATTAATCGAAGGTAGATTTTTGCTAACATAAGTCTAAAAGATCGCAGATAATTTATGTGTTGTGCTGGAACAATCGGCCATTGCTGAAACAGTCAACTCCGTTGCTGAAACAGTCGAATCCGTTGCTGAAACAGTCGACTCCGTTGTTGAAACAGTCAGCAGGCACGCAAATTCCGTCACTACCCGTAATTTGCGATTCCGGAAGAGTATTTTTTGGAACAATGGCAACAACATGAAGACGAGCAAGGAAGTGGTTACACGGATTATTCTGAAGATAGTACTCTTTTTGTATCTGTTGTAACAATATCTTTTTATGGAAGAATAGAATAGCCCTGTTTTAAGAAAGAAGAACAGATTGGGATAAACATAGATTTTCTCTAATGTAATTGTAAGAGATGTCTCCTCTTTAAAAAGAGGAGACATCATCATTAGAAGGGAGTTCAAAAAATACAGGAGAACATTGTGTTTGAGAGGACATGAGCTAGACTCCATTTGTAATGTATCATTTCTTTTGACAGATGAATAAAAGTTCCTTTTGAGCGCTTCAATTTAATCCTTTCCCTGGGGAATCTTGTGAGAAGGAAAGGGCCCGCCTTCCTCACAAGATTCGCCCGACTGTTCCTGTAGTTTGTTAGATTTCTTTATGATATTCGCACTTTACTTTAATTCTGTTTGCTGAAACACCAGTTACACAGTTCTGTAGTTTATTGAGCATTTTGTTTCCTTTAACGTTGCATGTGTTTAGTACATTCAATCTTAAGAAGTTAAGGGATCTATTTCTATTATTTGTTTGAATGTATGATTGATGCTGGGAAGCAGGTGCTGAAGATTCCTGTACAAAGGAATAGGGTCCTATTCCCATTGATTGCCTTTCTTTTTCCTGCAGTGTGATTAGAAACAGGAGACAGGTGCTGAAGGTTCCTGTTCATGGGAATAGGGTCCTGTTCTCTTGAGTTTATCTTTTCTACAGAGTGATTAGTGTCAGGCAACAGGTGTTGAAGTTCCTATTTAAAGGAATAGGGTCCTGTTCCCTGTTATGGTTGATTGGTTTCCTTTCCTGCAGAATGATTTCCTTTTATTTGGATTCTTAAAAACTGCAATAGAGGAATTACTTCTACTATAACATAAGTAACTTCAGCTTTGATTAAACATGGTGTGAATAATTAGATTTGTATGATTAATAATTGTGTGGCTTTTTACTACAACATTATTTTTGCTTTTGGAATTGAGCATATCCAGTGCGTGATTGTCTTTGGAATAAACAGACTTCCTCGGGTTGACAATTTATGTGGAGCTTGAATTGTTAAAACAATTAAAGCGACCAACACCTGCTTTACCTGGGTTCTTTTTCTTTTTTTATGCTCCATAAAAAAAAAAAAAAATAAATAAAAAAAAAAAAAAAAAAAATAAAAAAATAAAAAAGAAGAAGAAGAAGAAGAAGAAGGACATGCTTTGTTTAGAGTCTTTACCAAGGTTTTAAATTCTTCTTCGTTTTTCCTTATTTTTCAGTTTTGATGCCTCTTTGTATTTCCCATTTGAGGGGCCTGTTTGATCTTACTTGCTGCAAAACTTATCTAGCTTCTTTCTTCTTCTTGTAGTTGGCTTAGATTGATTCCCTTAACCCCTTTTGCTGTGAGGAATTCCACCATTGGTCCCCAAGATTTTGTAATAACTGTGCTTACTGTAGAAATTTTATCTTTGAAAATTACTCCATTTCTTGCTAGCCATAGTTGCCAGCAAAGGAATGAGGGAAGGCGGTTCCAAAATCTTTGCACTGTTTTTTTATTTTTAAAGGAATATGGGTAGCTACTTTTCCATCTGTTGATGAAATTATTTATTGGGAGGTTATAGTTTATGTTTGCTGCTATGGGTATTATCATTGTCTCCCAGCATTTTCTTGAAAAGGAGCATTCCAGTAGTAAGTGTTGGATTGTTTCCTCTTCCTTCCTACATAATGGACATTCAGACAGCCCACTTATTCCTCTTTTCTTTAGATTCTCTGTAGTTAGAGTTTTGTTATGAAGTAAGGTCCACAGAAAGATTTTGATTTTGGGTAGGGATTCAATCTTCCATGCCGATCTCTAGTATTTCCATTCTTGTTGATTTTGATTCTCATGAAGTTTTTGCTACCCTGTTCTAACAGTGTAATCTCCCCCTGTTGGTTCCCATATGTAGATATCATACTTATTTTTTTTTATCGGGGCTGCTCCTGCTAGTAACTTTATCAATTGATTCCATTGTCCTGTCAGATCACATGGAAGGTTGGGTTTGGCCCATTGATTCCAACCTCCATCTGTCTCCCAACTAGGGATGTCATTCAGCTTGTGTAGGCCTTCCTTTGTCATCCATTCTTTTAATTCTTTTATGCCTCGATTATTCCCCATCGATGGGTGTCCCATTATACTATCTTTCCAGATATTAGTCTGCTCCCCATTTCCCAGCCTCTTAGTGATATAGTCTTTGATAAGCTGAGTTGCATTAGTGATTGCTTTCCATATCTGGGTACATGGCCTTGTTGGGGGGTTCTTATCCAGAATCTAAGTTCTGGGTCCATTGAGGTATTTTGCTTCAAGGGCATCTTTCCACCATGGCTTTTCTCCTGTTATGAATCTCCAAGTTATTTTACTCCCAAGAGTTGTGTTCATTAGTCCTGGTAGCTTTATGGCGAGACCCCCATTTTTATATGATGTTGTTACTTGTTTCCAATTTATCAGACTAAATTTTTTCTTTTCCCTTTTCCCTCCCTGCCAGAGAAAGTTTCTGAGTATTAATTCTATTTGTTTATGGATGCTTGCAGGGGCCATAATAAGAACAAATTGGTATAAAGGCAGAGCTGCCAGTATGGATTTTACGAGCATGATTCTGCCAGCTTGGTTCAGCCAAATCATCCCCCAAGCCTTGATCTTGACTTTCATTTTTTCTGCAAATTTACTCCATACTTCATTATTCATGTTTTTCTTGCTAATTGGCAACCCCAGGTATTGAAAATATTCCTAGTTATTTTGGAAAGGTATATTCAGAATATGCGACATTTTTTGCAGGGTTCTTATTGGGGTATTCTAGCTGTATAAACATATTTTTCCATTTTTAACCATGCCTCTGGAGACCTCCATGAAACTGTCTAAGATGGCTTTGAATCTTCTTGCCACTATGCAAGAAGCTCCACCCAGTAGAAGAGTTTCATCAACAAACAGGGAATGATTTATTCTTTTGGTTCCTCTGCTTATATATAGATCTATCAGAGTAGAGTTTCTTCTGCAATGTTCCAAATTTCTACTGAGAGATTCTGCCATAATGATATAGAGAAAAGGAGACAGGGGGCATCCCTGTCTCAATCATCTTGAACTTTGGAATAAATTTCTTGGCCTACCATTTATTAGCGGGGCTATCCAGGGGTCCACAGTACAGGCTTGTATTATTTCCACAAATTCCTCAGAAAACCTGAAGGCTTTTAGCACATCTGCCAGAAAGGAAAGATTAACTTTGTCAAAATCATTTTCCATGTCCATTTTTAGGATGAAGCCTTTTTCATTATTTGAGAGGCTGGTGTGTATGGCTTCTTGAACTAAGATGATATTATCCAAAATCTACCTATTGGGTACAAATCCTCCTTGGTTTTTAGTGATTAGGGAAGGGAGAAAGGGTTTCAATCTTCTTGCGATAATTTTGGAGATGATCTTGTAAGAATTATTGCAAAGAGATATAGGCCTAAAGCAGTTAAGAGTAGTTGGGCAGGGATGTTTGGGTATTAAGGCCAAAAAGGTTGAGTTGGTGTACCCTCCTATCTTCCTTTTTCTCATTACATATCTTATCATTTTCAGTATATCCTTTTTGATAAAGTGCCAAAAAGTTCTGTAGAAAGCTATGGGAAAGCCATCCGATCCCGGAGCCTTATCCGGTTGCAGTGCCCAAACTGCTGCTTTTACTTCTTCTTCCGTTACTTCCTTAGTAAGAAGGATATTGCAACTGTTGTCAATAATTCTTGGGATGTGTCTCAGAAATTCTTCAGGATGCCCCCTTGTCCTATTACCTCTTTTCCCTCCCCTCCTGTGATTTTTTCAATATTGGTCTTGATCGTTCTTGTTTTTGCTGAGTTGTGGAAAAAGGAGGTGTTTTTGTCTCCAGCTTGCATCCATATATGTCTGGACTTGAGCCTCCAAGTTTCTTCTTCTTTTCTGTTGTTTCTATATATTTTCCATTGCACTTCTTTTTCTTTTGCTTCCTTCTCTATGGTACTGTTGCTGCTCTCCAGTTCCTCTTGAATTTGTTTTAGCTCTTTTTTTAGTTCTTCTTTCTCTTTGTATGGTTCTTTATATCTGCTTCTTGCCCAGTCCTTTAATCTTACTTTTGTTGCTTTTATTTTTGTTTCCCATATGTAAGTGGGGGAGCCACTTATGTTTTTTTTCCAAACATTTTCCACTTCTTTTTGTGCTTCTTCATTGTTGCCCCATAGCTGATTATATCTGAAAGGCAGCGGTCCGTAGTTTTCATCCATGCCAAGCTCCATAATTATCAATTTATGATGAGATGTTGCTGATGGAATGATTCTAGAAGTTTCTCTGCTATAGTTGATTATCATCTTATCTCGGATGAGGATCCGATCTAGCCTTTCCTTGATGTTTTCCTTGCCTATTCTTCTATTGTCCCAGGTATATTTCCCATTTTTGGGTGGGATGTCAATAAGGTTGCTTTGATCCATTATTTCTTCTAGAGTTTCTCTGCTTGGATCCGGCAGGAAGTTCCCTCCTCTTTTTTCTTCATATTTTAGTATTAGATTTAGATCTCCTCTAGCTATGAGGTTATCTTCACTATCATCTCCAATGCTTTCTTTTAAAGTTTGCCAGCAGTTTTCTTTGTCCCTGTAGTGATTAGGGGAGTATATGTTGTAAATGCTGGCTTTCCCACCTGTTTCAACATTCTCCAGCTTCGTATTTATCCAATGTTATTTTCTTATGTGTTGTTGCAGTTTCCATTTCCCTTTTTTCCATATAGTGCTTATCCCTCCTGAAGCTCCATTGGCCGAAATTGCTTGTCCTTCATAAATCCTTGATGTTTCTACAATCATATCCATTTCTTGGTTGTTAAGTTTTGTCTCTTGAATTAAGGGGATGTCAGGTTTTTCACTTTTGATCAGGTCTTTCAAAAATTTTATTTTGGAAGGGTGACCCAGCTCTCTATAATTCCAAGGGACAGCTATCTTTATTTACTATTATGGGCGGATACAGGACCCTTCCCTTTGTGTGCTTGCTATATTTTTTCTTTATTTTTTGTTCCTTTTTTCTAGAAAATTCTCCAATCCCTGTTGTGTTCCCAGAGAGATATCTTTGGCTGCTTCTTCATCCCTGAGCTTTTTATTTGTTTTCCTTCCAACTTTCTTTGTGTTCTCAGTGTTTTGGGGAATTTCTTTGGTTTGGTTTCTAGTTAAGATTCAATCCAAGTTTTGAGGCAAGGGATTGTTCGCCTGGTGAGGGGAAACAGGGGCGGTAAGGACAGGGGGAGAAAGGAGAGAGGGTTTGGGAGATGAGGAGGAAATCAGCTCAAAAGGGATAAGGGCAGATGAGAGGATGTCAAAAGAGTTTGTCCCCAAAATAGAGGTTTCTTGAGAGGGGGGATGGGATCCTAGCGGTGGGGGGGGGGGGGGGGTGTGGTCCTTTGGAGGGTTTTGTGGCTGTCTTCTTCTTTTTTACTTGTTCCCATTTTGGATCTAACGTTTCTTCTGCATTTTTTTAAGGTTCTTCTCTTTTGCTACATCTATTGGTGAAATGACCGTATTCATGACATACCTTTCACTTGAAGGGGATTTGCTCGTAGTCCAGCTACTGAATGTGGATCCAGTGTCCACCTTGATCTTGACAGCTTCCGGGAGGCCCTTTCCTAGATCCATCTCTACACAGATTCTTGCGCATGCCTGCATGTTGTCTTTTGGTTCACTTTTTTTCAATGTATTTTCCCACTCCATTTCCTATTGCGCGTACCGAATCATCGCTCCAACAATGAAGAGGGAGATGCGATAATCTGACCCATACTGGTACCGCATTGGGAACATCTAGTTATGGATCAAAGTCCAGGGTCCATCGGTTAAGATACAAGCCTCTTATGTCCATGAAGTAAGGCCCGCTTCGGAATATGAGATCTCGATCACTTTTCGTCTCGAAATGAAATGTGTAGTACCCCCTTCCACAGAATCTTATGGATATTTTTCCTTGTGTAAATTGGATCCAGTTTCTCTCCACCCATTTCTGTATTTTTTTGGGCGAGGGCCACAATCTAGTGAATTGACCCACAAGTCCTTTTTCTGCAAGAGAGATCGCAACTTTTCTTGGTACTGATGGCGACAGAGGTATTTCTGGTATGAATTCCATCTTTTTGACAAATTTTGTGGCTGTTGGTCTGGTTCGCTGAGGTCCCAAAGATCTTATTAGAGAGGAAAATACTGCTAAATCTTCATCTGACTGTTGATTACTCGCATTTGCGGCATTTGCAGGAGGTGAAGGCGGCCCCGGATCTGGCTCCGAGGTAGCCATGGGAGCAGTGCGATTTGTTGTGCATTTGGCTCAGCGACGGCAACTAAGGCACGACGCACACAAATATTGTAAAATTGGGTGTTCTTAAAGATCATTTCAAGAAGGTAATTTTATCATATTTCTAAACTGAATACTTGAATACCTAACTTATGCAATTATTGAGTTTTCCCTTTGCATGATTTAATTGCTTTCATAGATTTAAAGACTAAAGTATAATCGATTGCTTATACATCATCTCAAGAGGGTGATTCTATCATACTCTCATATTGGATGTTGGAGTGATTGAACATACCTTAATTGTTTTCCTTTACATGCTTTGAAATTCTTTCTTAGATTAAAATTTCAATTTCTACAAGTGTGATTGTGCGCACTATATTTTCTTTTGAATTTGTTTTCTTTATTTTCATTACTTGATTTCATAGGTTAATTGAATTTCATTTTCATTATTTGATTTCATAAATTAGATGAATTGGATTTCGTTATTTTGTAGTTAGATTGATCTAAACTGAAAGACAATTTCTAGCACATACAATGCACGCATGCTTCACAAGTTTACGAAACCCCTGAGTTGACAAATTAAATGACAGGAAATCACTTTGCCCCAACACTGGACATTTTATGAAGGCTATCCAGAAGAGAAAGCAACCCTTGGCCCATCCAATCCATGTCATGATCTTCCATGTATTTTTCTCTTTTCTACTCCTTTTATGAATCTGGTGAGCCTTATCCTTCACTGTTCAGGCCTTTGTTAAACTCACAATCAACTCTCGGTTGTTCTCCATCAGAAAGAACAATATCTTCCTCATACGCTTCATGAACAGGTGGAAGCAAATCTTGTTGAACTGTGTCTTCTAAATACTCTGTTATTTCCTCAAGAGTGGTAAAGACCAAATCTTCCATCGATGCAACTAGTACAAGTTATTTATTTATTCTTGGGGCGATGAGGAAGATTATGAGCAATGGGGAGTGAACTGATAGCTTTTTCAAACCGACAGGTAATAGGATGAATTGCTCGAAGTTGTTCATAGGTAACTTCGTACTAAAATTCTAGAATAGGTTGAGAATACCCTCCTACCTCAGGAATAGGAGTTGGGATAGTGCTTGGGATATTACTACCTTGTCCAAAAACTGAATGCTTAGGATGTGAAGAGTTACCAGCCATAAAAAACTAGTTTCCCTCCTTCTAGCGCCAGAATGTTAACAATGTTGGATACTACCAACATATAGGGGATCTTCCTAATATGAGGTCCCAATTAGACTTCGCACCATTTGGTGTAGGAGTCCCATTTGGAAATACGACTCGATTGCAGATTACTTAAAGTTTTTCCTTCACTTAAGCAATTAGCATGAGAGAGAAGCGAACATGCGCTTTTGAATGAGTAAGAGAGTGTGCCTTGTGAAATGTTCGATTATAGATGTATCAAGGTTCCTTCACTGCAAGGGAGAGAAAGTGAGTCTCTAAGAGATAAGTAATAATACTAATATAATGGAGACACACGCACACAAACGAAAAAGAATCATTAGACATCAAGCGAAATAGTTCACATAGATGTTATGATCGTTAAATCACCACACTACACATTTCCAAAAGTTTAGCACCAAAGTCGTCGAAATAATTCAATTGCTTCAGTACGTATGAAAGTCAACATAAACTGCAAACATTAGAAGAATAGTCTCAAAACATCTATGATTCATGCATTGAAATGTGTTGGAAAAAAGGCTTCAAGTATTAAGCAAAAGTTACAAGATACATAAGTACAATGAACATCACTATCTCCAACAATGGAGCATTAGAACCACTAATTATTCCCCAAGAGTACTATCTCTATCTCTTTAATGCCTTATGGGAGAATCCAAGGTTAAAACTGCCTTGCTTGAGTAATGAGGATTCTTTTATAACTTGAGGCATGATCTTTCATATCCTCATGACTCTTGAATTTCCAACTTCTAATGATCTTTGGAATTCCAAATTAATTTTAGAATTACATGTCTTTTGGACTTCTATACATGGCTCTTATGTCCATACATGAATTTTGGACTTACACTTCTTTGTCTTTACAATAATTACATGATCACATCATAGATTCCACATCATCGTATGGCGAGGACATGACAGGTCACTATTATTGATGACTTGGTCTCATAGTGACTGATGACATGGATTTTCTTCAATAGGTGACAAGGTTGTGGCTTATGTCTTTGATCTTGCATTCAGCTTCCATGTCATTGATGTCTTCACCCTCCAAAGGGTCTTTGATTGCATGGAGTCTTTAGGTTGCTTCAATCACCAATATTTCAATGTGTTCTTTGTTCTTGAATGCTTCCTTTGACTGCCCTCTTTGCCTGATCTTCTTCATGCATCCTTTCCATGTTGTTCTTTAAATACTTGAGACTGAAATCACTCATGGAAAGCAAACATCAACCTGAAAAATCTCCTATCCTAACATGTTTCATGAAAATTTCTTGTTCATGACTTAACAATGCACTTGGAAAGATCAAGGAGAACTTTTGGGCACAAGGGCGCATTGTGAAAGGATGAAAGGTAAAATCTTTGAGGGTTCAAGTTGCGCTCAGGAGAAGAGAGAGAGCTCAAGAGGGGGCGTAGGTCATAGATCCTGTTGTACCTTAAGAGACAATCCCTTGGTTGTATTAAGGAGTCAGTGCTTAAGACATTTTAACATGTATATCACAGAATTTTAATATCAAAGGTCTCTGCTTAATCACCTTCAGATGTTCTGTTATTAAACCCTCAAGAATAAAATGCAATAAACGCTTTGCAATGCCATTATTTTCTGATATCAAATGGAATGATGAGAATAATATGAAGGAAGGAAACCTAAATTGATATGTTGATAAACAATATATATCACTTTAAACTTCAGAAGAATTATATGACAGAAGATTAGTTAAAATGAAGGAGCATCCATTAAGGATTTTAACTCTTGTTCACATATGTAAAAAGAGACTTGCAGCTTCATTACTTCATTTTATTCAAGAATATAAAATACACAATGTAGACTGGAAAACATATCAATACCAACAAATGCCAGAAACTTGCTTTTCATTCACTAATCATTTGAAGACTGAGTACAAAATTTGCAGTCTGAAGGTCCAAAACTTGGAACCTTTCTCTTTCTTGTTTATCTCTTTAAATACAATAGAAAGCAGTTTGTAACTGCTGGAACTAATCCTAACTGCTTCAAATACGTAGGAATTTTTCAACTACCTAGTACATGTCGTCAAAAATGTCTTATTATAATTACATTCTCTTTAAAAGAGGAAAATAACATGAAACATAAATCCTAATCTCTTTGTTGAATGTGAACTGATGATGTTGCTGCTTCATTTCCTTGATTGGTTGGTTTATCTTTCTTTGAAGTCGAGGGGTCATTTGGTAGATTTTTCATCCAAGCTATGCATTTATTCCATATCTCAATGTTTGTCTTAGGTGAATGAAACGTATTGTGATATTCCAATCTAAAGGCAGTGATTTTGTTGAATGATGGCCTCTCTGTAAATAAATTTTTCACTAACCACAGTAGCTGAAAATGTCTTTGAAGGAAATTGATCATTGTTTCTCCTTTAAGAATCTGAGTCTTTTCATGAGTATTGTCTACCCTTATTTTTGCCAACACCAGTAAGGGTTCATAAGAATCCCATGATAAAATACTACCTCCAAGACCCCAACATGATGGCAAACCTGATCTTGTTATTTTTTCAAATAAATTATCAAATTGGCTCACTGCTTCCTTAAGTCCAATTAACTTCTTCTATGTAGACTTCCTGCAATCATTTTTGACAATCATCTTATTAATTTCCACAACATATAAAATCATGTCTTTAATCTCATTCTCTTCCAACTCTTGATCAGTTTTGGAATCAATGAAATCAATGAATTTTCTTGCCCAAATGGCCCTATTAATTGTATTTTGCTTGTCTGCCATGACTTGTTCTTCAAAATCTATGATAATACTTCTTTCCTCTGCTACAACAGTCAAAAAACGCCAAATTGCTTTCATTTATGCAATGATATCATTCCAGATGATATCCTTAGCATGTATTAGGGATATATTTACCTTCAATTTTTCTTTGAGATTTTTAATGTCAGCATCAACAGTCTGGCTATCTGTTCTGTATTTACTGACTTCCCCCTCTTTGGCTTGTATGATCTTTGTTGCTGTCTCCAAATCAACTTGTGCCTTTTTGCGATCTCTCCCTGCCATCTTCAATTCAGTAGTCAGTTGAGATATTTGTGCTACTGGATCTTCATTACCAGATGGAAAAACAAAAGTACAAGTATGAGATTCAATGTGATTCTGAAAATGATAATGCAGTTTGTTTTAATTTATTGATTTCTTCTTCCTTTTCCAAGAGTTGTTGAAGAAGTTTCTCTTTCTCATTTTCTACTTTTGCAACCTCTACTGCCATGGAGTGCTCTCCTGTAGGCAATTTCAATTTCTTCTTTAGCATAGAGATTTATGATTCAGCACTTTGTAGAAGCTTCTTTACAGCAGACCTGTCATTGGGATCGACCCCAATCTTTACAATAATCTTTTTGAGTTCTTCGTTCTGGATTGTTAAAGCCCTGGAATTTGCTTTCTATAACTTCAATTTCTTGATAACTTTTCCAAGCATGTTTTCAGCCTTGAGGGCCATTGCATTGGTTTTGGTTAAGTTATTCACAATTTGCTGACCTGTTTGCATATGTAGATTTACTTTGTCAAGCAATGGAATTTTCTTTACATCTACAGTTAGATTCACAGTATTAAAATTATTGGATGAACTAATAGACATATCAAAGGGATGTGAAAGGGCAATCTTAAATTGATCCTTTTCAAGATCCATTGCAGTTAGTAGTCTTGTTTGCTCTGGGGTTATCTGGTACTCAGCTTGAGCCTCCATGCTTGCCTTCATTTTCTGATTTCTTTCTGCAATCTGAGCAAACATTTGTTTAATTAAGGGCACTTGTTCCTGAGTGCTTTCATGCCTTCTTGGTGAAGCAAGGACATTTTTCTCATCTCCTAATTGTAGTGAGAAACTAGGTTGAGCATCTACAGAATCCTCACTGAGCTTTGTCCTCTTTTCAGTCCTATGTTCTTCATCCTCTGAATCAATCACTACTTCTTTACCTCTCTTATTTTACTTCTTTGATATAACGAGAGTTTGTACATTTGAGCTCACAGAACCTGCAAAACCCTTATTTTCCATATTTTCTACATCAGGTCTGCTTTCATGAATGAATGTTGAATACCCATTTTCAATTCTCCTATTAGAAATCACACTATGAGGATCATAAGACCACTTCTCTCCTAACAGTAGGTGCATTTCATCTAACATCTTAGTGACTTCATCAACTGTCTGTCTCATATTAACTATAAAAGGACCAACAATCATTGGCAATTTAAACACATGACCTTTCTTCATAGGCACAAAATGGATTTGATCAACATTTAAACTTTTCCTAATGAATTCCAAAGAAAATAATCTCATGGGCATAAATACTGGAAGCCTATAAGGTTCCACACCAGCTCCATAGAGTCTGATTTCAGAGTAATCTTCAAAGACATACCAATCACCAAACTTACAATTTTTCCCAGCAGCAAGAACTCTTGAGCCTTTGGCAGGAAGCATGGGGGAGAGATTCCATTCAAAATTCTAATGCAGTAGACATAAAATGACTTGCAAAGTCAAACAAACCTTCCTCATTCTGTTCTTTCCTTACTATGTCTGTCCAAAATACCACTGACTGCCTCTTCTTAATCATATCCATTATATTTAACCCCAGATGCATGAATTCTTCTACATTTTGATATAAAAACAGATAAATAATAAGAGAGGGAAACCTGAATGAACCCATCAGTGATAAACTCATAAGCTGAGAATTGACAGCTTCTTTCCAATAAGAAGGGATATCCAGCACTACTCTTGGCTTCATCATCAAGGCGAACATTACTAGAGCTGATTTGTCTATTGTACTGTCGTCGTGTTTTCCCAAAATATTTGAAATGCACCTCAGCACAGGTTTGACTTCTACAACAAAAACCTCCATGGAGAATTCTTTACTATAAGGTGCAAACTGCTTTGTATTTGGCTTCAGAAAAAAGATGAATTAGTTGAACTCTTGACCTGCAAGACTATCATAATGCGCCATCAACGAATCATCAATGAATTGGACATACAACTCTGACTCAGGGTAACACATAGCTTGGCGAATTAGTTGGGCTGAGACTTGCAGAACATTTTGTCCTTGACAATTCATTACAAAACACTTTCCTGGGTACATGACAAACACTAGCCAATACACAAATTCAGGAAAAAGGTGTGTTCTTGGAATGCATGTAGAAAATACACCAATTTTAACCATGGCGGTGTAAATTGGAGAAGCTTTATCATTTAAAAAGACCTGTTGATAAAATGAAAGGTGGTCTAGAGAACAGACAGTATCTTGGGTGTCCCTCTCAGTGTCCATGAGAGGAATGTGACTGGAAGAACCTGAAAGGGATGGACGCTTGGCCATAATTTAGCTTGGGGTGACAGACAATCGACACGGTGGCAGATAGCAGGGAAAGACACAGCGCAGACAAAACCTCAGATACAAACTAACAATAATAACCTTATAAAAATGACAATCCATCTTAAATAGGTGGCGCGGGTTTAAGAATTAAATGCTGAAAAGATGCGCCAAAAGACCGTTAAAAATACCTCGACATGGATGATAGCTTTCATCAACTGGTTTTTTACGTCACTGCGGGAGGTCTCAAGGTACAGAGAGCTCGTCGGGTTCATGCCCCTACAATGAATCTCGACCGTTGATCTGGATCAACCTCACAGTCAACAGGGTCAACTGCAGAGGCACCCTCCTCGTTAACTTGCACGTTGAAAGTGCCCGCAGGTTGACACTTTTATTACCTGTCTGATAAATCATCGGATCCCGCTCCATAACATGCTCGCTATTTAGTCTGTGTACTGGGACCCACTTCCATAAAGGCTTAAAGTATTAAACTTTAAACTTAATGTAACGAATATTACATTTTTATGCTAAAGTACATGAAACTTTATACTTTAACATATATTTTGGTGTTTTTTTTTTTTTTTTGAAAAATAAAAATAAAGGATATTGCAAATGAGCCACAACAGGTCCTAAGGACGAAGGAAGATAATTTAGGATTCCCAAGTGCATCTTTCACTCAAGCGAGACAAGGAGGGCACAGGGTGCACTGTCGAAGGTTGAAGGATTAGGCTTTGGGGCTTTGGGGTGCGCTCAATAAATCCAAAGAGGGTGCATGGTTGAAGTCTAAAGGGTTAGGCATCATGGCTTTAGGGTGCGCCCATGCACTCAAGAGGGTCAAGGAGGGCGTAGGGCACATTGCTGAAGGTTGAAGGAATCATGATGATGCTTCAATGATGCGCCATGTGCTCAACATGGAGGAAGGCATTCTCTTAGGTTGAAATTCGGAACAAGGAAGTAGAATGAGGCTTATGAGTGCTTTTTACACTCTTGGAGGGTGCAGGACGCACTACCGAACAACGAAGGATTCCCGATCAAGGCTTAGGAGTGCACTTTTGCGCTCCTTTCCTTAATGGGCTCACTTCTACAACCAAATTTTTTCTAAGTCTAGAAGATATAACAAGGGGCAAACACAATGACTTTAGACATAAAATCAAGTGAGGCGCATGCCAACACATTAATAAGACTTATACAGACTTGAAAAATGAAGAATACACATCAAAACGCCAATCTATAAACACTCCCCAACTGCAATGACTAAAGTGTGTACGACTGCGACCAAAAGTGTTGTTTTACAACAAACAAAGGTGTTATGACCCTGAATTGCACTAGGGATGTTCTAAACAATGCGATAACACTTAAGAATGGTCAAGAACACTTGAAACATATAGAATTACTTGAAACGACAATTGAGTAAGCAATAAAAGTTGAATGTAGTGAAATTTGGAGGGTGTTGCAGCAGCGACAACATGTTTCTATTATACACGCTATCAAAATTCAATTTAAGGAATAATAGAGGAGGGGGTTTCCATACAATAGATTTAGTGGGAGAGAGGGGAGGTGAGGAACTTGGGAAGGACGAAGAACATAGAATCCAATTATAGTCTTTAAGGATTTATGCTTGAGAATCCTTGGCCTACTAATCATGTTCTAACCATTTTTGAGAGAAAATCGTTACTTTTCCTTAGTGCGACTCCAAAGGGATTCTAGAGGGAGTGAGTGATTTTAGAAACATGGTGATTTATGTCTTTCTGAAGAGCCCGTCATATAATTTTATTAATGTCCAACCAATGACTAAAATTAGGTCATTGGGACTACTTTGTATAAAAGTGTCAATACAAAGTGGGAATGTTGAGGCCACTACTATAAAATCAAAAGCAAAATCAAGGCTAATAAGAGCTAATATCCAATGACTCGAAGCTAGAGTGGAATACAATGCTTTGATAGATGATAAAAATAGAGCTCCATGGCACAAAATGTTTGTCGCATGAAGGAGAGTGTAGGTTGTCCTCCATTGAAGTATCCACTGTCAATTCTGCAACTCTCCTAACATCTGAGGTCCAATGGAGGAAGCTTTGGATAAAATACTAGCAAGGAGGGTTGGAGCTAGTATGAGAAATGTCTCTCATTTTAGAAGAGGTGGTCCCCCTCTACTTGAATCTAGAGGAGGATGATTGTTTACTAGTCTGGCATAAAGTATTATAGGATCTAAGTGAAGGACATAAAAAGGGTCTCACTAGTGGTCAAACTACCTCTCAAGGTTTAATAGATATAGGAGTTGGAATGGTATTAATCTTTAATTGTCTTTGAATACCACTATCCCTTAGGATCAATAGAAAGAAATAATTTCTCGTCTTAGTAGTGTCAAACAAAGGATGTAAGGTCTAAGTCCATGCATCTCATAGTATTGAGGAATTTTTGTACAAAGAGCTCCTCTATTTTGAGCTCCTATCCATGGCAAAGATGATATGATCTATCCTATTGTTAATTTGGTACTCAATTCCCCCCTTAAATTTGTTAATATCCCACCCAACAATAGCCTAGGAGGACCTTTAGCTCATGAATCCAATGTTGGAGCTTGTAAGGGGAGAAAATGATGAAGTCAGCCCTTAGATCCATGAAGTGTTCTACATGAAATGCCATTGCGGGCTTCAATCCCCTTGAAGGGTTGATCCAAGTGACTTACATATACTGCATATAAATATTCTCCCAACTGGTTCCATTCATCTAATGTTTATTGTAGAAGAGGTTGTCAAGGGTAGCAAGCCACACAAAACTATGGGCCTAATGATGAGTCCACGAGGTCCACTCGAACAAGATGCCTTGAAAAAACTCTTAGGAGCAGTGCTTCTCTAAAAGGACAAGGGATTCTGATTTCACACCCCTTTTAAACTTAGAGGTTGTCTCTATCCAAACTTGGGTCCTAAAATTTAGAACCCCAAATATATATTTGTTGTGGTAATCTCAAGTCCCACCCCCTTGAAGTAGAAATGAAAGCCTAGTAGTGCCTTCTTCAAGCAATTATAATTCATGACATTGGTTTTCCCATTGTTGATTATTAATTTTCAAAGGTCATAATTTCTCAAAATCGCATCCAACGTTCTCTATGAACCCTCAAGAGTAGAGGCTAATAGAACCACATCATCGTAAAAAAACAAATATGGAGATCAAGACACGAGGAAGGGGGGGAAATCAATAGCCTAGATGTGTTCATGTAACAATGACTCTAACTTTTCAATGTAGAGACCTAAAGCAGGTCGTGAGAGGATGCACCCTTGTGCCATCTTATTGAATTTGTAGCTTCGAGAGGTCTTCTACATAGGGTGGTGTCTTGCATGCAAGAGAAGAAGTCCTCTTGAGGTGGTTGTTCGAAAGGAGAAACTAATACAATCTCCTTAGTTTAACTTAGGAAACATTATATTGATTACTTATTTAATCAATGTTGACTTTGGGCTAATGCTTTCCTAAGGAGAAACATTTAATTATTTAGTGACCTAGATATAATATCCATCGTTGATAAAAGAAAGCTAGATTTTTATCCTAACCCTCAATCACTTTAGAGATTATGGATTTGGCCCATGGATAAACCATAAATAGAACCTATGGGAGAGGATGAAGTCATAATTAGAATGATATTGTTGAAAGAACTATTTTTTCAAGGAGTGAGAGGCCCCAAGACTTAAGAGAGGGGAAAATAATTGCAACACAGGAATTACAAGATAAATTTTTAGGGAGGGTGAGTTAGTTGAAGAGGAGGGCATACTTTTGGAGGAGGGCCAAAATATCCACAGGCCAATTTTCTCAAGTTCGCAAGGGTCGTATAGGAGGAAAAAGAAGGGTTGAGTTACTAGTGAGGAAGGATAAACTCATAAAGGGTTGAATTCTTCAAGAAGTACCGATTTCAGTTGGCCAAATTCCTTAAGGGTAATTTTCCAGTGGTGTTGATTTCCAGGTTCTAGCGGTTGCAACTTTTTTTTAAATTCTATGTGGGTATGGGCCCTAATTTTCTCAAGTAATTTAAAGTGAAGGAATATTGCAATGTGATTTTTTTCTTCTCTTGTGGTGTGAATGATTTCCTTATTTTATTCCTACTACATCTTAATTCTGAAATTTGAAATACCAGTGACTTTATTTTCCAAAATTTTTGAGATTTTATTGAGTAAATAATTCGTGGATATAAAAGAATTGTCGAGGTATAAATAAACCAAATATGGTATTGGAAAATTAACATAATATCAAAGCAATAGAAACTCTGTGGAGGAGATTATACAACACAAGTGTTTTATGACAACAAAATATTTTACCAGTTGGATTTTTTTATTTTCCAACATGGGTTTTGTGGCTAAAATCGATCTGGTCAAATGGCACCATAAAGTTTGATATTTGAAGACAAGTTAGAGAGTGTTGCAAACTTCAATCCATTGAAGGAGAGGATCACCATTGTTTTGATGGAAAATAGCTCGTGGAAACTTGTAAAAACTAGATCTAAGTTCCTTTGGATTTTACACAAGCATCTTAACACAATCTGAAATATGTGAAGGTTAGAGGGATCACATTGGAAATTGTGAAGGATCACATAATACCACACATATCAGGGAAGCATAAAACTCTCCAAAATGTGCTCAAATTTGATGAACCTGTACTGGAGTGACAAAAAAAATAGGAAGATGGTGCTAAGAGAGAAACTAAGAAACATAAGAATTAAGATATTTGAAACGATAGCCTCATACATAACAAGAATTTGACAGGTTCGTGTTGAATTGTCAACTATTGGGGAAGCTGTGAATGAGGGTGAAATTGTTCCAACAACTATAATTTTCTGTGTGTTCTCATTGGGTTTAGGCCCTAATTTAAGTAAGCAATTCAAAATGAAGGCAAAAGGTATAATGACTAATAAGTTCCCTTTGTGGAAATCAAGGTCGATCTTGGTCTGGAGTCCATGTTTTCCCTCACTTTTTCACTTTAGGATGTCCGATGGAAATCCATTGTCCTAGTCAACCCCCCCATGCCCCCACGTTCCCCTCTTCCAACCATCCTTCCACATGTTCTACTACGCATTGTTGGGCCTCCAACTTGTCATGATTTTGTTGATGGAACCATCAATTTTTGCATCATTTGATTCACCCATTGTTATCATTTTTAACCATATTCCTTCGTCAATGCACCAAATTCTCGCATACACATTTACATGATTTGTTTATTATTATTTCCATTATTTTTAATGAATTAATAAGAACTTTTCTTGGTTTTATTAATGACAGTTTGGCCAGTGCAAGTTTCCGCAACTCAGTCAAGATTCCATAGCTATCTCCATGGTTGAGGTAATAGCACCACTCTACAGGGAAATCCGATAGTTGGGCTTGATTTCTAAAAGCTCCAATATGGATTTTTGTTCTTCAAAGTCCACCCAGCTCACACATATGAACCTCCAACGAGAGATTAAAGGAAAAACGCAGTAGTTTTGACTAGTCAACTTCAAATGTGTTTTCTGAGTAAATGAAAACCAATTTTAGAAAATAAAATTATGATTTTTTTCCAGCACGAACCTAGTTAGGTTCCTTACGAGCGGTTCCCTCAAATTCATTTATGTTTGGGAGATTTTCTAGGTTCTTTGGATCCCTATTTTCTAGATTGATTGAGAAAACAATGCGCCAATGTGTCAATTAATGCTTAGTCAATCAAAAAGAGGTTGGAATGGAATGTGCTTCAGTAAATTCATGGCAATGAGGTTTCATTTCAGTTCTGATTCTTAGCCATGAGGATCTCAATGTAGTTGTATTTTAATAACTATAAAAATGCTTCATCTAGAAGCAAATTATAGTCAATATATTAAGTTCATATTACTAATATCATTCTTGGAGGAAGGTTCTGTTTCAAATAATACAGCAAATGATAGTCAATATATTAAGTTCAGATTGCTACCATCATTCTTGGAGGAAGGATCTGTTTCAAATAATACAATCACTTTGTTTCAAGGCGGAATTTTGAAATTTTGATGATTTAATTTAGTGATCTAAAAATTCCTACTTTCTCGCACTCGAGAGGAGGCTCCCCTACAGAGTTGTGAAACAATGTATTTGTTCTTTTGATTTCGTTCTTTTCACTTTGCATTAATTTTTATTTAGTTTATGAAATAGACAAATGTTTTGATGCTCCATTTCAAGCACAATTTACTCATCAATATTTTATTTATAATAGAATGAGTGCTCAATATTAAAAATAAATAAAAATAAAAAACCACAAAAACATTTGCTTTGAATTTTTTGTTTTTTAGATTGCTTCTCCTTTCATACTTCAGTGTCCATGTTGAATTAATATGATCAGTTTTGAATTAAGTAATGCACACTAGTAATTATCTTAATTGTCATACTTTAGAATAGTTTTCAATTTCCAAGCTTCATAGCTTTAGATGAGTTTCAACTTCACAATTAGGATTCCTTTTAAGTTGGGATAGATTATGTTTCCTTCTAGTTTCTTTTCAATTCTATAGAGTAGTTTTGTCTTTCAATTTCATAGAATAAAATTACCATTCAAAGTTCAGTAGAATAAGACATTTTCATTGTTATAATAGAATTTGAAGTTATTTCGTTCAAAATAGTTTGCTTTGAAACCACTTTTTAGTTTTGAGTAGAGAAAAGAATATGTATACATGCTTAAGTAGATTTAGTCTAGACTTCATTTCCATTTGCAATTTTTCAATCTTCTTTTCCATGATCTTGTCATAAATAAGGTTCATATTCATCTTGTAATTAGAATAATTTCCTTTAATTGAAAGTAAATTTCCTAGCACATACAATGCATGTATACTTCACAAGTTCACGAAACCCTGGGTTTGACAATTTAATGACGAGTAATTTAACTAACAATTAAATTACCCAAAATTTTGACACCATTGGCAGGGAAGTATACATAGTTGTTTCCTTTCAATTGCATCTCATTTTTAGTTGCATCCACTTAGGTGTATAATAATAATTTCATTTTAGTACATCCTAGAAGCAAATTCATTAAAAATAAATAAAAATGACTTCAATCACCTACCACCCCCACTAAATCACGTGGTGTAGTAAGAGCCACACATTTACATCATGAATTCTTAATTTTGCAAGTAGAAGAAGAGTTGGTAGAGTAGGTAGAAGAAATGGATGGAGATGATGAAAATGAGGAAGATCATTTTCGATTCGCATTCAATAAACTAATATCAATGTCCATATGAGGAACATTTGTCCATCTGCACTTCCTAACTTCAAAGGTATGACATCAAAAGACCTAGAAACCTTTCTTTTCGAATTTAAAATACTTTGTAGATCTTATGGCTACTCATTACACACGAAAATTGAATTTGTTCCCGACAACATTGAAGGACAAAGCTCTTAAATGGTTCACGAGTTTAGGAACAAATTCTATGAGGACATGGGATGATATGAAAAGAGTATTTTTGGGAAAATATAAAGATTATTGCATGCACCACGATGTTAGAAATTAAGTCTTTAAGATGAACCATAAATAGGATGAAACCCTAGAATATTTAGTGGAGAGATTTACTTATAATGTCAAAATATCTAGATTGCATGATTTGGGATTAGACACATTAAAAACTCTCATACTAAAGGCTACAAGGGATAAATGGATTGATCCTGTTAATCTGATGGGCAAAGGATATGTTTCTCAATTGTCATTTCAATGTATTTGTGAATTGTGCAAGAACATATCAGGAGGAAAAACAAAGTACTAAAGATCCCCTCAAGATCTAGTTTTCGAAAGAGTAAGTAAGTCAACATTAGGATTGTTAAGTCAAACTGAACTTAAAAAATTTCTATACATTCTTGGTAATTTAAATGAATAAATTGATATGCTAAGAATCCAAAACAAGCAAAAAGTTAAGAAAGTTGCTTCATTTATATCTTTCCCTAAATGTAGAAAGAAGCATGCTTTGCATCAATGTCCACTTTATAACATTAAAATGTGTGAAATATGTGTAGAAATTATACAAACAATATGTATTCCAATGGATTCAATGTGATCATGCAATATACTAGAGCAAGATACTA
Organism: Pinus albicaulis; assembly: GCA_034641835.2. Classification (NCBI taxonomy): domain Eukaryota; kingdom Viridiplantae; phylum Streptophyta; class Pinopsida; order Pinales; family Pinaceae; genus Pinus; species Pinus albicaulis. The sequence continues at coordinate 244,813,531 of CM076581.1, read as the reverse complement.
AATCCTTCTACAATTATTTATGTGGAAATTAAACACGGTCGCACAATCACACCAAGTAAAAGAAAGAAACAAATCAATCCACAACACTTATATTTTTCCTAGGGAAAGCTTGCTGCTCAAAACCCCTCTATCTCTATTGTATAATTAACCAAGGAATCATGAAACAATACAATGCACTATTCTCACAAGAGTCTACTGCATTATCCTGACTGTCTCACATTGATCCAAACAAAATCGGTCCAACACTTAGCCAATTCTCAGCATGTCTTCAACCTACCTTGCTTTCACAATCCATGTGGAATGCAATCCCTATTCTTTAGGAATTTTAGCCTTCCTTGACTACGGAATCATCATGGGAAATCCTATGGTGTTTTAATTGCATCTGGGCAATTTGATAAAAATACAACTGATAAAAAACTTCCATTTAACCTTTGTCTTAATTGGGTCTTCATCAGAATGAACATGCATGCAACTATTAATATTAAATCATCAGTCACTTGACAGATCACTGCATGTGAATTAAATATGATTTAATTCACTTGACCTCTCACTAGTGCAACAATTAGTTACAACTAGTTAGACTGACTTTAACTCACTTAATTGATTTAACTAATTTCTCGTGCATTAAACTAATGCACTAACTGCAACTTTGATTCAAAAACTGATAGAATCACTCTGCATTCCTCACCAACCACCCTCAACTCGAAATTCATGAGTTAACTGAGTCTATCACACTTAGTTAACTATTACAAGTGTTTATGAGATAAGATTACAATTTATTTTCCAATTTAATTAAGGGAAAATGAAATTAGACACATTTCCAATTTATTAAATAAATTGGCTTGCACACTAATGTATCGCTAGGACCCATCACTACATGACCTGTGGTCCCACACTAGTGTGTGTGCTATCATCTTGTTTCTGGATGCCAATTTCACTGTTTCTTGTTGCAAATTTCAACACTCCCTCTCAACAAGAAAGGAATCAATCTGTCTCGATCTAGTACCTTTGGAACGTTCTTGCATGCGCACATGCAACACTTCTCTAGTGTTATTCGCACATGAAACTCTTGCATGCACCACTTCTCTCGTGTTTTTCGCACATGCATCTCTTGCATGCAACACTTCTCTTGTGTCATTCGCACATGCAACTCTTGCATGCAACACTTCTGAAACTCAATAGACTCCAAACAACTGAATCAATATAATGCATCTGTCATCAGAGTCTTATGGCTGTTGCTAGCTACTGCACATGTCTATTGGAATCCCTACGATGTTGAGATCTACATCCATGCGCTCTACACTGTTGCCAACTCTAATTTGCGCTCCAATATCCGGCACCTATCACCTTGATTTCTGTCTTCCTGATATCTGACTTCATCAATCTAACCGATCGTGCTACTGTTGTACTGTGGGCTCCTCGTAGCTAGGTTAAATCCATGAGACACGCCATCTTAATAAACCCTACCCAATTTCTTCTTGGGATTAATTCTACACATCACCCCACCCCTCACCTGTAGGTATAGCTACATGTACTTCCTCTGCCCTTCTGGGTCAAAATTTCCTCCTCCTGGAGGTCTCTACTTGAGTGGAATCTTCCACTCGGTCTCCTCTCTGCTTCTCCACAACCTTCTGAGACTGCTTCTGAGGCTGCATGTTGAGAGATAATTGCTCCCTCTCAACCACCAAGTCATTAACCATTGCTTTGCTCCTCAAATACTTGCATGCATCCTCAACCTCGAGAGCATACAAGTTCTTGACTCTTACACCGATCTACTTCACTTGTCCTGTGGTTATTTGTCTAAGGAAAACTTTTCATTTTATAAACATTACTTCATAACCACGTTCTTCCAATATCGCTACAGATACAAGATTCTTCCTTAGGCCTGGAACATGCAAAACATCTGCTAGTCTTAGATGGGAGCCATTCTCCCTCTGAAAGGTAACTGTAGTTATGTCGGTCACGCTATACCTCTCCTCATCTCCAAACTCTATGATTTGCTGGAGGTCCTTCTCCTCCAAGTCACTAAAGAGATCTTTATTCCCCGTTATATGGAATGAGGCACCGCTATCTAGATACCACATGCATCCCGTTACAATGCTGGACATGCATGCAATTAGTGTAAAATCAAGCTTGAGCTGTGAAGCCAATGCTTCACCTATTGCAACTGCAAGCTCTTTCTTGCTTTTCTTCTGTGGACAATTTGTAGCATAATGCCCATGCTCGTGACAATGAAAGCATCTAATCTTGGACAAGACTCGCTTGTCCTCTTTGCCTTGGGACTTCGTTCCCTTGGCTTTCTTTGCCTTTTCTAACTCGCGCACATTGTAATTGTCCCGCAATCGCAAAATTTTCTAAAAAAGAGTTGATTTTAAATCGACGATATCTCCCTCATCCAAGCTCCAATTCGACCGATTTTTTGTTCTTTTCCATTTGGGTATTTTTTTCGCAAGGAATCCAAATATGCTATTTATTTTTGAAAATTTTGCATCAAAAATTTTAGATATTCTCTGCAAACACGCACGCCCAAATTATTCCCGCTCTGATACCATGTAGGAATTATACAAACAATATGTATTCCAATGGATTCAATCTGATCATGCAATATACTAGAGCAAGATATTAAATCCTTCTACAATTAATTCTGCGGAAATTAAACACTATCGCACAATCACACCAAGTAAAATAAAGGAAAAAATCAATCCACAACACATACAGTTTTCCTATGGAAAGATTGCTGCTCAAAACCCCTCTATCTTTATTGTATAATGAACTAAGGAACCATGAAAAATACAATGCACTCTTCTCAGAAGATTCTGGTGCACTATCCTGATTGTCTCACACTGATCCAGACAAAATCGGTCCAACACTCAACCAATTCTCAGCTTGTCTTCACCCTGCCTTGCTCACACAATCCATGTGGAATGCAATCCCTATTCTTTAGGAATTTCAACCTTCCTTGACTGCACAATCATCATGGGAAATCCTATGGTGATTTAACTGCATCTCGGTAGTTTTCTAAAAACAAAATTGATAGTTAACTTCCCTTTAACCTTTGTCTCAACTAGATCTTCATCAGAACTGACATGCATGCAGCTATAAATAATAAATCATCAGTCACTTGACAAATCACTGCATGTGAATTAAATCTGATTTAATTCACTTTACCTCTCACTAGTGCAACAATCAGTTACAACTAGTTGGACTGACTTTAACTCACTTAATTGAGTTAATTGATTTCTCATGCATTAAACTAATGCACTAACTGCAACTTGGACTCAAAAACTGATACAATCACTTTGCATGCCTCACCAACCACCCTCAACTCGAAATTCACAAGCTAATTGATTCTATCACACTCAGTTAACTATTACAAGTGTTTATGAGATAAGATTACAATTTATTTTCCAATTTAATTAAGGGAAAATTAAATTAGACACATTTCCAATTTATTAAATAAATTGGCTTGCACACTAATGTATCGCTAGGACCTATCACTACATGACCTGTGGTCCCACACTAGTGTGTGTGCTGTCATGTTGTTTTTGGATGCCAATTTCATTTTTTCTTGTTGCAATTTTCAACAATATGTGCAATATCACATAGTACTAAAGATTTCCCATCATTAGTAGGGTTAAAGGAAGTTTACCAGGGATAAAATCAAACACCAGAACTATCCTATTATGTAGCTCAAAGAAGGCAATGGAAACCTCATCAACCAGGTATGATGCAAGATCTTAATTAGCAATTTCAAGGTTATGGACAACAATCTCAAAGTAATTGACAAACACCCTTGCCTTGGCAACCTTGGCCATCTCAATTCCAACCTCAAAACCAATCTTGGCAACAAGGTTGGCTAGAGCCTTACAGAGGAAATCCACCATATCCTCAATCTTTTCCTTACTATCCTCAATACCAATATCAATATTATCCATACCGTTCACCTCCACCACAACCTCATTTTCACCCTTAATTAACCTCAATTCAACCTTTCCCATTACCACTCACACAAGCACGCTAAAGATCCATTTCCACTCAACTACCTGCATAACCATTTCGTATCCCCAATAATAAAATACCTCAATCCACTTACAATGTTGAGGTATTGCAAAATAATTCTCCAGTTGTCATTAAAGAACAACATCTAAAAGAAGAAAACTCAGATGAGGTCCAAGAATCATGGATGCCCGTTGATGAAGAGCAATTGTTGGAACCTGAGATTGAAAGGTTTCTTACATGCCTATCACTAGATACTATGAATGGGGATCACATCTCTGAAGACTTGCATGGCATGATTGCAGGAATCCAAGGAAGACAAGATTACATTAAATTTTGGTTCAAGACGGTCATTGAATTCCAGTACTCAATTCTTTAGTATTTTCTCACATCTTCTCAATCAAAGCACTTGGTCTCTCATATACTGGTACATATCAAAGCACATATTTTAATTTTTCATATGATTTTATCTATCATCTCGTTACACACGTTGTTCCATTGGAAGTATTCTTATACTCGAACAATTTTATTTATTTTTTATTTTTTTACTTTTTTACTTTTTTTTCAAGTAGAATAGGATAAAAATAAAATAAAGAGAAAAATAAGTCCTATTGTGAAAATTAGTTTACTAATGCAAGTGGACATGAGCTTTGCTTGAAAACTAGACAACTAGCGAGCAAATTTTACAATAAGTTATGCAATTTCATGATGGTTTCAAACTTTTATTATGGTTCTTCAAATCATTTTTTGTTCTATGCTCGAGTTGGCTAATGTGGGATTCCATAAGGCCCACCTTCCAACTGATCTTACCCCATCGACTTCAACACGTTATTTGGGACCAAGATCAAATATTATTTGGAGTGCCTCGGAACATGCATACATTAATGGCAAGCCTCCTCGCTGACAACAATGGAAATGCAACAATGTCTCTTGATTGCAAAATTTTGCTGGTGACTTGACTTCAACACACTCGTTCGTCCCTGTCAAGATGCACTCAAGTACATTGACAGTCATTTACATTATCGGTGAGTTGTCTCTCATTGGTTAACAATTTTCCCCAGTAATCGATAATCCAATGATTTCTTTCCATGCTTGACTCTGGTACATTCATTCACATGGTAATAATTGTACTATGGATTTTGGTTTTGATGAAGACTATATGGCTTTATGGAATCAGCAACAACTTGCAGTAGTGTATTTTATTAGTTTCTTGTAGCAACATGTTCATCTTTTGTCATTCAACAACAACATGATGGAGCACTACTACAACTCTTCTTCATTTCATTTCATTTTCCAAGCAAATTACATTGATTTCAAGTCATCATGCATTACATTTCACGGTTTCTACTTCAACATACATCACACAACCCAAATCAATAGATTTGACTAAGAGAAAAGAACTTAAAAAAAATTGACATTTTCTGCAACAACTACGGAAAGTTTCATTTTCTGGAGCTATTGTTGTAGCAACCTATTTTTTGGCTGTAACAGCTTGTTCCAAGGAAGTTTTAGCTTAAATATTACGAGATTGGAGCAGAAATAAAAAAATTATGAGACACTGGGTTTTCTTAGAGTATGATAAATTGAGTAATACATAGAAAAAATTCTAAAAAGGAGCAATTTTCTAGGACATTTCAGTGGGGTTTTTAAGACAAATTTTCATTTTTCACCACTACGCAGATATCAAGACAAAATTTAGTATTTTTGCATAGCAATGTATTTTCTTCATCAAAATGGGGTTCTGAAGGCATGCGGTGGTAAAAAAGGTAAAAATACATCGTTTCCCTTTTGAAGCTCTCGATTTGGCCTTAAAATGAGTTCATTGCATATGTTTTTGTTGCAACATTAGCCAGCGTGAAGGGTGAAATAGGGCAGAAATTGATTCGACCATATCTTGCAAACCATGCATCTGTTGGTCCTGAATGTTTAGGGTAAATGCATCATGGTAGGGTAAATAAATACACAAAAATTCAAGAAAGTCTAGTGTGTATTTTTCAAGAAATTGGCCATCATCATCTACAACCATTTCTCATTTTCCTCGAGATCTGTTCACCTATTGGCTGAGATTTTTAGTGGGAAGATGCATAATATTAATGGTAACAACCTCAAAAAAAATCAGGAGAATCTGATTTATCATTTAAGGAAATTAGAAAAACAAGTCTGCTACAAGAAGTGGACAAATTTTGTGGAACAAGGTCAAAGTGACGGTCAACGCATCATGCAACAATAAAATACCCAAGCCAAATGAATACCAAAACAACCATAAGATCATGTTCTATTCTCATCAATTCCAACAAGCAAACTTGAGGTAAAACGAGGCTTAAACTTAATTTGTTAAAATTTATAGAAATTTTGATGAGAAGTTATTGTAAACATGTAGTTCCAATTTATCTCCCATTATGTTTTGTCGTACCCTTTAACAAGCAATCTCCTATTATGTTTTTTCATGTCCTACCACCCATGCAATCATCTCATTGTTTTCCATGGTCATAATGATGTTCTTCTAATCTCTCACCACTCTCTTGTTTAAACTTTCTCTTCTTGTTGCCATATAAATTAATTCATGCTTCCTTGATGAACAATTTGACCTTTTGACCTTCGGGTGAGAATAATTCGTGCTTTCCTTAATAGTCCATCAACATGATGTTCTTGACAAAAATAATTATTTTACAAATAGAACAAATTGACCTCATGGTACATGTTTGTAGCACATGACGAAAAGGTACATGGAGCAATGCTTGGTTTATGTGCCATAAACAACTGCTTATTTCAAATTATTGATGGAAGCTAAGAAAAAATGGGTACAAGGACACAAGAAGAAAAAGGTTGTTGTTCACATAACCTTACAATTATTTGTACTCATACATGAAGAGGTACAATTGTTCTTTGACATCATCAAGGCATAATACACACGAAGATCATTAGGCATTTGTTGAGTTATTGAAATACGCTTGGTTGTTATGGAATATGAAAAAGAATGTTTAGCCTCTTTGTTGCTTGGTTGTTTTTACATATTTTTCTTAGTTGGAAAACAAACACATTGAAATTTCCATATTTTTCCACTTGGCTTATGATAGCCACATATTTGTTGGGTATAACTACTAATTAAAGGATTGAAATCCCTGTTCCAATGTCCTCATATAATTGCCTCAAAACAATGGTTTCTCGACACGCTGCTACTGCTTGATAATTTACTATATACCAGGGTTTTAATGACTGGTAAAATTCTGCATATCCTTCTTATATTTGTTGCAATAGAAATATGTTCAAGATAACCCATGCCTCATATGTTTAGTGCCTTAATATTGAGGATGCCCTTCATTGTTATTTATATCTATAATTGTTGGTTAAAAAGTCTTCCCTTTACAATATCAAGGCCTCTAACTTCAGAACTAGCTACAGAGAAGATATGGAATCAATGGTAATGGAAGGATCATTCCAACAATGGTTTCAAGAAGGATGTGTAGGACTTATGTTGAGCTTAACAATGGTTCCAAGCTTGTGATAAGTGTGGCTGCAAGAGTTGAAAATATTTCAAGTAGGTAGTCTAGTAATAATTCTTCGAGATCAAAATTCATGGATAAAACTTCTTGCTTAGATTTTGATATTCATGTTTTATGAGATCTCATGGATGAAGATGTTTGAACATTGATATTATTGGTGGATATTGTATTTAATCCTACTATGCTCACATTTGATAACCTCCACTGTCACAAATGGAACAAGTAGGATGAATATGAAATTCCAAATGTTTTGAAGTATCCAAAAGGGAAGGAACTTGATTTTTTTAAGAATATTGAAATTCAAGGCATGAAAGGAGAAAGCACGAGTCAATATTAATAGATGATGCTAAACCATTGATTTGGGAAATATTGTCCAGCCCTACAAAGTTTTAAATTTCCTAGTTTATTTGCACGAGGACATGCAAAAACCTAGTTGTGGGGGAATGTTGGGCCTCCAACTTGCCATGATTTTGTTGATGAAACCATCTATTTTCGCATCATTCCATTCACTCATTGTCATCATTTTTAGCCATATTTCTTTATAAATGCACCAAATTCCCGCATATATGTTTACATGGTTAATTATTATTATTTCTATTATTTTTAATTAACTAAGAAGAACTTTAATTGGTTTTAATAATGACAATTTGGTCAATAAAAGTTTTTGAAGCTTAGTCAAGTTTTCGTACCTATCTCCATGGTTAAGGTAGTAACACCACTCTAGAAGGAAATTCGACACTTGGACTTGATTTCTAAAAGGTCTAATATGGATTTGTGTTGGTCAAAGTCCACCTAGCTCGCACGTGTGAACCTCCAACAAGAGATCAAAGGAAAAACACAGCAGTTTTGACCAGTCAACTTCAAACGCGTTTTCTGAGAAAATGAAAACGAATTTTGGAAAATGAAATAATGGTTTTTTTCCAGCACAAACCTAATTAGATTCTTGGAGGTCAGTTTTCTCAACTTAATTACAGTTTGAGATATTTTCAAGGTTCTTTGGAGCCATATTTTCTAGATTGCATAAGTAAACAATGCACCAATGTGTCAATTAATGCCCAGTCAAGAAAAAATAGGTTGGAATGGATTGTGCTTTAGTAAATTCGTGGCAATGAGGTTTCATTTCAGTTATGATTCTTAGCCATAAGGATCTCAATGTAGTTGTACTGTAAAAACTATAAAAATGCTTCAGCTAGAAGCAAATGACAATCAATGTATTAAGTTCAGATTATTGCTATCATTCTTGGAGGAAGGCTCTGTTTCAAATAATACAAGCACTTTGTTTCGTGGCGCAATTTTTAAGTGTTAATTATTTAATCCAGTGATCTAAAAATTCCTACTTCCTCACACTCAACAAGAGGCCCCCCTGTAGAGTTGTGAGACAATGCATTTGTTCTTTTAATTTCATTCTTTTCATCATGCATTCATTTTTATTTAGCTTATGAAATAGACAAATGTTTTGATGCTCCGCTTCAAGCACAATTTACTCATCGATATTTTGTTTCTAATAGAATGAGCGCTCAATATTAAATAAATAAAAGAACCATAAAAAAATTACTTTGAATCTTTTTTTTTTTTGTAATATTTGCTTTTGCTTTCATACTTCAGTTTCCATGTTGAATTGATATGATTGGTTTTGAATTGAGAAATGCACACTAGTAATTCTCTTAATTGTCATATTTTATAATAATTTTCAATTGTTGGATATGGAGCCTGATTATCTTCCTAATTAGGACGTCTTGTTTCAACCATTTTGGATACTAATCCTTAACAGGTGTGTGGGGGGCTCCCCCCCCCATTGTTGTTACTTGGGAGGTCCAGGGGGAAGATGCATGTTTGGAGCCCCCCCTTGGCGGGGGTTTGGGGGAAGCTCCCCTGAAGCTAAAAATATATGAAAATTTTCCTTGTAAAATATTGTAATTTTGTATTTAATCTGGGTCGTTCATTAAGTGGATGATATGACGGTAGAAGTTATGTTAATTTATGGTTTTTTTCCCTAGAAAGAAACCCTCATTTTATATGAGGGAATTGTATTGTGACTGTGTATTATTATTCTTAGCGAAAGAAAAAAAGAGAGGAGATTGTGTTAGAGCAAAAAGGAAATTACAACAGATCTGTTGTAGGTTGTATCTCTTCATTTTGTTGGATAATATAAAAGGAAGGGTTGGATGTTTCTCTATGGACGTAGCCCAAATTGGGTGAACCACATATATCTATGTCTCTCTTGTTTAATGTGTTTCTAAATTTGTGTTTATGCAATATTTGACGTGTTCCATTACTCTCTAATATATAATTTTCTAACACCAATTTCCAAGCTTCATAGCTTTAGATGAGTTTCAACTTCACAACTAGGATTCCTTTAGAGTTGGAATAGATTAAGTTTCCTTCTAGTTTCTTTTCAATTCTATAGAGTAGTTTTGTCTTTCAATTTCACAAAATAAAATTGACGTTCAAAGTTCACTAGAATAAGAAATTTCCATTGTTATAATAGACTTTGAAGTTGTTTCATTCATAATAGTTTGCTTTGAAACCACTTCTTAGTCTTGAGTAGAGAAACAATATGTGTTTATGCTTAATTAGATTTAGTCTAGACTTTATTTCCATTTGCAATAGTTCAATCTTCTTTTCCACAACATTGTCATAGATAAGGTTCATCTTCATCTTGAAATTATCTTAATTTCCTCATATAAACTGAGGGTTTCTTTCTAGGGAAAAAAAAACATAAATTAACATAACCAATTCTTTTATACCCATAAATTATTTACTCAAACAAATGTGAAAACTGTTGGAAAATAAAACCTTCCTTGCTAGCTTTTGATCCAAAGCTTCTTCTATTGGACCTCAAGAGAGTTGCATAACTAACAATGGACACTTTAAAGTAGGACAACCTCCCCTCTTCTTCATGCAACAAACATTTCGAGCCATGAAGCTCTATTTTTACCATCTCTTATTCTTTGAGTTCTAGTCATTAGAGATTAACTCTCATAGATTAGCCTTGTTTTTGCTTTTGATTTTATAATAGCAGCCTTAGCACTTCCACTTTGTATTGATATTTTTTGTACAAAATAGTCCCATTCACCTAGTTTTGGTCATTGGTTAGACATTAATAAACCCATCTTACCTTATCTTATATATAGCAGTCAAATTGTCGCGTGAAGGTGGGTCCCTTGCCCCACAAACAAGGGGATCTCATACACCAATTCGGTGTCTGGCTTGGTCGTGACCTTAAAATTGGATAATAATAATAATAATCAATGACTCTGCACAAATGTCTCATGGTTTTTTTTGGGCATGTCCCTTTTAATTAAAAAAATTGTCATATGAACAAGTGTCATATCGGGTGAGTTATGGTGTTTTGGGCACGTGGTATTGATAAATCATGGTATTGGCTCAAGGTATTGTAACAGAGTCTATTCACAAATTAAGAATCTCCATGTTAAAATGGAGGTAAATCTTAATAATTAAGAACCTTGTTCCATGTTTTTGCTTATGCTTAACATTTTTGTTTAGTGTATATATATGTGTGTGTGTGTTTTTATAAATGCTTAACTTATATAATAATAATAATTTAAAATAATGTTATAACATCTGTCCTCCAAAAATTCGTTGCGCGCGCTCTGGAGCCCCCTGCTGCTTCTAAGACTGTGACAGGCCTACGTCCGTTCTAGGGCTCGCGCCCATGGAGGTGCAGGGCACTCCCCAAGCACCTCCCCCCCCCCTCCTCCGCTGCCTTCGACTGCTGAGGCCTTCAATCACCTTTTAGCAAGACTTCCCAAGAAGAAAAACTCTGAAACTGCGAAGTTTGTCAAGAAATTGGACGATATACCAGAGATCTCCCTACCTGCAGAAACCCCGATTCAGGATGCTTTATCTCTGGCAGAACGAGCTCTTGTTGGCCAGTTCACCGAACTATGGCCATCCCCCAAAACTAATGAGAGCTGGGTAAACAGAAACTGGGCGCCGTTGATCAAAGAAAGTGTTACTTCTTATTTTTTAGGGAGAGGATTCTTTCTCTTCGAGTTCTCTTCAAAGGATGACAAAGATCTGATATTCCAAAATGGCCCCTATTTCATGGGCCCTCGGGGTTTATATCTAAATAAGTGGACTCCGGACTTCGATCCTGCAGTGGACGTGCCCAAAGCAGTCCCGGAGTGGGTTAGACTCCCAAATCTTCCAGTTCACTGCTGGAATTGGGACTCTATGATGCATATTGGAAATGCCCTTGGGAAGTTCATTGATCGAGCAAACAATAAGGACCAATATGACTGTGCCAGGATCTGCATGGAAGTAGATCTGGAAGTAGGGCTGCCAGAGGCCATTAAAATCAATGTCGGAAACTGGTCGCATGTGCAGAAACTGGACTATGAGCAGCTGCCTTTCAAATGCCGAAAATGCCATGTCTATGGCCACTTCGCCAGAGGCTGTCCGTCCAACATTGAGGTAGAGCAGGGGAAGGAGGACGGCTGGAACCAAGTCAAGCGCTCGAAAACTTCTCACAAGAAGACGGGAGGCCCTAATGGCAAAGGTCCTCATCAAGCCTCTGCTCAACAGATCTCGCCCAAGGCCGCCCCAGAAAACAAGTTTGAACTTCTCAGCTCGCATCAAGAGGGCACCCAGGAGGTCGAGGCCCAAAAAGGTAGTGACTCCGGACAAAGGTAATCATTATGCCTCTTCCAAGGATGCAACTGTTGCAGAAATCTCAAAAGAAATCCCTGTTGAAGCCGAGGAAGAGGAGCATGAGATGGAAGACTCGGAGGAGGAAGGAGAAATAGGTGACTCCCAAGTCTCTGTTAGGAGATCCACAAGAGGCAGCAAAACAAATCGGGAGAAAAGAGAGCAGGAAACGTTCAAGGATAAGTTACAGGGCAGCCAACCAACTCTGGAAAAGCTGTTAGCAAAAAAGCCAAAGATGGCGAGGAACCAGCCACAAGGCTCCAAGGGAGCCCAGCAAATCAAAGGTAAATAATGAAAATAGTCTCCTAGAATTGTAGGGGTATGGGGAGAAAATTCAAGGAAGAGGCCATAAGAAATCTAATAAGAATAGAAGCCCTGGACATACTCCTTATCCAGGAGACCAAGCTAGAGGACTCAATCTTCCTCCAAACAAGTAAAAAAATCTGGAGTAAAAGTAGAGCAAAAGCTGTCTCAGCCCGAGGAGCCTCTCGAGGGTTGGGCACTCTTTGGAATGATAGTAAGTTATCGTTAGTCTCTAAATCTTCTAACACTCACTGGCTGCTTCTAAAAATGTAGCATTTAGTCACCAAAGAATATTTTTGTCTCTTCAATGTCTATGTGCTGGTCAATGTTGGAGAAAAGAAGGCCTGTTGGGACTCTATAAGAAGCCAAGCAGATTTGGGGAACCTAGACAATATCATCATTGAAGGAGACCTCAATCTCATTCTTCATTCCTCAGAAAAGCGAGGAGGTTGCATTGTGCGAGATCCAGCGAGGGAATGGGCAGAGGATCTTATCCATGATTGGGACTTGCTGGAAATCAAGCCCTCCTCTGGTAAGTTTACTTGGTCGAATAAAAGAGTAGGCCCTGGTCATATTACAGCAAGACTGGATAGATTTTTTGTCCAAAGTTCCTTTCTTATGCTCGGATTAGATGCCAGTATGCAAATTATTCCTTGTAGCATATCTGATCACAATCCTATCAAGCTTGATCTCAGGGCTTACCTGATCTTGGACCCATCCCCTTCAGATTTAGCCCCCTATGGGTCAAGGAACCCAATTTTATGCAGATTGTCAAAGACAGTTGGTCTCATCCAGTCAATGGATCACCTTTCTATGTGTGGGAGGAAAAGCTCAGAAGAACGAAAGCTGCCCTAAAGAGCTGGGCCAAAACTCTTCCTAATCCAGCAGCTGCAAGGAAAAGTCTCCAAAATCAACTTGAAGCTCACCATCTGTTTTCAGAAGAGGCATACGTAACTAGAGAAATTCTTGATAAGGAGGTTCAACTCCAACAGAGCTTCCACAAAGCCTGCCTAGCTGAAGAAGAGTTTTGGAGGATTAAATCTCGCTGCCTTTGGCTCAAAGCGGGAGACATAAATTCCTCTTTCTTCCACAAGCAATCTCAAGCCATAAAATGCTTCAATTCCATCCCTGAGATCAAGGAAGATAACTCCAACCATAAGGACTTTGCAAGCATCAAACGAGCAGCTTTTCTACATTTTCAAAATATGTACAGTGAAGATGTGAATCTGGTTCATAATAATGATCTATTGGACGGGGTCCCCCCTTCAATCTCTGTTGAGATGAACCTCTTGCTAGAAGCTAAAGTCACCAAGGCCGAGGTCAAGAATGCTCTCTTCGCCATGAACGCAGACAAAGCCCCTGGTCCTGATGGGTTCTCCGCCAGATTTATCCAATCCTGCTGGCACATTGTGGAAAAAGATCTCTATAAAATGGTTCAAAAATCCCAGGACTATCAGAAAATTGGAGGTAGCACAAACTCTACGTTCCTTGCACTCATCCCCAAGGAGAAAGGCGCCAGATCCTTCAGCAGATTTCGTCCCATCTCTCTTTGCAACACTAGCTATAAGTTAATCACCAAAGTAATAGCTAACAGATTGAAATACCTTCTCCCCACAATAATCCCAGAAAATCAAGGAGGATTTATTCATGGTAGACAGCTTGTGGACAATTTCACTTTAGTTCAAGAGGCAATTCTCTCAAGCCAGCAGCGCAAGGAAAAAGGTATGGTTATCAAACTGGACTTAGCAAATGCCTTTGACCGTGTTAGGCATAGTTTTCTCTTGAATGTTCTGAAGAAATTTGGATTTGGTGAGAAATTTATAAACTGGATTCAGGCCTGCATTTCAGAGCCATGGATTGCACCCCTTGTAAATGGCAGAGCTGATGGTTTTTTCAAAGCTTCAAGAGGACTGAGGCAGGGCTGTCCTCTTTCTCCCCTCTTGTTTGTCCTCCAAGCCTTAGTTTTAAGTTTCCATCTAAACAAAAAAAATGCAAGAGCAGGAGATCTCAGGTCTTTGTATTGCAAGAGGAGTCAACAGTATCAATCATGCCCTCTTTGCTGACGATACTTTGCTTCTGGGGGCTGCTTCGATACATTCGGCCAACAGATTCAAAGAAGCTATAGATGAGTATTGCTTAGCATCGGGAAGTAGTCTCGACAAGGGGAAATGCCATATTTATAGTTGGAATACTTCGCCCAACTTGCTCAGTTCCATTGCAAGGTGTTTTGGCTTCGCAGCCTCTCTATATTGGACTTCTTTCAAATACCTTGGGCTCCCTATCTTCTTCAAGCGGGCCTTCAGTAGAGACTGGCTCCCCCAAGTGGAAAAATTCAAAAACAAACTTCAGGCCTGGGGTTTCAACTGGCTTAATATTGCGAGCAAATTAGTTCTCATCAAATCTGTCCTATGCAGTCTTCCCCTTTTTCAGTTTTCTGTTCTCCTAACTCCAATTGGCATTATTAAGAGAATGGATCAGCACATTCGGAACTTTTTTTGGAAGGGGAGCAAAAACAACGAGAAAAAAATCCCGTTGGTTAATTGGGAGATTGTCTCCAAACCTTTGAAAGAGGGGGTTTTAAATTTCAAGAACCTTTCCCTTCAAAATTCTGCCATGGGAGCCAAGCTTCTCTGGAAAATTATCGCGCCCAAGCCTGGCTGGGCCCAATTAGCACTCTGGAAGAAATATTTCAAAGGTTCGAGACTCAGATGCTTAGATGGTCCTCTCCCACAAGGCGTCTCTCCCTTTGCAAGGCTCTGCGCCAAAGATGCCCCCCTAATCAGCTCCAACGCTTATTGGATTCCTGGAGATGGTAAGAAAATAAATATCTGCACTGATCGTATTATGGATCGTGACCCGATTGGTGACTACCCCTCCCTGAATGCGCTGCGATGCTGGTTGACCGCTGCTGGGAAATCATCTTTGTGGGACATCTCCACTTGGGCTGGGACACGTTGGACAGGTTGGGATTTCATGGATGTGCCTCCGGAGCTTCTCCAAGATTGTAACATTCTCCGCTCCAAGTTGAATAGTATCGCTCCCACACATGTGTGCAAAAGAGACTCGCGTGGCTAGGGTTCGCTGGCTGCAGGTTATACCGTAGCGCAAGGCTACGCCATGCTCATTCTGAGACCGCACGTCCCTCCGGACCCTGGTCCCTGGATAGCGATCTGGCGTCTTCATTCTCTGCCAAAAATTGACATGTTTTGTTGGATCTTATGCCACAAAAAAATCCTTACTGATGATAAATTGCAGAAACGTGGATTTTATGGTCCGTCCAGGTGTTCTTTGTGTTGAAAATGGCAACAAGAAACAGTGAAGGAGGCCTCCTGAAACATCTTTCCTGATCCTAGTTGGAAAGTGATCACCTAAACTAGGTGGGGACCACACATGTGATTTTTGTCGAAAAGTCTATTTTTAGACTATGTCTATTTTTAGACATACGGAGCATGATTCAGAGATTCCAGTTGGAGATTCTTGAAGTATGCGACATGTCGGTAAAAATAGATGAGATCCTTATTTTTAGGACCCAGGCTATTTTTAGACTGTATCTCCTAAAAATATGGAAGTCAAATATTATTTACCCTTAATAATATTTAGACTATAAACAACAGTTTACTCTCTTGGAGCACTTCAGTTTGACCCCCAGAGGTGGGGCATGCAGCTGACATAAGGAAATTCGAATTTTCTATGAGTTAAGTGAGCTATTGCATGTTAGACTTCAGTTAGACTCATGTGGCAGAGTTGTGGTGGAGTTGATTGAGGAGTTAATGGAGGTGGTGTTCTGGTTAACTAGTTGAACTAGTTGTATTTAGTTTAACTGGCTAATACACTAGAGATGAGTTGTGTGAATTAAATATTATTTAATTCACTAATTATTAACTCATTATTAAACTAAAAGAACACATCAGTTAACTCAGTGCATGGACAGTTCAGTGAAAGACCAGTGAAAGAGGTAGATGAAAGGGTGAGTATAGCTATCAGTTGGAGGATCAGTTTTGCATGGGATTTGCATAACACTTGGAGGAAATTACCAATGACAATTGCGCAGTTGGAGCCAGTGAGATTCGAACCTGGATCTCTATTTAGACCAGCCTTGATTGCGCAATAGAGGAAGAGAAGTAGTGGGTGTGTTTTGAACTTGTGACTTGTTCAAAACCAAGCTAGTTTTTGTGTAGCTTTGGGAGATAGTACTGAGTACTTGTGAGGAGTTTGTACTATGTATTTGCTGCATGTTCTCTCCATTTCTAATATACTATAGCTGCGGGGTTTTCAGCTATAAGCTTTCCCCATACATACTGTGTTAATGTGTGTGATGATTTGATGTCTAACTGTAAAACTATATTATTCCGCATGTGACAATTAATTGTAGAAGAAGGTTATGTCATTATGCATACAGTCTTAGAGAATTTAGTGTGTGATGGGTTAATCTTGTTGAATAAGTGATTTATTCAGCTAATTTCTACATGGTATCGAGCAATATTGATCGTGGTCTGTACGGTGATTGCAAACTTATTTCTGGACCAAGAGCACATACGAGACGGATAGCCTCAGGATTCTCTTTCTTTGGAAGAGAGTGAAAATTTATTAAAGCCATATGCAGTCAATCTCGATTTGGAAATAATTTGTTCTCAGGAATAATAGATCGGACGTTGATACACCAGATAAACTCAAGAAACATCAAGATGGAGAAAGCCGGAAATATACATGCATATTGTATATAATTTTCTACATGGAATGAGAGCGAGAATTTTTGGGTGCGCGAGTTTGTAGGGAATATCTGAAAATATTTTGTATAATATTTCAGAAACAAATAGTATATTTGGATTCCTTGTGGAAAAACACCTAAATTGAAAAAAAAAATCGGTCGAATCGGAGCTCGGATGAGGGAGATATCATCGATTTAAAATCAGCTCTTTTGTTAGAAAATTTTGCGATGGCGGGACAATTGCAATGTGCGCGAGCCAAGAATCTACATGCACTAAGGTACAAGATGCATGAAAAGCTTTGAGGAGAAAAGCAGAGGTTAGTGACTTGGTGGTTGAGAGGGAGCCTCTCAACATGCAGCGTGAGGACAAGTCAAGAAGGTTGGGATTCGGGCAAAGAATCTCTACAGACTTGGAGTAGATGGGATGTCTACGGAGCTTCCTGCTGATGGGAAGTGCATGAAAGGCATGCAACTGATGCTTGAGAGGGAGCAAGTTTTGCATGTAGGTATTGGAGTAGATGGGATGTCTACGGAGCTTCCTGCTGATGGGAAGTGCATGAAAGGCATGCAACTGATGCTTGAGAGGGAGCAAGTTTTGCATGTAGGTATTGAAGTAGATGGGATGTCTACGGAGCTTCCTGCTGATGGGAAGTGCAAGAAAGACATGCAACTGAAGCTTGAGAGGGAGCGGGTTTTGCATGCAGGTGAAAGTGAACCTCGGGGTGTGGAGCAGCCACAAGAGGATCATGGAGTGAAAGAGACCACTCATGCAGAGAAATTTCATGCCAGATGGGCAGAGGGAGTGCATGCAGCTATACCACCAGGTATGAGGTGGGGCGACATGCATGATTGATCCCAAGAAGAAATTTCTGGACAGATTCATGAGTTGGTGTGGATCTCATGGATTGAACCTGCCTACGAGGTGCCCACAGCATGGCAGTAGCAAGATCAGTTGGAGTGATGCAGGCAGATCAAAGTGACAGTGTCGGATACTGGAGCGCGGATCAGAGTTGACAGCAAGTGCAAGAGTGCATGGGTGCAAGAGTTCAACAGCGCAGTAGTTCCTGATGACATGTGCAGTTGGCCAAGCAGAAGTCGAAGAATTTGATGATAGATGCTAGATGCATCAAGACTGATTGAGTTGTTTGGAGCCTAATCGATTTGAGGTTGCGGAAGCAGTCCATGATCACCTGGTGCAATACATGGTTTACCATGGCACATGCAAAGGTGCATGCTTGAATACATGGAAGTTACATATCGCATGGAGTTGCATGGCGCTTGTGAAGGTTGCGGGGCGAATGCATGGAGTTGCATGTCGCATGCAATGACAGTCCTTTCTTGTTGAGAGGGAGTGTTGAAAATGGAAACAAGAAACAGTGAAGGAGGCCTCCTGAAACATCTTTCTTGATCCTAGTTGGAAAGTGATCACCTAAACTAGGTGGGGACCACACATGTGATTTTTGTCGAAAAGTCTATTTTTAGACTATGTCTATTTTTAGACATACGGAGCATGATTCGGGGATTCCAGTTGGAGATTCTTGAAGTATGCGACATGTTGGTGAAAATAGATGAGATCCTTATTTTTAGGACCCAGGCTATTTTTAGACTGCCTCTCCTAAAAATATGGAAGTCAAATATTATTTACCCTTAATAATATTTAGACTATAAACAACAGTTTACTCTCTTGGAGCACTTCAGTTTGACCCCCAGAGGTGGGGCATGCAGCTGACATAAGGAAATTCGAATTTCCTATGAGTTAAGTGAGCTATTGCATGTTAGACCTCAGTTAGACTCATGTGGCAGAGTTTTGGTGGAGTTGATTGAGGAGTTAATGGAGGTGGTGTTCTGGTTAACTAGTTGAACTAGTTGTATTTAGTTTAACTGGCTAATACACTAGAGATGAGTTGTGTGAATTAAATGTTATTTAATTCACTAATTATTAACTCATTATTCAACTAAAGAACACATCAGTTTAACTCAGTGCATGGACAGTTCAGTGGAGACCAGTGAAAGAGGTAGATGAAAGGGTGAGTATAGCTATCAGTTGGAGGATCAGTTGTGCATGAGATTTGCATTACACTTGGAGGAAATTACCAATGATGATTGCGCAGTGAAGCCAAGGAGATTCGAACCTTGGATCTCTATTTAGACCAGCCTTGATTGCGCAATAGAGGCAGAGAAGTAGTGGGTGTGTTTTGAACCTGTGACTTGTTCAAAACCAAGCTAGTTTTTGTGTAGCTTTGGGAGATAGTACTGCATACTTGTGAGGAGTTTGTACTATGTAATTGCTGCATGTTCTCTCCATGTATAATATACTATAGCTGGGGGTTTTCAGCTATAAGCTTTCCCCATACATACTGTGTTAATGTGTGTGATGATTTGATGTGCTATCGCTTCTATTCTTTCCGCATGTGACAATTAATTGTAGAAGAAGGTTATGTGTTATGCATGCAATTCGAAATTGATGTATGATCGGGTTAATCTTCAGTGAATAAGTGATTTATTCAGCTAATTTCTACACTTTGTGCAAAGAGAATGTGGAATGTGCCACGCACCTAATGTTAAATTGTAAATTTGCTGAGTAGGTTTGGAGAGAGCCGATGGATGATTGGAACCCCAATTTTGTTCTTCCCACTTCTATTATTGACCTCTTTGCAAATTGGCAGAGCAATTATCCCGGCCCCCCTCCCAAAAACAAAGTGATCAAAATCGCTTGGCCTTCCCTTCCTAAAATCTGCTGCTGGCAGATCTGGCTAGAGCGAAATAACAGAATCTTCAGAGACACTCAGCATGATGTCAAGGTGGTCACGGCCAAGATTAAATTCCAGCTTAAAGAGAGTCTGGGAGATCAAAAAGATGCTTCAAATCTAAACCAGATTGATTCTGTTTGGGGTACCTCCTTAAATATGCAATTTCAGCAAGCCATCAACAACATTTCCCCCTCTGAAGACTGGCAAATTAGGGGGAAAAACAATGAGGATTTTCAAGACTAGATCTCCACTCAAAAGGTGCACTCTCTCTTCTTCGATGGGGCATCAAAGGGAAATCCTGGAAGCGCTGGGGCAGGAGGAATTGTTAAAAATGTTGAACGCTTATTGCTCCACCGCTTTGCTTGGGGTCTGGGGATCAACTCCAGCATCCAAGCTGAGACTTTGGCCCTCTTTCAAGGACTTAAGTTGCTCTTAAACTTAGGAATCAAGGAGGCTAATATCTTTGGGGATTCCCAAGTGGCTATTAAAACCATGGTGTCAAATTTTTCCCCTCAGGACCTAAGATTGGCAAGATTGATATCTAGAATCAGAAGCTTGGAGAAATTGTTTCAAAATCTGAACTTCTTCCATGTGTTGAGGGACAACAACAAAGACGCAGATCTTGAAGCTAATAAAGCTGCCCTTCTTTCTATTGGGGCAATGATAAGAGACAGGGACGAAACATGGGATCCAATTCCATAATCTGTCAGCTGAAATGTTTTACTGCTTGCTATTGAATCAGTTTGTTTGTACTTTCAAGCTTGGGGAAATCACAGAAATCGATTACATAGCTGTAGACAAAAAAGCTGGAAGCTGTCCACAAGCGCCATTGAAATTCTGGCTATTGATACCTTCTGGGCTTTGCCCCCTCTCAATGTAATCCGAAATCTGGCAATTAGGCCAAACAGTTAATATAATCCATAACCGTTTTTGTGAAAAAAAATAAAAAAAAATAAAATTAAAATAATGTTACAATTTAATTAATTTTTATAATTTTATGTTTTTGTTTATATATATGTGTTTTGTTTAAATATACTTAACTTATATTTTAATTAATAATAGTAATAATTATTTAAAATAAAATTATAATTTAGTTATTTTTTAAGAAAGAAAGAAGAAAAAAATATTTAAACGTCCACGAGGCTAAATATACCCTATGGGACAAATTGCTTCTTCGTCTGGTTAATGTATTCGGCCCTTTTCTTGTGAAGCCTCACAATAAACGCTCCTAGCATCTCGAAAAACCCCTCGCTGAATAAATTATCCCAAGAACTAGCTGCCATAATACCTGCATAACTTTCCCTGTTCTCTTTGAAGACCTCGCATCTAAAATGAAATGCTTTTCTATTTCCACTTTTATGGAAGAAAAAAAAATACATACTCTTTCCTCCCACACTTCTTTTGGGCTTTTCCAGCACCCTGTTTCACAATGGAGTTGATGAGAATTATTCCTTAATTGAGCAATGATGATTTTGGCTCTACAAGAAAAATTGGCCTCTATGTACACTTTTCGTTGATGATTATGAGTGGGATTAAACACTTCAATATAATACTTTTTCTTTCTCTCTAGCTCCTTATCCCAAGTACGCTTGTGGAACTTATCCATAAAAAAATATTTTATCTCTTTACTGTTTATGGGATACATGTTCAAGCAAATACCCCATTTAATAAACCATTTGTTATTTTGTTGCATCCAAGACTTCTTTCTTTTGCACAATATGTCATTATAGACAACCTTAGACCATCTGCCCTCTTCCATTTGCTCATTTTTTTTTTTAAATACCTTATGACTCGCATCATAACAATTGATTCAATAGGAGCAACCCCCGTTTCACTTAACAAGATAACATAAGGAACTACACTTTTAATTTTGAATTTGTTTGTAATCAAACGCTTATAAATTTTCTCAATTTGTTTCCACTATATGTTGGATGTACTGCTGGCCCATAGTTCACAACCATAGAGAATCACTAGAATCACTAGAAGCCCAAAAAGAGTTTGAGTGGATTTCGAGTCCCATAATTATGCTTATCTACACCTATTTTGAAAAGCACAAAATGATTTCCAAGCCCCCAATGTTCTTTTCTTTCTACAACCACCCCAACATAGATTTTTGTTGAAGTCAATTCTGAGGTATTTGTAATCTGCAACTTCTTCGAGAATGTTGCCTTCAAAGTAGAACTTATGCTGGTTGTGTTTCCTTTTTTTAGATAAAACCACTATTTTCGTTTTGCTAATATTTTCGTGCATCCCCACCCTTCTACAAAAATGCTCAAGGGATAATAAGTGCTCTTGCAAACCAAGAGGAGATTTAGCAATCACAATAACATCATCTGCATGCAGAAGAAGCCTTATAACAAACTTGCCCAAATGGATACCATCACCCCCTTGCGAATTTAACCACTCCTCAAGCTTGTCGATATATAAACCAAAAGGATAGGAAACAATGGGCAACTTTGCTTGACCTCGATATTGCTTCTAAAACTTTCAAAAATGTGTGTTGAAGTTTTAATTTTTGTTTTCACCTCTTTATACAGCCTATGCATAACTGCTCTCAAATGTTTAGGAACCCCAAGTTCCTCCATTTTGTGCTAAAGTCTATCCCTAAGAACCTTTTCAAACACTTTTCTGAAATAAACAAAGCAACAAAAGACTTCTTCCTTTTTCTCCCTTTTAAACTTAATGTTTATGTATAAATTTATAAATTTAAACTATATTTATGATTATATATTAATTACGTCGAAAGGCATTCTCTCTCTGGGGTTGGGGTGAGCAAACACTGTTCACCCCAACCAATAAGATGGCTTCAATTTCTTCATCCTCCCTACAATTAATATTTGACACATGGAGGAAGTTTTGTCATTTTGTCACCGCTTGCCTCAGCCTCAAACGCCTCACCGTCTGCTTGACTCACCGCACCTCACCGTCCGCTTGCCTCATCGTTTGCCTTCGCCTCATCATTTTGCTTGCACGAGTATGTATTTAACACAGGTACGCTTGATCACTTGGTCTTTCCTTTGTAATTTTCTTGCTTGGTTCAGGGTCGGTTCAGGTTTTGGGGTTTCACTATGTGGTACTTCAACGTCATTCCTCTCCATGCCTCTTATCTCCTCCTGACGCCTTGGAAGAAGCTGTCTGCGATGCAATGATACTTGCAGCTCCTCCCAGCTCCCACAATACATCGTTATTCTCCACGTCTCTTACCTCCTCCCGACGCCTTGGAAAAGTTGTCTGTGATGATACTTGAAGATCCCAGCTCCCACAATACTTGAGAAGGGTTTAATTTGCAAACCAAATATGTCGCCCCTCATCTCTAGATTATTAGATCCCTTGTCTCTAGATTATTGGATCGAAGTGCTCTGAAGAATATGCGAGAAAACAAACACGACGAGGTTTATAGTTTGGAAGAACATCACACCCATGGAGGTCACGCCCATGCCACTGTTCGCAGTTCCATATGCAGCTCCCATGCAGGAGAACACGAACACTGCGACGACCCCAAGGAAGCCGAAGAATGGAACAATTTCCTTGCTGCTGAATGCGTCTGCTACTTTCACTGAAGTTTGGGACGAGAGTTTTGCTAGAACTTCGAAGGTTTTTCAGAGTTCCAGAGCCTCCAAAGAGATTGAACCTTGAAGTTGGAACCTGCAAGTGCCTTGCCCCATCCAGATGCAATCTCAGAGCATTAAAAACAATGACCATTGAAATAAAGGGTTTCAAAGGCAATGTTGTTGTTTGTAGTATGTGTTGGGTGTGGAGCCTGATTATCTTGTTTATTTTGTATCACAGCGTTGGACCCCTGTACCTTAATGGGGCGGCAACGCCGCCCGTAATTAAACGCTGCTTGGGGGGTCCGGGGGGGGGATGTGACTTTATGGAGCCCCCCCCCTGGCAGGGGTTTTGGGGCAGCGCCCCCGAAGCTAAAAACATATGTAAAATTGCCTTGTAAAAGTATAGTAATTTCTAGTCAATCTGGGCCGTTCATTAGGCAGATGATCTGACGGTAGAAATTATGTTTAGTTTAGGGTTTTTTTCCCTAGAAGGCAACCCCTCGCTTTTATGAGGGTATTGTATTACGGCTGTGGATTGCATGTGTATTCTCGAAGTGAGAAACAGATAGGGAGACTATGAGAGAGAACAGAAGATATTACAACGGATCTACTGTAGGTTGTGTCTCTTCATTTCGCTAGATAATAGAAAGGAAGGACTTGCTGTTCGGGGTGGACGTAGCCCAAACTGGGTGAACCACGTATATCTGTGTCTCTCTGGTTTTATGTGTTTTGTGTGCTTGTGTTTTCCGCATTTTTTATGTGTTGCATTACTCTGTAATATTTAATTTTCTAACAACTGGTATCATAGCCAAAGGTCTATTTGGCTGATAAACTCATAGGAAAGAAGGATTCCTGGTTCGAGTGGGAGCAATGGCAGAAGATGGTAAGTTTAGGGTCGAGAAATTTAATGGCCAAAACTTCCCACTGTGGAAGATGCAGATGGAAGATTATCTGTATCATAAAGATCTGTACCCACCATTGAGCATAAAAACAAAGAAGCTGAAGACTATGATAGACGCAGAATGGGATATTCTCGATAGAAAGGTGCTCGGAACAATACGGTTGTGCCTCGCGGCGTCGGTAGCCTTCAATATTTCGAAGAAAACAACAATAGAGGGTTTGATTAAGGCATTGGCGAAGCTATATGAGAAACCCTCGACCTCAAATAAGGTATTTCTTATGAAACGTTTATTTAATATGAAGATGTCAGAAGGTGGATCTGTTGCAGACCATTTAAATTATTTTAATACAGTTACCAGTTAGTTAAGTTATGTAGGGGTAAAATTTGATGATGAAGTTAGGGCTGTTTATTTATGTGCTCATTGCCAGAAAGCTGGAATGGTTTAGTCATGGCCATTAGTAACTCTGTCTCTGGATCTAGTACTTTAAAGTTTGATGATGTTGTCGGTGCTATCCTTAGCGAGGAAATGCGATGGAAAAGCTCTGGTGAGACATAGGGTAATGCTTTGAGTGCAGAGTCTAGGGGAAGAAGAATGGAAAGAGGAAAGAGCTCAGGATATCGCGGTAAATCAAGGAAAGGCAGATCCAAGTCCAGATCGGGGATAGTGTGCTGGAAATGCGGAAATAAAGGATACCTAAAGAAAGACTATAGATCTCAGAAGGGAAAAGAAGGAGATGCACAACAAGAAAACAATCATGAAGCAAATGTGACAGGTGATGTGTTACAAGATGCTTTGATTCTTTCTTTCGAAAATGTTACTGATTCTTGGGTATTAGATTCAGGGGCCTCATTCCATGCCACACCAGATAAGAAATATTTTCATCACTATGTTCAAGGAGATTTTGGACAAGTTCGTTTGGGTGATGATAAACCCTGTAAAATTGTTGGAATGGGTAAAGTTCTTGTAAAACAACAGAATGGAAACCAATGGATATTAAAGGAGGTAAGGAATGTTCTAGATCTGAAGAAAAATCTGATTTCAACAGGGCAGTTAGGCAGTGAAGGTTGTGTGACAACTTTCACAGATAAAACTTGGAAGGTCACCAAAGGAGCCCTAGTAATAGCAAAAGGCGAAAAGGTTGGTACATTGTATTTATGCAATGGTATTTCTAACTATGTTAATGCTTTAACTTCCAAAGAAGTAGATGCAACATTATGGCATCATAGGCTCGGACACATGAGTGAGAAGGGGATGAAGATTCTTCAATCAAGAAATTTGTTGTCGGGTTTGAAGAATGTTGATTTGGATTTTTGTGAGGACTGCATTTATGGAAAACATAAGAGAGTCAGATTTCTCAGAGTTGGTAAAGAAAAGAAGAGCGAAAAATTAGAGCTTGTGCATACAGATGTATGGGGACCTGCTCAGGTATCATCTCTTGGTGGCTCTCGTTATTATGTTACTTTTATTAATGATGCAACTAGAAAAACATGGATTTATTGTATTCAGAATAAATCTGATGTATTTGATATTTTCAAGAAATGGAAAGCTTTGGTTGAGATTGAGACAGGAAAGAAGTTGAAGTGTCTCAGATCAGACAATGGAGGTGAATATTGCAGCAAAGAGTTTGATAGGTACTGTTCAGAGAATGGAATTCATAGAGAGAAGACAGTTCCAAGAACACCACAAGAAAATGGTGTGTCAGAAAGAATGAACAGAACAATCATGGAGCGTGCAAGGTGCATGAGATTGCATGCAGGATTGCCTTTACAATTTTGGGCAGATGCTGTAGATACTGTTGTTTATCTAATAAACAGAGGGCCTTCAAGTTCCTTGGATGGTGGTATTTTAGAGGAAGCATGGACAGGTGAAAAGGTAAACTATTCTTTTTTAAAGCCTTTTGGCTATGAGGCCTTTGTCCATATTAATACAAAAAACATAACAAAGCTTGAGGCAAAATCAAAGAAATGTACCTTTATTGGATATGGTGTTAATGATGTTGGTTATCGCTTATATGATTATGAAAATCACAAAATCATTAGGAGCAAAGATGTAATATTCAATGAAAAGGTCTTGTATAAAAATCAATTGCAGGAAAATAAACAGGAAAAAGAAAACAAAGAATACACAGTTCTTGATGAGATCACAGAAAAAGTAAAGGTACCTGAAAATAATAATAATCAACAGCTACAACAACAACAACCACCACAACAGCAATAGGCACCTCAAACACCTGAAAGTGGTGTTAGAAGATCTACCAGGATAAGTAGACCCCCTGAACGATACTCTCCTTCATTATATTATTTATTGTTGACTGATTCTGGTGAACTTGAATGTTATGAAGAAGCAATGCAGGTTGAAAGTAGGAAGAAGTGGGAGCTAGCCATGGAAGAAGAGATTGACTCCTTAATGCATAACCAGACTTGGGACTTAGTCAGGTTGCCTGCAGGTAAAACTACATTGCAGAATAAATGGGTTTACAGGCTGAAGGAAGAAGATGGAGGAAAACAAAGGTACAAAGCTAGACATGTGGTGAAGGGGTTTGCACAAAAGAAAGGTATTGATTTTGATGAAATATTTTCTCCTGTTGTTAAGATGACTTCATCATAACTATTTTAAGTCTTGTAGCAGCGGAAGATTTACATCTTGAGCAGTTAGATGTAAAGACAACATTTCTCCATGGAGATTTGGAGGAAGAAATCTATATGGAGCAACCAGAAGGATATGAGGTCAAAGGGAAAGAAAAATTAGTGTGCAGGCTAAAGAAGAGCTTGCATGGCTTAAAACAGGCTCCAAGGCAGTGGTATCTAAAATTTGACAAGTTTATGTCTGAATAAGGTTATACTAGATGTCACTCTGATCATTGTGTTTATCTGAAAAGGAAAAATTATGGCAGCTATATTATATTGTTATTGTATGTAGATGACATGCTTGTTGCAGGGTCTAACATGCAGGAAATAAATGACCTCAAAAGAAAATTGGAAAATTCATTTGCAATGAAGGATTTGGGAGCTACAAAGCAAACCCTTCGTATGAGAATAACTAGAGACAGGAAAAATCGCAAATTAACACTGTCTCAAAATGAGTACATACAAAAGGTGTTGAAAAGATTTAATATGCAGAATGCAAAACCAGTTAGTACACCTTTTCCTAGCCATTTCAAACTTAGTAAGGAGATGTGCCCCAAGACCCAAGAAGAAATGGATTATATGTCTAAAGTTCCATATGCATCAACAGTTGACTTAATGTGTGTAGTGCCTGAGGCTGATGTGCATGCGGTGGGAGTTGTAAACAGGATACATAAACAATCGGGGAAAAGAACATTGGATGGCAATAAAATGGATTCTCGGATATTTGGGAGAGTACCAAAAATCAAGCGTTATGCTTTGGTGGTTCAAACATTGCTCTACGGGGATATGTTGATGCGAGATATAGCGGGTAGCGGAAATAGAGAGGAGCACTACGGGGTATGTATTCTTGTAGGTGGAATATTGTCGGTTGGTTTAAAAAAATCCCAAAGTGTTTGCCCTTTCAGCAATGATATGTTTGCTCTCTGAGGCTAAAGAAATGATTTGGTTACAAAGGTTTATGGATGAATTGGGTAAGAAGCATGATATGGGCACGTTATACAGTGATAGCCAAAGTGCCATTCATCTTGCAAAGAACTCAACATTTCATTCCAGGACTAAACACATACAACTCAAGTACCATTTCATATGGTCAATATTGGAAGATGGATAGTTGAAGCTGGAAAAGATACACACTAGCCAGAATCCTGAAGATATGCTAACAAAAGTTGTAACCAGGGAGAAACTGAGATTATGCTCAATTTCAATTGGTCTTCAAGGATGACATTGAAGATGAGAAACAACCACGTCCAAAGAGAAGTCATCGTCCAACAAATGAAGCAGCGATGCAGTTGCTACAATCAATCTCCAAGTGGGAGATTGTTGGGTGTGGAGCCTGATTATCTTGTTTATTTTGTATCACAGCGTTGGGCCCCTGTACCTTAATGGGGAGGCAATGCTGTCCGTAATCAAACGCTGCCTGGGGATTCCAAGGGGGGGCGACTGCAACTTTATGGAGCCCCCCCTTGGCGGGGGGTTTCGGGGGCAGTGCCCTCGAAGCTAAGAACATATGTAAAATTGCCTTGTAAAAGTATAGTAATTTCTAGTCAATCTGGGCTGTTCATTAGGCAGATGATCTGACGGTAGAAGTTATGTTTAGTTTAGGGTTTTTTTCCCTAGAAGGCAACCCCTCGCTTTTATGAGGGTATTGTATTGCGGCTGTGGATTGTATGTGTATTCTCGGAGTGAGAAACAGATAGGGAGACTGTGAGAGAGAACAGAGGATATTACAATGGATCTGCTGTAGGTTGTGTCTCTTCATTTCGCTGTATAATAGAAAGGAAGGACTGGCTGTTTGGGGTGGACGTAGCCCAAACTAGGTGAACCATGTATATCTGTGTCTCTCTGGTTTTATGTGTTTTGTGTGCTTGTGTTTTCTGCATATTTTATGTGTTGCACTGCTCTGTAATATTTAATTTTCTAACAATATGTACAGGGACGTTTGCAATTACTCGAAGCCTTTCATGACAACGAAAACCACGTGGAGTGCATGCCGAAGTTTATAGAGTTGTCGTTTATTCTGATGTTGTAACCCATTGAACCCCATTAATAATTTTTCCATTGCTTCCTCTTATTTCAAGGCTAAGCCTATCAGTCTTTGTACATGCTAGGCAGGATGAGAAACTATCTCCACACATATTCGACCATGAGGCTGTAGGGTAAGTGACTTTCATTGTAGTGTTGTTTTCATCACAAACAAAGAGAATGTTAATTGAGAACCTATAACGAATTTCAGAATAGTTGTAACGAATTTTAGAATAGTGGAAAGCGTGGGAGCAGGTGTAACAGATTTAAAGAATGAAGATGATGTGCTTCCTTTGTTCGTTGGGGAGATTGTGTTTACTCTAACTCGAAGAAGACCAATTTATGTGGAATGTTCAAAGTGGATGCCTTTAAAACCCTTATGCAGAGTGATGGGAAATCTCTTTTATCTTTTGGTGGAAAATTGGTTTATCATTTCATGTGCTACACCTTCAACGAGTACACGGTTGTTGGCTATGTCTGTGTTGTTACAATAAAGTTAAAAACTCCTCTCGAAGAAAAAAAAACATACCTTTAGTGAGTACACGGTTGTTGAATATGCCCGTGTTGTTAAAATAAATCCAAACACTCCTCTCGAAAAATCATGCCTTATGAGCTGCTTGTTTGGTTCATATATTTTAACCAAAACACATAATTAAATAAATTTGTGTTTGGTTCATATATTTTAATTTTAATTTTATTATTATTGAAATTCACAATTAAAAACTTATATGTAAAAGTTGAATATAAGAACGATCACCTAGTTCATCTTAAAAAAGTTGAATATAAGAACTACCACCAAATTATTCATCTTGAGGATATCAGATTTGAAGTGTGTGTGAGTTCGGTGAATTTAATATATAAATTTTCTTATCCAACAAAGATACATAGGAATTATGACATGGCCTTTAGCTCTAGGATGGCTTATCCACAGCAAGTGGTATGACTTCACTCGGGAAAGGAAAGGACTTAGAGTGGTCTCTCACAATTTCAGTATTAGGTCCTTCTCACTCACTCCATAATCACTCCCACTCAGATCTCTAAAGAACTGCTACGTAGCTACCACTTGCATAGCTGTAGGTAGTAGCTACAATAGAGCTCACTCAAGAGTGGAAATCAAGACTAGAAAAATGTGCATTATCAAGCGGAAGGTATAATCACACGTTTAAGTCTTTCAATAGGCCTGAACTCGCTACCCAAAAATGAGAACTTGGTTGCTCACTTTGAGCCAATAATGAGGTAATGTTAATTAAGCTGAGTCGAAATTGCAAAGTTATTGGCATATTTGAGATTTAAAATCTGTCGAAATTCTAGAGTTATTGGCATATTTATGTTGTAAGCGTTTTTATTATTTTATCATTATTGTTTTTTCAACCATTCCATCTAAAAGTATGATTTTCAATTTATTGAGATTTATGTTTGCTTTGTACAATATTTTTATTAAATTTATTTTGAGAATGATTTGGGTTGTAAAATGCTTTTATTAAAATTTATTTTGAAAATGGTTTTGATATAATTTCAGTTGTTGTGATTTCAATTGAGATATATATATTTTTTAAAACTATTTAATTCAAAATTGTGTTGTAATTATCATTGAAATAAAATTAATCAATAATGGTAAATCCATCAATTGCCTTTTCAACTATTTGTGACTGAGTTGTAAAGTGCTTTTATTAAATTTATTTTGACAATGGTTTTGATGTAATGTCAGTTCCTGATTTTAATTGAGATGTATTTTAATTCAAAAGTATATTGTAATTATAAATAAAAGAAATTAATACAAAATACTTGATATTTGATTTTAATTTAAATTATTAAATTATTTTGTCTAATGAAATTGTTTTGGTTTTGATGTAATGTCAGTTCCTGATTTTAATTGAGATGTATTTTAATTCAAAAGTATATTGTAATTATAAATAAAAGAAATTAATACAAAATACTTGATATTTGATTTTAATTTAAATTATTAAATTATTTTGTTTAAAGAAATTGTTTTTAGTAGCTTATTATTTTTAAAATTGTTTATAGTAACCTTTATTGCCATTTTGTTGTTGTTGAAAGAACCGTTTCATTAATTTTAAAAATACAATTAGTTTTAACTCTGATTAAGCAATTGGTTTCGGAAGAAAAATAAAAAACAACCTTTTTGATTGAAAGATTGTAAAGACCGGTTGCTTTCTTTAACTTTCTGTTGACATTTCGCTGCTCTTCCTATTTGTATCTCCTGATACAATTGCTAGTTCACATTGAGACAGGGAAGATTAAAATGACTTTCATGTAAATTGTTTCATGATACCATATATTATATACCGAGTCAGAGTCATTGAAACCGCGCCAGGGCTAAATGAGAGCAATTCACTTTCATATAAATTTGGTGTTTTAAAATCCTGTAAACACTACTTAACGAGACTCAGTGAAGTGGCGGTATGGCCAAAATGAGGGGAGTTCACTTTCATCTGACCGACAGCCAGCAAGCTAGACTCTCTAGAGCCCAACAGCAATTGCTACATCCAACCTCAAAGCTCCCTCCCTCAGTCTGTGTCAATGTGGGCGACACCATTCCTGGCTACCAAGAAGAGGGAATTCTCAAGTAAGTTTGGCAGTATTTCTGCAAGTTCTTCTCCATTTTGATAATTTTCTTTGGACACATAGCGAAAAAAGGGGGTAAATTCATTCTATATGTAATCCTGCAGAGGACATGGAACCGCCGACCTGAACGGTGAAGTGGTGGCTACGCTTTGTGGTGTGGTTGAACGTGTCAATAAACTCGTTCTTGTTCGTACGCTCAGAGCCAGGTTGACATATTTTCTTCTTTGCTCCTTTTATTATTTTATTTATTTGGATTTTCTGTTAACGTTAGCTAAACCCAAATCTCTACTTCTTTGTAGCGCTGATTACAGCCAAGGGAAACTTAAAACGACTGGAATGCTTTAGTGAATAGAGTGCATTTAGGTTTTTATTTTTGAAATTTTGGCGAATGTTTTTGGGTTTTTCTTTAAGTGATCAATTTAATTGTGGAGATAATATATAAACTATGGCTTTTGTCGTTATAAGTTTGTAGAGTTTTGTCT
The DNA here is from genome assembly GCA_034641835.2 of Pinus albicaulis. Lineage (NCBI taxonomy): Eukaryota > Viridiplantae > Streptophyta > Pinopsida > Pinales > Pinaceae > Pinus > Pinus albicaulis. Next base: position 244,781,430 of record CM076581.1, on the reverse strand, counting down.
GCCCTAAACTAGCTAGTTGTACTATTTAAACAGCTCATTTTACTGGCTTGTAGCTCGATTTACTGCATTTTGTACTTAATTCTATATTATTATCAATCTTTTTTTTAGGAAATTTGGGAAAAACTGTTTTATAATGAGTTACAGCCGCCCCTTGTGCTAAACTAACGTGATATGACGGACATTTCCATGCTGTTTAAATCATCCAGAACTTGCACCCGGCCTCATCTACACCCACTTGGGAGTTTTGTACGCCAGTTTCCGTGACAATACAAGCTCAATTGCCTTGCTACTTACTGCTAGAGCACACTTCATTATTTATTATTTTCAAAGTGTCAACTTTGATTTAAAGCAATATATTACGAGGAGATTGTGGGATTTTACAATTAAATTGGTTATGCTGCATTGGAGTTTTGAGTACACACGGGCAACCATTTTCAGTTTCATTCTACACCTCCACATTCCTACATCATGGCATCTATGCCATTCAAGCTATTACGATGATGAAAAAACTAAGTGATATTGGGTATCTTGTGCAGGAATTTCGAAAATTGGGTGATTCATGCAAATCCCAAAATTTCACCTCAACCTCAAGGTTTCCCCGATATATTCCCTGTGAACTTTCAGCCTTAGGGTTGATTTGGATTATTAAATTACATTGGTAATATTTCTCTTCACTTGAACCAAATTTCACCTGGCAGCCCAAGAGAATTAACACCATATGAGTTTACTTCGATACCATAATGCTACAGCCCTTAGGGCATACGTTTGAAATGGTTTATTACAACAGATTATAACAGCAGCGAATCTTCTCCTTTTATGTGTTTGTCGTATTAAATTGCTTAACCAATTCAGCTCTATGTTATGTCAAATCAACATGAGCAACAAGGACTGAGATCACTGAATCATTAAGATACATAAATTGAAAATCAATTCTGCAAGTGCACAAAATTTTGACAGCCATAAACTTCATATATATAAGATGAAGTAAAACTACATACAACCTCTTTATCACAAAGTTGGTACACGTCATTCTCTCTAAACCCTAGCTAAGGAAGCCATAATAAGAAGCCTCCAACCCCCCAAGATACAAATCACTTTCAAGTTTCAACCAAAAATCCTCAAGATGCTCAAGTCAACATTGACAAATCGTCCTTGGCATATACACCAAGGTTGTATAACATAAGCTCTCCACACTAGCGTTGTTGTCTTCCTTAGGGTTTATAAACCCTAGCCATGTTGCATCGACAATTACATGGCAAGACAACCTAAATGCTAGCCTCCAAATTTAAATGTTCATCCTAGGGTTTGAGTCCTCAAACTCTAGTCTTCAACTCTTGCATCATTGTAATTTCCAAGACCTCCATGGAACATCAAGGATACAAATAACTTGACCTTCTTCCCAGCAAGCCATCACACCAAGCTCAAGATTCATTAAACTAGTCTCTCCATGATTTTTCCCTTGCCTCACATCTGTCAAAGATAAGGCTACAAATCAAATAAGGTGTTAGCTATACTCTTCATGCTTTCTACCAAGTTATAAATCCTAGTGTTACAAAAAGAGCCATATGAAGCATCATCACCTTCAATGTCATGTTCTTCTCTATGATTACATTCATAGCTCAAGCCTAAGCATTTCACAGGAGCAAATCCTAGCATCTCACAAGAGCAATCTCTCCAAGAACATCAAGATGTTTCTCTCTCTCTCCTTGCCTTCTCCTAGTGTTTCCTAACCCAGCGTGTTGCTCCCTTCATGATTTCTCCAAGGCAATGAAATGATAGAATAGAGTACAATGAATGATAATGATTATTACAAGAGCTCTCTCCTCCCTTTATATATATATAATTAGGTGAGGGAGAAGAACAAAAGTCCATTATCCATACAAGTAAGCAACAAGGCAAAGCCACATGGAGTGCTTTACAATACAAGGATATACATGTGCCAAACTAGGCTTTATCCAACTCCCAAGGTGGAAATGCCCTCCAATCATGCTACTCCTTGGGCTCAATGCCCCTTCTCCAACATCATGCACTCTTCAATAAGCTGTTAGTCCAACACTCTCTCTTTCATGGGGCTCTGTTATCCAAGTGTCCTCATGTAAAGCACTTCTACTCTAACTATGTGCCACATGTACTCTCATGTTCCCAATGTCGCTTTCATGTTTTCTAATGTAATTACCATGCTCCAATGCTCCTCAACATATGTGTTGGGTTCCACAACCAACCTACATGAAGCATGCTCCTCAACCCAAGAGTCCTCAAGTCAAGTGTCCAACCTCCAAGGTTTATATTACATGATCCTCAGTTGGTAGGGCTAAGTGCCCTCCTTCAAATGCCTAATGCTCCTCCTTCTAGGTAGGAACCTCTCTTTATCGAGCAAGTGACCTTCCCATTGTGTGCACCCAATGTATTAGTCATCATGCTAATTAGGATAATGACCTCATAGGTAAGGGTACTATGCTAACACTTCTACCAAGGTCAATCATCCACCAAAACTAAGCCATCCATATGTCCATGAAGCTTTGGTAAGGGGTTAGGAGAAACAACATGCTCCTAGCAAGGTGAAAACATTTTTGGAGTAACCCCAAAAGTCAACACTTCCTCTTTATGAGAAAAGTGTTCTTTTGTATTTGAATTTGTAGCTTGTAACATTCGTGCCATCATAAGACTGAAAGAATACTCCTCCATAATGGAAAAACATCATTCTACTCTACAAGACTGATACCCACAAGTATAGGTTCATATACCTCAACATCCAAAGCAATTATTGCTTGCAAACCTGTGCTTCTATTGAAGCAACCAACCAAGCAATCTGCAATTTGGCCTTCAGATGGTGAACATGCAAAGAGTATACAATAAAGCAGATTCAGTATCTTGTTTTAGTACATTACAAGATCAATTTGAATCCCGTTGTTAGATTTTCTACATCTAATCTTAGGGATTTGGTGAATTGTAAATATGAAAAATTTGAACCGTTAGAATAGGAAGAGACATTGAACCTTGGAAGTTGAAGCCAAAGGTTACAATATCTTGTCTATATATATGTATGTTTGATTCATGGCAAATCAATGAAAGTTGATAGTTACTTCGCCTGGCCTGTTATGGGATTAAAGCACATGTTTTCTGCTTGTTTGCCCTGCTTAATAACTCCTTCATTAGCTCTGGCGTTACTTTCTTAGAGCTGAGCTTTTTTTTTTCCACTTCTACTTTGTTGTCTGCGTTAGTTTTTTTTCCCTAGCGTGATATCCAATCTAAGCATTTTTTCACACTCTAGCACTCATCAGGGCCTATCCCTCTGTCTTTGTGTTAGGTATCTTAGAGAAACTTAACTGTTTTGTCTTGCGATATTCCTTGTTCTAGAAAAAAAAACCTAATTACCATGTTGTTGTGTTGTTCTTGCAATTTCTATTGTCTGTTGTCCCCACAACTCTAAGACGTTAATCTTCAACTCAGTCTCAACCTTGAAGCTCGTCGACGACCTGTTATCATGGTTTGAGAGATTCTAGCACTTGCGTTGATTTGAGAGATTTGAGCGCTGGTCCAACCTAAGATTTTCAAGCTCTTGTCGCTGGTTGTTGAACTGACCATGTGTTTCCTCAACCTTCGTTATGTTGAGCTTGGTGATAGTCGACGAAACTTCAGTTTAGAAACCTTTCCATATTTAAATGATCTTCACACTTTACGTACGATTTATTTTAAAGCTTGAAAAAGAAACTTTGTTATAAAGACGCTATAACATATAAAATATTCTTCGGGGAACCTAAAATGATTTTGATTTAAGGTCAAATTCTTTGATGGAATCAACCATCAATGTTTGTGTTCAAAATATATTAGAGTTTGACATGGTTTGGTGATGCTGTATGCTTCTTGTCACATGCTTATCATATGCTTGTTCAAATGCAATAAAAAGCAGTTGACGCTATATGCGTCTTGTTGTGTTAAAGGACACTGTATTTTTGGTGCAGAGTAGTCATATATTCTTTCCTGAAGAACCTCCTGAGTTTTATGATGAGTTATCATAAAGGGGGTGGAGCTCCCCAAATTGTTGGATTTGCATTTGAGTTTCCATGGAATTATTTGCACCTTGATTCTTGGATTGAAGGGGTAGTGGGTGTCTTGAAGATCAGTTTCTGGTCATTCACCAAAAGTAGCTTGCTTATGCCTGCTTCAACAAGCCATTATTTTCTTCGAGTAAATTCCTCGTGTTGTAAAGAGTTGTATTATCAAGAGGAGGTCTTATTCTCACATGCAAATATTTTTCATCTAATTTGAATACCTTCAATGGTTTGTGGTGGGAAGAAATCTCAACTGATAGCTTTGTTGAAAATGCATTCCCTCGTCTCTATTTTCGTCATCGTGCTAACTAGTAAGGAGAACCACCAAGAGTGGTCCAAATCCCTTGGGCCTAATCAATGCATTTTCATCCTAGAATGCTACACAGAGCCCCTTCTTCTCCATCATAGAGACTGACAGCAAACTCCACTTGAGTTCTGGCACCCATAGCACATCTTTCACTTCCATCTTGCCTCTTGACTCAAGTGGAAATACCACTGTTCCAACCCCCTTTACTGCATGTTTGGCATCATCACCAAACTCCACATCCAATTCTAAATCCCACTTGGTCAGGCTATCGAACCGTTCTCGTGCTCTTGTCTTATGTCTTGTGGCTCCACTGTCTAGTAGCCACATACCAACTGGTAAGATGATTGAGGAAAGGTGGGAAACAAGTGAGAACTCTGTTTCAAACTTCTTGATAAACTCCTCTCGAGCTTCTGTCGACACAAATACACTTGATTGCATGGATTTTCCTCCTCTGTTCCCCTTTAGACACTGTGAGGCATAGTATCCTGTGTTATGACATGCGAAGCGTTTGACCTTAGTCAAGTTCTTCTTCTTTGGCTGTGAGGCGGACTCCTCACTCTTGGTCAAACTTTTTCCTTTGCCCTTTGCCATCTAAGCTATGTTCTTGTCATCTTCCTGCTTGCTAATCTTTCCCTTTGACAAGAACTTGATTTCCTCTTGTATTGAGTCATCTCTTAGCCTATCAAATATGGTTAGTTTATCTCGAGCACAAACTCCTTTGATGAACGAATCCAATGCCTCTGAGAACTTGTTCAATGCCACATTTACTACTTTTGAGTTTTCCACCTTTTCTCCCATTGCCGCAAGTTGATCACGAATTTGTGCGATCCTCTTCAGGTAACTCATCACTGAGTCAAACGTGGTCATTTTTGTTGTCCGGATTATATCTTTCAGTATCGTCTTCCTGTTTATGGTCTTGCTGTGGTATAATCCTACCAGGGCTTTGAACATCTCCTTGACTGTCTGCTTCTCGATTAAGTGAGGGATCAAATGATCCTTCATGGTATCCAAGAGTACCCTTTGTGCCTTTATCTCATTCTTTGCTAGGATGGCCTTCTCTTGATGATTTGATGACTTTGGGATCTCGATCTCAACAATATCCCAAAGATCGTTTTCCTTGAGAACCAAGGAAACCTTGGCTTTCCAAAGCAGGAAGTTTCAAGCTCTGTCTAACTCGTCTTCAAACCGAAAGCCTATTGTAGCCATCTTGCCAAGTCTCGTTGAAGAATTTGTAAAGAATTTATTTCCTGGTCCTTTAGGCACCTAAATCTGCTTTTTCACCCTTGATTGATACGGTCTCCCTCTCTCTCTTTGAGTACTGATCTCCGCTAATCGCACTGTCTATATTAATTCGATTTTTATGACTCTTCTGGGCGATGTAACCTTTTCCTGCAATTCCTCGCTCTGCATGGCCTATCCTTTGCTTGATCAATGCCTAGCTTCATTTTTGTCGACTGGTGCACTGACGTCCATGGAAGCTTCACAGACCTAACACCACTCTGCATTCCTTGCGCTTGGTCATCGATCTAGTGTTGGTTGGCTACTTGGCTGATGTTAAAACCCCCTCGCATGCATATAGCTTGTGACCTGTGCATGATCAACAACCTCATCCTATTGCCCATTTCACATGGTTGTAACTCGCGATTGGCAGCTTGGCTCCAACTCCACATTGTGTGTGTCCGCTTCTTTTTACAACGCCAACAACTGTTGGTAGCTATGCCAGCCATAAATGTCATAGTCGCTGTCTGCTGCCATTGTCGCCTCCACGATAGTCACATGAACCATTGCTGCCACCACCACTGCATAGCCTTGATCCAATTTTCCAAATGGTAAAAGATCAATGTGTCCATCCTAGGGCTTGCCTCAAACCCTAGGTCTTCTGCTCTTACATCAACATCAAGATCTTCGTGGATCATCGAGGATACATGAGCTGTGTCTTCTTCGAAGGAAGGCATCACACCAAGCTCAAGAATTATCAAGCTAATCTATCCATGATCTTACCCTAGCCTCATATTCCACATGAATAAGGCTACAAAGTCATACAAGGTGTCAACTTTACTCTTCATGCTTTCTATTAGGGTATAAACCCTAGCACTACAAGAAGAGGCATAAGAACCATCATTGCCTCTAATGTCATGTTCAACTCTAGTGTTGACATGCATAACTCTACCCTAGTGTCTCACAAGATAAAACCTTAATTTCTGACAAAATTAGACTTGAGCATTTAACACAATGTTGCAGAAATTTTCTTCCCACCCACAGTGCACCAGACCTTGGAAATGTGCACCGTGTGCAATTGTGGTATAAGCATCCCCAAAATTGCGCTTCCATAAAATGGAACCTTGCTTTGGGCTCAATTTGCATGGTTCCTGCAAATTTAGAACCGCCACTTGTTGAACTGTTCTCCCATGTGCTGTTTTGTGCTCCTATCATGCTTCCAGGACGCTCCTTAGGTGCTCCTCGGATTCTCCCTAGACGCTTCCTAGATGCTCGCTAATGGTAATGTTAAATTCTTAAAGTAAAAGTTGCATTCACCTTATCTTTCATTTTCATCCTTTTACTTTTTAACATTACCATTAATTGACTCAGGATGTTTGAGAGTGGTTTCGACCTCATTGGATTTCATATGGAGAAAGTAGAATTCTAGATTCTACACAAAATCCAACAGACAAAACGATTTTCAGGATTTTGGGATATATGTACCAAGCCATATATGTAACCCAAAGTTGGTGGTGTCGATTGTTGAACTCTTTTGTTATGGTCTTAGAAAAAATGCAACCCTTACTCAAACCAAAATCATTGATCATGCATGCTAAGCTTTTTCTACCATATTTTAAGGCTTGGATTAGGCAGTTTGATCAAAATTGGGGGGTGTTGATTGATGTCCCTAGAGAATTGAGGTAGAGACAAAGGCTATACAAGAGGAGAAGAATGAAGGGTGATACTAGTGATGAGGAGCCCGATATAAGTGATGGTGGAACATTGTTTCTCAAGGAGTGGTCAAACATGCATGGCGGTGCTACCCCTCATTTGGCAACATGGGTGCCTTCACAATTGGTAAACATTTCTTCTGTAGAGAAGTGACGCTTTCGGGATGCTTTGCTTCCGAGTATTTTTGGAAAATGACGCTTTTGATGCTTCGCTTCTAAAAACACACTCACTTTGTCCCTGCTTCATGCAACATTGATATAACAAGAGCAAACCTTGACATCTTGCAAGAACAATCTCTCTAAAAACATTCAAGACGTCTATATCTCTCATCTCGTCTTCTCCTAGGGTTTCCTCATAACCCCTAGTGCCATGTTGTCTACAAGACTTCTCTAAGACAATACAAAGCTAGAATAGAGTACAATGAAATATAATAATTGTGACATGAGCTTTATCCTCCCTTTATATATATAGGTGAGGGATGCTAACATAAAATAAGGATTTAAGTCAATACAAGTAACCAATAAGCCAACCCCCCATGGAGTGCTCTACATTACAAGTATATACATGTGTTAATCTAGGGTTTATTTAGCCCCCAACTTGAAATGTCGTCCAAGCATGCTGCTCCTTGGTTTCAATACCCTGTCTCCAAGATGGTGCACTCTCCATTAAGAAATTGGTTTAGCTCTCTATCTTGCATGATGGGTTGCTATAGTGTCCTCATGCATGGTGCTCCTCCTCTAATTGTGCGTCACATATCATCTCATGTGCGCCAATGTGCCTACCATGCTCCAAGGCTTCATCCTCAACAAATGTGTTTTTAGTCCACAACCAACCTACATGAAGTATGCCACTCAACCTAAGAGTTCTCAAGTCAAATGTCCAACCTCCAAGGTGTACACCACATGGTCCCAAGCTCCTAGGGCCCTCCAAATGCCCAAAGCTCCTCCTCCTAAGTAGGCACCTTTCCTCATTAAGAGACTGACTCCTCCCTTGTGTGCACCCAATGCGTTAGTCATCAAGCTGATCAGGGTAGCAACCTCTTAGGTAAGGGTACTATGCGAGCACTCTAAGCAAGGTTAAGCATCCACCCAAACTGAGCCATCCATGTGTCCATGAAGTGTCACAAAGGGGTAATGAGACATAGCTTTGTAATGTCCCTTTTTTGAAAGTTCACATGTCACACAGGGAAAAAGGGGAGTAGGTAGAAGTGACCATTGACAATTAAATTAAAAAGTGACTATGGAGAAAAATAAGAAAATTTAATAAAGTTACTTTATATTATTAAAGGGAAATAAGAGAAAATCCATGGTATTTGGATATGGAAAAATTGTAAAAAGAAAGATGAGAGTTCATTTGGGGTGTGATTGATTATTGATATTTTGATAATTATTCCAAGAGCTCTAGTAGCTTACGGTGTGAGAGAGAAACCCTCAATATATCTTTCGGTTCGGTGTTGAAATACACACCTTAGCTGGTGGTGGTTGGTTTCGGTGGTTGTAAAGCCACACTAGCTAATCATTGATCTTACAGGGAGTTTGAAATGTTCCATAAACTAAGGAGCCTAGCTATTCTAGCCAGAGATCAAATTTATTGTTCTCAAAGGAGGATCAGATTATCTCAATTAGAGGGCTGAGTTTGTAGTAGCAAGGAGGGCCGAACTGCCATCTATAAGAAGGCCGATTTATTCAGTTGGAGGGATGAATTACCAAGAGTCTGAGGACCAATGTTTTTCAGGGTTCATTCACTAGGTTCCATCTACAAAATTTATGTAAGTTTTCTCCTGAGAATCCATTAATAAAAATTGTTGGAGCAACAACATTTTATTTAATTTTCGAGTTTTTACATTGCAAATTTTCTTTAAGTTGCTGACAATTTCTAGCACGTGAAATTGAACAATGTTTATGGTATCTTGGATTAGAAATTCATGATATAATTTTTCTGAAGCAAATCCCCTAATATTTAGTGAAAATAATACTAAGGGATACTACAATGGTATCAGAGCTAGTTTTCTTGCCAGTCTGAAGGGTTATTTAAAAAATGCTTCTGAATTAGCAAGAGACACTGTTCGCAGAATTATTTCAAAAAATTGAAGAATCTAACAAGAATCTCACAAGAATAGTAGACGAACGCATTATTTTTGTGAATTTGTGAAGACTCTAACGAGAACCTGACAAAGGTATTTGAAGATTACAATAGAAAATTTGAAGATTATAACAAAAATTTCACGAGGGTGATAGGGTAGGTTGGAGCATAGGTATCATTAGAGGTAGCAGAAGAAAAAAAGTAGCTGTAGATGTGTAGAAATTTCTAAATCTTAACACTTATGCAGAAATTATTACTGTTAATCCGGTTAAGCTCCTCCTACTTAGATAAGTTATCAACTGAATAAATTCAAGTTAACATCGAAGCAAAACACAACAGATCTCTACCAATTCAGATCTAGAATAAGCACATGCACACATTGACAAAGTGACACACTGATTTGTGGACAAATAGTCCCCGGAAAAACCCAAGGTGGGAAAACCAGTCTCTGGCTACTGGAGGGTTCTATTATTAAGAGTATTTCTGAATACACAACTTTGGGTTCAAGATCTAGAAAACTCGACAGAGAAAACTCTAGATCTACAACTCCTGGCTGATCTAGGGCCAAAATAATGACTGATCCATACCCTCAAACGGGATTTACAGAACTCAACCAAATCTAGGCCTAGAAACCCCAGCGTTGCTCTTGAAAGGCTCTGTGTCAGTCTCTGAAGCCCTTGAAAGGCTCTGCGTCAGCCTTGGATGGCCTCCAAACCCTCAACGCTGCTTTGGAAGGGACTGCGTTACCCCAAAATGGGTGACGCAGTCACTATGCTGCCCCTAAGGGTCTTTGCGTAACCCCTGAAGGGTTTCCTGAAAATTACGCTGTCCTTGCTGCTGCTGTTGCCTTCCTCTGTGTTGTCCTTGAGCTGATCTCTTCTCTGCTTCTTTGTGTATTCTAGACCCTAGGATCAGATCATCCCCTTGGTCTAAATTCCCCTCTCTGCAGCTGAAACACTTCTGAGTATTCTTAGCAAACCCTACTCTAGAATCTCAGCTTAGCTTCAGTGCTTTGCCTCTGTGTATCTTTACAAATGACCTCAAGCCTTTCTTTTATACTTTTCTCGTTGACAAATCAACGACCATGATCAGATCTTGAATCAATGGCTAAGATTAAAAGAAAGCTCGATTTGTATAACTTAAGACAATTTCATCACATGTTTAATTAAATTGCTTTAATTATTTAAGTTCCCTAAGTTTTAACTTAGGAAATATACTTAAAATAATTAATTAATTTAATATCTCCTAAACTAGATGAAATTTCCCAAATCCATTTCTGGGTCTTGTAGATCAAGTGTACTCTAGTCCCTCCACAAAATTTGGGAGCTATAGCACAACTGATGCTACTCCAAATACACAAAATCTCAACACTCCCTCTTAGCATCAAGGGTGTGCTCTAGCAATACATCACACTTATGCATTACATGATTTTGGGCACTGGTTCTGTGCTGCTGAAGCTTGGCCTCCTGCCACTCAACTCTGCACTACTGCTGCTATTCTATACTGCTACCCATGACTCTGCCACTGCCACTGCAACCATTGTACTGCAGCTTCCTCTCAATATGTTGCATCTGTGCTGCTCATAGCACTACCACTGCTGATCTGCTGCACTGCAACTTCAGTTGTTGAGAGAAACAATTGAATCTCCTGCCCAATCTTTGAAAAACAAGTCTGATGGGTTGCATCCTCATCACTGAAGCTCCATAGGCTACAAATCTGTGCTGGCATCTAAAGAATGATGCAAAGCTACAACTCTGCCTGCATAATTAGACTCCCTCTGCACTACTGAAGTCACATCAACCCCTTGTGCTGAAATCTATCACGCTGCTGCTGCACTGCACTGTCCCTTTGAAGCTCTCTGCGCTGCTACAACTCTGCACTACGTAAGCAGCACTGCTCTGCACTGTTGAAGTCACATCAGCCTTTGCGCTGCTACTGCTTCTACGCTGCTGCTGCTTTGCTCCACCCAGCCTCCAGGTTTGCTTCTGCCTTTGCCTCATCTGTGATCTATGCACCCACTGCTCCACTTGTCCCGCTATTATCTTAAGGCTGTCGTAGCTCGCTTGTGATCCAAGAGATGATCTGCTCAAGGATCTCGCCTTTCTTCCATGTAGCTCCTCTACATGCCCATGTCACCCCACCTCCGTGGTTCATGGGCACTCATGGCTGCATTATCTCTTGACCCATCATCTGCCACCGCTGCTTTGGAAGAAGATGCTTCCTTGCCCTTTTTCTTTTCTGGACAATGGCTGGCAAAATGTCCCATTTCGTTGATGCCAAGGCTGTATCTTCGTCATCTTCTTTCTTTACTTTGCTCAACCCAGGGCTGTGCTGCTTCTTGGTGAATCTGCGTAGTTCTTCTTGTCGCAGGATTGACCACAAGCTGTCCCAATCTGGGAGGTTCGCTCTGCCCAATATACTTTGGACAAAGGTTTCCCACTCATCCGTGACTGCATTGAGGGTAGTCCTGACTATCACTGCATCATCTACGGTTGCACCCGTTGCAGTCAGCTGATCCTGATTGACTGCAATCTGAAGAGGAAATGCTCAATGTCTTCTCCCTTGGTCATCATGAATGACCTCATTTGGGCCTCCAATTGCATCTTTCTTTGGACTGATTTTCCTTCATACAGGGAAGCCAAGGCCTTCCACATTTCACTAGCTGTCCTCTTCTCAACTATGTGTGGTACAATATGGTCCTTGATACAGTCGTATCGGTCAACAACATGCCATGACTGTATGCTTAGTAGGGCGTCCCCATGCGTCGGTGTGGCAGCGAGTCGCTGTGGTCTCTTAGGCAGCATGCCTCGGGACAATCAGGATCCTTGTTGAGATTTTGTGTATTTGGGGTAGCATCAGTTGTGCTCTAGGTCCCAAATTTTGAGGAAGGACTAGAGTTCACCTGATCTACAAGCCCCAGAAATGGATTTGGGAAATTTCATCTGGTTTAGGAGATATTAAATTAATTAATTATTTTAATGTATTTCTTAAGTTAAAACTTAGGAAAATAAAATAATTAAAGTGAATTTAATTAAACATGTGATGAAATTGTCTTAAGTCACACGGATCAAGCTTTCTTTTAATCTTAGCCATTGATTAAAGATTTAATCTTGGCCGTTGATTTGTCAAGGAGAAAAGTATAAAGGAAAGGCTTGGGGTCATTTGTAAGACACACAGAGGCAGAGCACTGAAGCTAAGCAGAGATTCTAGGGCGGGGTTGCTAAGAATTCTCTAATTGTTTCAGTTGCAGAGAGGGGAAATTAGACCAATGGGATGATCTGATCCCGAGGTCTAGAATACACAAGAAGCAGAGAAGAGATCAGGAAAGACAACGTAGAGGAAGGTAGCAGCAGCAACAGCAGATGGCAGCAGCAGCAGTAGTAGCAGACGGCAGCAGCAACAACAACAGACGGCTGCAGCAATGGCAAGGATAGCGTGATTTTCAGGAAACCGTTCAGGGGTTACGCAGAGACCCTTAGGGGCAGTGTAGTGACTGCATCACCACTACGCAGAGACCCTTAGGGGCAGCGTAGTGACTGCGTCAACCAGTTTGGGGTAATGCAATCCCTTCCAATGACAGTGCTGAGCATTTGGAGGCCTTCAGAGGCTGACACTGTCTTTCAGGGGCAGATCTAGGGTTTCTAGGCCTAGATCAGTCAGTATTGTTGGTCTTAGATCAGCCAGGTGCTGCAGATCTAGAGTTTTCTCTGTAGGGTTTTCCAGATCTGGAACCCAAAGTTGTGTATTTAGAAATATTCTTAATAATAGAGCCCTCTAGCAGCCAAAGATCGGTTTTCCCACATTGGGTTTTTCCGGGGACAGTTTGTTCAGAAATAACTGTGTCACTTTGTCTATGTGTGCATGTGCTTATTCTAGATCTGAATTGGTAGAGATTTGTTATGTGTTTTGCTTTGATGTTAACTTGAATTTATTCAGTTGATAACTTGTATAAGTAGGAGAAGCTTAACCGGATTAACATAAATAATTTCTGCATAAGAATTAAGATTCAGAAATTTCTACATGGTATCAGAGGAATTGCAGATCTAGAAGGGTCATCAGCTGAAGCATCTGAAGGATCTAGCTGCAGAAAGCAGCTGGAAAGGCAGCATAAAAGCTTTCTGCAGCTGGAAAGGCAGCAGAAAAGCAGATCTGAAGGGACAACGCAATTTTCAGGAGGAGATTCACGCAGAGGGAAGGGTGACGTTGTCCAGCGTTGTGTCCTAGTAAGCCCACACAATTACTGCGCAGAGGCGGCTCAGAAACAATGCTGGTTGGGTCTGAAGCCAGCCAGTGTGATTCAGATCTGAATCTGTCAGATCTAGAAAAAGTCTGCAGAAAAGTTGCAGAAATTCAGAAGAGCTGGTGGGGTTAAACTTCTGAAGTTTTCAGATTTTTAACCTTAGCACAGGTGACAAAGGTTGGGAAGAGATCAACTTCCAAGAGAGTTTCTTGCCAAAGGAAACTTGCAGTTTGGTCAGAGGATCAAAGAAGAAGTTGAATCATAGTTGATTTGGTAGATTTCCAAGGAGAGAAATCAAGTGTCAGAGGGAGCAAAGGGTTCCCAGTTTGAAAAGGACCCTAGATCCAAGATCTCTAGCATAGAGAAGAGGAGCTCCGACACATTCTGAGTAGATGGCTCCTCATGGACTGCGTGATCAGGATAGGCTAGAGGGCCTCTCAAACTTTTCGGCATGGAAGCCTAGGATCCTGATTGTCCTAGAGGCATATGGTTTATAAGAGATCATGCAGAGCAGACCCTGGCCACGCCGACAGATGCAGATCTCCTACGGAAGCATAAAGAAGCTGCTGGGCATGCTAAGTGGCTGATAATAGACAGTATCAAGGATCATATTGTGTCACACATAGCTGAGAAGAGGACAACTAATGAGATGTGGAAGGCCTTGACTTCCCTATATGAGGGAAAATCAATCCAAAGAAAGATGCTGTTGGAGGCCCAAATGAGGTCATTCATGATGACCAAGGGAGAAGACATCGAGCATTTCCTCTTCAGATTGCAGTCAAGCAGGGATCAGCTGACTGCAAAAGGTGCAATCGTAGATGATGCAGTGATAGTCAGGACTGCCCTCAATGTAGTGACAGATAAGTGGGAAACCTTTGTCCAAAGTATCTTGGGTAGAGCGGACCTCCCAGATTGGGATAGCTTGTGGTCAATCCTGCGGCAAGAAGAACTATGCAGATTCACCAAGAAGCAGCACAGCCTTGGGATGAGCAAAGTAAAGAAGGAAGAGGAGGAAGATGCAGCCTTGGCATTGAAGAAGCAGTCGAAGAAGAAGAAGGATCTTTCTAAGATCAAGTGCTTACAGTGTGGCGAAATGGGACATTTTGCCAGCCATTGTCCAGAAAAGAAGAAGGACAAGGAAGCATCTTCTTCCAAAGCAGCGGTGGCAGATGATGGGTCCGGAGATGATGTAGCCATGAGCGCTCATGAACCACGAAAGTGGGGCGACATGGATCTGTAGAGGATCTACAGAATGTAAGGCAGGATCCTTGAGCAGCTCATCTCTTGGATCACAAGCGAGCTACGACAACCTTAAGACAATAGCGGGACAAGTGGAGCAGTGGGTGCATAGATCACAGATGAGGCAGAGGTAGAGGTAGATTTGGAGGTTGGGAGGAGCAGCGCAGAGCATAGCAGCAACAACGTAGAAGCAGTAGCAGCGCAGAGGTTGATGTGACTTCAGCAGCGCAGAGTAGTGTTGCTTACGCAGTGCAGAGAGCTTCAGAGGGACAGCGCAGTGCAGCAGTAGCGTGATAGATTTCAACACAAGGAGCTGATGTGACTTCAGTAGTGCAGAGGGAGTCTGATTACACAGGCAGAGCTGTAGCTGTGCATCGTTCTTTAGATGCCAGCACAGATCTGTAGCCTATGGAGCTTTAGTGACGTGGATGCAACTCATCTGACTTGTCTTTTAAAGATTGGGCAGGAGATTCAGTTGTTTTTCTCAACAACTGAAGTTGCAGTGTAGCAGATCAACAGTGGCAGTGCTATGAGTAGCGTAGATGCAACATATTGAGAGGGAGTTGCAGTACACTGGTTGTAGTGGCAGTGGAAGAGTCATGGGCAGCAGTACAGAATGGTAGCAGCAGTGCAGATTTGAGTGGCAGGAGGCCAAGTTTCAGCAGCACAGAACCAATGCCCAAAATCATGTAATGCATAAGTGTGATGTATTGCTAGAGCACACCCTTGATGCTAAGAGGGAGTGTTGAGATTTTGTGTATTGGGGTAGCATCAGTTGTGCTCTAGGTCCCAAATTTTGAGGAAGGACTAGAGTTCACCTGATCTACAAGACCCAGAAATGGATTTGGGAAATTTCATCTGGTTTAGGAGATATTAAATTAATTAATTATTTTAATGTATTTCCTAAGTTAAAACTTAGGAAAATAAAATTTAATTAAACATGTGATGAAATTGTCTTAAGTCACACAGATCAAGCTTTCTTTTAATCTTAGCCATTGATTAAAGATTTAATCTTGGCCGTTGATTTGTCAAGGAGAAAAGTATAAAGGAAAGGCTTGGGGTCATTTGTAAGACACACAGAGGCAGAGCACTGAAGCTAAGCTGAGATTCTAGGGCGGGGTTGCTAAGAATTCTCAAGTGTTTCAGTTGCAGAGTGGGGAAATTAGACCAATGGAATGATCTGATTCCGAGGTCTAGAATAAACAAGAAGCAGAGAAGAGATCAGGAAAGACAGCGCATAGGAAGGCAGCAGCAGCAGCAGCAACAAACAGCAGCAGCAGAAGCAAACGGCAACAGCAACAACAGACGGAAGCAGCAGCAGCAGCAAGGACAGCGTGATTTTCAGGAAACCCTTCAGGGGTTACGCAAAGACCCTTAGGGGCAACGTAGTGATTGCGTCACCCAGTCTGGGGTAACGCAGTCCCTTCCAGTGACAGCGCTGAGCATTTGGAGGCCTTCAGAGGCTGATGCAGTGTCTTTCAGGGGCAAATATGGGGTTTCTAGGCCTAGATCTGGCTGAGTTCTGTAAATCCCGTTTGAGGGTGTGGATTAGTCGGTATTGTTGGTCTTAGATCAGCCGGGTGCTGCAGATCTAGAGTTTTCTTTGTAGGGTTTTCCAGATCTGGAACCTAGAGTTGTGTATTCAGAAATATTCTTAATAATAGAGCCCTCCAGCAACCAGAGACCGGTTTTCCCACATTGGGTTTTTCCGGGGACAGTTTGTCCAGAAATAAATGTCATTTTGTCTATGTGTGCATGTGCTTATTCTAGATCTGAATTGGTAGAGATCTGTTATGTGTTTTGCTTTGATGTTAACTTGAATTTATTCAGTTGATAACTTGTATAAGTAGGAGAAGCTTAACCGGATTAGCAGAAATAATTTCTGCATAAGAATTAAGATTCATAAATTTCTACAA
This sequence comes from Pinus albicaulis, assembly GCA_034641835.2. Lineage (NCBI taxonomy): Eukaryota > Viridiplantae > Streptophyta > Pinopsida > Pinales > Pinaceae > Pinus > Pinus albicaulis. Next base: position 244,764,663 of record CM076581.1, on the reverse strand, counting down.
TCCTTGCCTTCCAAACTGAAAAGTTTGAGAGGCCCTCTAGCCTATCCTGATCACGCAGTCCATGAGGAGCCATCTGCTCAAAATGTGTCGGAGCTCCTCCTCTCTATACTAGAGATTTGGATCTAGGGTCCTTTACGAACTGGGCACCCTCTGCTCCCTCTGACACTTGATTTCCCTCCTTGGAAATCTACCAAATCAACTATGATTCAGCTTCTTCTTTGATCCTCTGATCAAACTGCAAGTTTCCTTTGGCAAGAAACTCTCTGAGAAGCTGATCTCTTCCCAATCTTTGTCACTTGTGCTAAGGCTAAAAATCTGAAATCTTCAAAGTTTTAACCCCACCAGCTCTTCTAAATTTCTGCAACTTTTCTGCAGACTTTTTCTGGATTTGACAAGTTCAAATTTGAATCACACTCCCTGGCTTCAGACCTAGCCAGCACTGTTTCTGAGTTGCCTCTGCGCAGTAATTGCATGGGCTTGCTAGGACACAGCGCTGGACAACGTCACACTTCCCTCTGTGTGAATTTGCGCCTGAAAACTACGTTGTCCCTTCAGATCCCCTTCTCTGCTGCTTTTCCAGCTGCTTTCCGCAGCTAGATCCTTCAGATTCTTCAGCTAGTGACCCTTATAGATCTGCAATTGCTCCGATACCATGTAGAAATTTCTGAATCTTAACAATTATGCAGAAATTATTACTGTTAATCTGGTTAAGCTCCTCCTACTTAGATAAGTTATCAACTGAATAAATTCAAGTTAACATCGAAGCAAAACACATAACAGATCTCAACCAATTCAGATCTAGAATAAGCACATGCACACATTGACAAAGTGACACGGTTTTTTCTGGACAAATAGTCCCCGGAAAAACCCAAGGTGGGAAAATCGGTCTTTGGCTGCTAAAGGGTTCTATTATTAAGAATATTTCTGAATACACAACTCTGGGTTCCAGAGCTGGAAAACCCGACAGCGAAAACTCTAGATCTACAGCTCCTGGTTGATCTAGGGCCAAAATAATGACTGATCCACACCCTCAAACGAGATTTACAGAACTCGGCCAAATCTAGGCCTAGAAACCACAGTGTTGCCCCTGAAAAGCTCTGCGTCAGCCTCTGAAGCCCCTGAAAGCCTCTGCGTCAACCTTGGATGGCCTTCAAACCCTCAGCGCTGCTTTGGAAGGGACTGCGTTACCCCAGAATGGGTGATGCAGTCACTACGCTGCCCCTAAGGGTCTCTGCGTAACCCCTGAAGGGTTTCCTGAAAATTACCTATCCTTGTTGCTGCTACTGCTGCTGCCTTCCTCTACGCTGTCCTTGAGCTGATCTCTTCTCTGCCTCTTTATGTATTCTAGATCCTGGGATCAGATCATCCAGTTGGTCTAAATTCCCCTCTCTGTAGCTGAAACACTTCTGAGTATTCTTAGCAAACCGTGCCCTAGAATCTCAGCTTAGCTTCAGTGCTCTGCCTCTGTGTATCTTTACAAGTGACCCTAAGCCTTTCCTTTATACTTTTCTCTTTGACAAATCAACGACCATGATCAGATCTTGAATTAATGGCTAAGATTAAAAGAAAGCTTGATCCGTGTGACTTAAGACAATTTCATCACATGTTTAATTGAATTCACTTTAATTATTTAAGTTCCCTAAGTTTTAACTTAGGAAATACACTTAAAATAATTAATTAATTTAATATCTCCTAAACCAGACGTAATTTCCCAAATCCATTTCTGGGTCTTGTAGATCAAGTGTAATCTAGTCCCTCCACAAAATTTGGGAGCTAGAGCACAACTGATGCTACCCCAAATACACAAAATCTCAACAAGATCTGCATATGAAAAAGCAACAATAGAAGACAAAAAGATCAGCTTCACTGGCAGCGTTGTTGAACAAAATCCCAACACCCATGTTGAAAATGTAGGAGAGATAACTCTTGTTGTCGAAGGTGAAAGCCGTGGTCAAACTACCTAGGACAAATTTGAAGACGAATGCATTATTTTTGTGCATTTGTGAAGACTCTAACGAGAACCTGACAAAGGTATTTGAAGATTACAATAGAAAATTTGAAGATTGTAACAAAAATTTCATGAGGGTGATAGGGTAGGTTGGAGCATAGGTATCGTTAGAGGTAGCAGAAGAAAAAAGTAGCTGTAGATCTGCATATGAAAAAGCAACAATAGAAGACAAAAAGATCAGCTTCACTGGCAGCACTGTTGAACAAAATCCCAACACCCATGTTGAAAATGGAGGAGAGATAACTCTTGTTGTCGAAGGTGAAAGCCGTGGTCAAACTACCTAGAACAAATTTGGAGAGGTTGCACCTGTTGAGGAGAAATATGGGACAAAAAACAACAAAAATGACCCAACATTTTGAGCCAAAAATAATTCGACATCGCTGTTGGTTGCAGTCAAAATTCTTATGGTGACTTAGAGTTAAGGCTTCTTTGAGAAGAGCAATTTTGATTTGATATTTCTGGATCCATCACATTAAGATTTTCAGTCAAAATCTTAATGTGATGGATCTAGAAATATCAAATCAAAAGAGTCTTATGGTGACTTATATAGATACACTTTTCGGGATCAAGATGTTGCCCAAGGAGTATTCGTTGCAGAAAAAGTTCGGCGCAAGAATAAAGACCAGTTTATTGGTGCTTGCACCAAGCCACCAAATTTGTGCAAGGTAATTGATAATTCAAAATTGTTGAGTGGGGAGGGTTGTTATGGTCTAGTATATCATGGGATCTTAAAAAATGGCTGTGCTTCAACTATGAAAAAATTGGATGCCAGAAAACAACTAGACTAGGAATTACTTGCACTAGTTTCCATGGGTTTGAGGCTGAAGCATGAAAAATTGGTGGAACTAGTTGGGTATTGCGCTGATGGGAGCATGCGAGAGCTTGCTTATGAGTTTGCACCAATGGGATTGCTTCATGGTAAAAAGAGGAGTGAAAGGAGCACAGACATGCCTTGTTCTCACTTGGGTGCAGAAAGTAAAGATTGCAATAGATGTTGCCTCAAAGGTACTCTCGTATAGGCATGAAATTATGGAGGAAAAGGTTTGGCTGGCTTATGCCTTGCAAGTTGGAGAGCAAGGGTAGTCAATTTTTGTATTGTTCCTATTACCTCTATTGGCAGAATATGAATTCCAACCTTTGGTTAATGATGTTCAATCAAACGTTAACAATGTCAGGGTTTTAATAGAACATCTGCATTAAATGTTGATGGATTCATCGTATCATTTGGCACCATGGCGAGCAAACCATCAGTAGAAGTGCGAGAATAGTGATAGAAAGAAAGCAATGGGGATATCTACAAGTATGGTAGAAATGATGGCTTTTAGTTTGTTGTTTTTAAACATTGTGCAGAGTCCAGTAAGGAAGGTGGAAGCAGGAGCGATGGATGTATTTGTGCATTCTGATCTGAATCTCGTCATGAATTCTAGTGATTGGGGCAATGTCGTGTTACAGAGCAAGCATTGGGAAAACTTCTTAATAACCAGATCACTCGCTACAAATGTGGTAACGATTGACTCAACTTGCTACTCTGAGCAGCTATGTAATCCTAAAACTACCATTGACGCGAGGGCCTCCTCAGGCAGAGGACTCTTGAACGACATCGTGAAAGGATATGATGTGGAGATCTGTGTTCTCTTGCGCAGGGTGACAAAGGTGATTGTTGATATGAAGAGAATCCGAGATTTAAATCCCCAGGCCTTATGCAAGCTCAAGGTTGTGGAGGGAATCCGTATGCACACTGTTAAAAAATCAAAAACATATTTGGGGCATTCTAAGGATGTAATTACGTTTGAATTTGAGTATTTGAGACCTTGGGACATAGAGACACCAAAATGGAATATGGATGTTTATGAAGAGATTCAACAAGTATTGGTGGAGAAGTATGGGGTGACATTCCACTAAGGAAAGGGTGGTATTTGTTCTTGGGAATCAACAAGGGGGCTATGAATTTGAAGATGGTTCTTCAACGACAAACTGAATTGAACGCTATAATGGCAAAGGAGCTAGGCAAACTAAATCAAGAGATTGAAACAAGTAATGTTACTCCTTCGATGTTTCCAAGAGCAAGGCATTCAAGGATTGGGTTACTAGAATCCATGCTGAACACCTCCTGTAGCACACTTGTGGCCAGGGCATCAAAACTATTTGAAGCAAAGGAATGTGAGCGTGATTTTAGTGGACATGGTCGATGGAATCAACTGTGATCAAGGGGTGGCGCGAAAAGTTTACTTGGTTTTCTGTTTAATGTTGCAACATATTCGAGGTGCCAGTTGTGAGAAATAATCAGAGATCATGGAGATGAAAGGAAATGTTCGTGAACTTGTTTCATTACTAAGACAAAGTGAAACACATAGGAATGAATAGGAGAAGCAACATTGATTGAAGGAGCGTGTTTGTTCACATAAGGCAATCAAAAGAAAAACACAAGTGAATTCCACCGGATCTTATTCAATTGGCAACGTTACATCAAAATAGCCACAAAATGGCACCAACTTTTTAGGCATTTCAAATATCTCAAACACATGGAATGACAACCTTCCTTATGATTTACAAAAGGCTTCACGTGGTGCCCAAAACTACAATTATGCCTATAGTGATGAGATTGACATCTTAGAGGGGGAGGATATGGACATATCAGATGGTGGTCAGTTAGAGGAGGAATCATATGAGGATTGTGCTGAAGATTGGGAAAAACAAAAAAGGTATACAATGAAAAAGAATAGGGTCTCTCTAGTGGCTGGAGCCCCAAAAGCAGGAACCAAACCTTTAGACCGAAAGTCAAGTGGTAGCTTCGTAAATGAAGGACAAGATAATGGGTCTACGAGCCATTTCTCAAGTGAGATTCTATGTGGGGAAAATGAAAATAAATGAAAGTCATTGGAGGCAGAGGGCCACTGTTCATGTAGTGCCAGTTCTGTTGAATTTTCCTTACACCCTAGGTATGGTCTATGGCTAGACTAGCACACAAACACAGTAGGAGTGCTCAACCAAAACAACTTTACACAGCGAAAATGTAACAACAATGAATCATTAAAGTACACATATTTATATGGCCCAAATCTTGTTATTATTAGTCCATCAATAAAACAAACATAGGGCTCTCGTACCAGGTATCATGGCTCTTTATGGACCTAATACAAGAGTAGTATACAACAACATACAATTAGGGCTTGAGGTCAGTTCCCTATGACCTTCAATCTGCCCAAAACAATAATAAAACATTCTTACTTGCTGATGTAGCCCATCACAATCAATCCTTTCAGTTCTTCTTTGTCAATGTTACCTGGTTGTCCTTTGCTTCCTTCACGCAAAGATTTAGCTCCTTTCAGATCTTTGTACAAGTAGCTACTCACAACAAATTAGGTCCTTCAAATTCACTATATAACTAGCCTCTAATACTGCTGTCCAACCCTCCTTTGATGAATAGACTTCAAGATATCACTCAACGACAATCTACTCAGCAAAACAACAACCCTTTCGTCCTTCGCTGGCCTCTACTTAGGCACGAGGTACCTCGGCCTGTGCCATAAGTTTCTTGAGGCTTCTTGACCCTCAATCTTTCTACCTGCGACCTCCTTAACTTAGTTGCGACCCTCTTTTCTTCCTGCGCTTGGTCTTGAAGCCTTTCGACCCTTTTCCACAACCACTTCAGAAGCCTTTCGACCTACAGGAAACTAGGGCTTCGTCCCTCTCTCAAGACAAAACATAACTTAGCCTAGATAGCCCTTCTTCAACAACAGACATAGATGCTCCATGAATTTCCTTCTAGCATAGAACCTTACGTCCAACAAACAAACCTAGGAGGATACTTGACCTCCTTCACAAGAGAGAGCTCTTCTTTAGATCACATAAATTCGTCCTCCTTCAGATCTGCAGTTTCTCTTCTTGGCTTGTGCTCCTCACAAGATGAGTTGCTTTGATGTGAAATGACCTCCAATGTCTCTCAAATATATGACTCTCCAATTGATTGTCTTAGGAGCCCTTAACTCCATTAAGTTTTCCCCTGCACAATAATTAGAATAAACAAATAATTTTCTTTTGGTTCTAAGCTCACGTCTTTGGGTTCAAAACCCATTGGCTTGTGTACTTTGTCCACAAAGTGGGGTTTCTCCTCACAAGTCAAGCACCCTAGTCTTGTGGAAGTACCTCCTAAGCTACACGGTTTTCAACACTCTCTCTTAGCGAGGGAGGTACTTCCATTCCTTGGAAGTAACTTGTAAGGAACACAATCCCAATCTTTGTCATCCATCACTGCAACATACCTTGTAGAATGAACAACACTTTCCTCGGAAGTGTCCTTGCCACGAGAATCCTCTTGCTTCTTCTTATTTTGATAGGCCTTCAGGTCATTCCAAGGTTCCTTCTTGCCAACGGTAAATGTCTCCTTACTTCCCACTGACTATGCGCTCTTCTTGGGTTGGTGAATCTCCCTTTGACTCTGTAAACTCTCGCTCGAACTCGACTCTCTCTGAGTCTCAGGAACCTGCTTCTTCCCTTGATCTATATGACCCTTCAACTTCTATAGACCACTCTCCCTAACTCCAATAACTGCTCCTGTGGAGTTAGAGCCTTTGGGATTGAGCATCACCTTTTCATCCTGGAACAATACTTCAAACCCCTTAGCCTCAATCATTGAGATAGACAACATGCTACACTTGAGCTCCATTACCCACAATACATCTTGGAGTCGTAGCAGCCCTCCTGACTCCATCCTGAATGGCACCATACTTGACCCTTTGATAGTCTTTTGACTCTTATCGCCAACCTCCACGTGCAATTTAGAGTCCCATTTAGTTAGAGTCTCAAACACTTCCGACGATCCTGTCATATGCTTCGACGCTCTGCTATCAATGAACCATGCAGCCTCATCAATGGTGCCCTCATAGAATTGAGAGACTAGAGCAAAATCCTCTTCAAACCTTCTTGCGAAGTCATCCTGCTTGACTGTAGATGTAGTAGCCATTGCAATCTCTTTCTTCTTCTCATTATCTCCTTTCTTCTGACGCAAACACTTACTTGCATAATGACCATGCTTGCCACATGTGAAACACTTCACCTCGCTCAAGTCCTTCTTAGCTTTGCTCTTCATCTTACTTGCGAGAGCCACGTTTTCTCCATAAGATTTCTTCTTATGAAGATCCTCTTTGTAATATTCCCAATTAGCTTTGCTAATTGGAATATTTCATTTTTGCTTTATTTTTGCCGCTTTAGCTAGAAATAATAAATAAAGTGAGAAATAAGAGGGGTCACCTCACTTTAGTCACCTCACTTTATAAATAAAGTGTTCTTTTCCTAGTTGATTGACGTTATAACTTAGAGAGGGGGCCTTGGGGGTCCACATGAGTATGATGGGGAGGCATCAGGCTAACCCAAGGTTAACTGCGCAGGTCAAAGGAGAGTAAGAACGCAGTTAAGTTTGGAGGGAGTTTGGCATTATAAAAGGAGGGGTTCTCACCTCATTTGGACATGCTTGATTTGATATTGATATTGAGAGCTAGACTTCTGTCTGCTTCAGCACGCCGGTTGTTTAGTCGGTCTGCAGCACTGTTTAGTGCAACCGAGTGTCTCCGTGCGGGGATCTCACCCTTAGCCTCGGGGGACTTCGAGTGCCTGCCCTGGTAAGGTTATTTCTGGTTTCACCCTTAGCTTCGGGGGACTTCGAGTGCCTGCCCTAGTAAGGTTATTTTCTGAGTTCCATCCTTCAGTTTCAGTGGGAATTGGTAGCAGTTCAGGTGGAGATTCGGAGAGGAAGAAGCCCTCTTGTGGCTGCGCAGATCTAGCAGGAAAAACGCTGTTTCAGGAGGAGGAAGGACGCAGTTCCTATCTGGGAGGAAGGACGCTGTTCCAGAGGGAAGGAAGGACGCAGATCAGTCTTGGAGTGAGGACGCTGTTCCAGCAGGAAGAGGAGGACGCAGATCTGAAGGCATATTGATATATCCAGCCTTGGAGATTGTAGATCTGAGCAGATATTTGCAGATCTGGTTCTGTAGATTGCAAATCTGAGGAGATATTGGCAGATCCAGCCTAGATCTGAAGAGATAACATCAGATCCAGCCTTTGAGGTTGCAGATCTGAGGAGATATTGGCAGATCTAGCATAGATCTGAAAAGATAGCAGTAGATCTGATATAGGAGGACACAGATCCGGAGGGATAGGACGCAGATCTGGATTGGAGGCTTCAGATCCAGCAGATATGAGCATATAGGACGTTGATCCATCTGGGAGGACGCTGATCTGATGAGCAGGGTCATGTGAGCAGGGCTTGACAGCGTTTTCCAGGGTCTTTGGCCTTGAGGAGCTGAGCTTTTCATCTGGAGGGTTTTGTGACCAGCACTACATCTGTCTCAGCGCTGTCACTAGCAGGGACAGCGTTTTCCATTGGTGAGGGTTTGGAGTATTGATATCAGCTATTTTCCAGTCTTCAGCTCATAGTTCCAGCGCAGTGCAGCTTCAGTCTTCAGAGCAGCTAGGACGTTGTCCTTATTGCAGCCATTATTTGTCTGAGAGGTCTCCACTTGCCTAGGGCAAGGATAGGTGCACTCATTCTGATTTTCTTGTACTCCTCTCTATGTACTTTCAGATTAATAAAATGGCTCAGTTTTCTGGCATTCTATGTGTAATTGTTCCATGATCTGGTTCAGCACTGTATTTTCTATATCTGTCTGGCATATTTCTGTTTATTACTGGTTATTTCCCTTTGGGGATATTACAGTGGTATCAGAGCATAGATCTGGCTCAGCCTGTGGTGCTAGCAGTCTATGACGTTCATTGGTGAGGGTTTGGAGTATTGATATCAGCTATCTTTTAGTCTTCAGCTCATAGTTCCAGTGCAGTCCAGCTTCAGTCTTCAGAGCAGTCTTCAGCCAGCTAGGACGCTATCCTTGTTGCAGCCATTATCTGTCTGAGAGGGCCTCCACTTGCCTAGGGCAAGGATAGGTGCACTCATTCTGATTTTCTTGTACTCCTCTCTATGTACTTTCAGATTAATAAAATGGCTCAGTTTTCTGGCATTCTATGTGTAATTGTTCCATGATCTGGTTCAACATTGTATTTTCTATATCTGTCTGGCATATTTCTGTGTATTACTGGTTATTTCCCTTTGGGGATATTACAGTGGTATCGAAGCATAGATCTGGCTCAGCCTGTGGTGCTAGCAGTCTATGACGCCCGGGGATAACCCCTACATCTATCGGAAGAGTCTTTTCGGGGGAAGTGACTCTGATCAGGAGCCACCTGAGACAGATTCTGAGACAGAACAGCCTGAGCAGGGCCCAGAACAGCGTAATCCAATGGATGAAAGGTTCAAAGAGGCGGTCCTCCGTCACTTACAGGAGACGTCACAGAGGCTTTCAGCCATAGAGATCAGTCAGAGGGAACCCCCTAGAGTTTTTCAGGTCGGTGAAGGATCGGGGATGTCTCGCCACATACCTGATGCTATTCCCATTGTGGCAGCTCAGCGCTCCACTATGCCCACATTCTCACCAGCAGAGACAGAGACAGGAGTACGGGGAGATGCACAGAGGGTCAATCCAGCACCCACACGACACACCATGCCTACTTTCCTAGTAGAGGACGAGGGGTCGACAGCCCCGAGAGAGGTGAGTCCAGCTCAATGGACAACCGCTTATACAGAATGGCAGGGCTACGGCCAGGGATTCATGGATACTCTCCCTTTTGAGCGCTATCTCCAGTATAGATATGGCCTCAAACCCCCTGAGCAGGAGCATCACCAGCATAAGGGGCGAGGATACCACCGTGATGACCACCGTGCGGCGAGTAGATTCCATTTGCCTATGTTTGATGGTTCATCGAAAACTACGGCAAAGTCCTGGGTGGAGAAGCTGGACATCTATTTCCAGCTTAATCAGATGCCAGAGACAGAGGCCATTAAGATGGCTACATTACATTTAGAGGGTGAGGCTCAGGATTGGTGGTTTCATGGATTGGCGACACTAGGGCATTCCACAGTGACGACATATGCCGAATTTACCAGGAGAGTGGTAGAGCGTTTTGACAGGAGGGATCCGGAGCAGCATTTTGCTGAGCTAACCAAGCTCAAACAGACTGGGAGTGCAGAAGCATACATCTCGGATTTCCTGCGGATTTCAGTGATGGTACCTGACTTATCGACAGCTCGGATGGTCTATATGTTTGTGGAGGGGCTGTCAGAGCCACTGCGTGGCCTAGTACGGTCCAACAGACCGGCTACACTACAGGATGCTATCAATAGGGCTCGAGATTTACAGGATGTTTTGCCCAGGACCCGACCGCCTTATCCACAGAGACAGGCTTTCTAGCCTAAGGGTAAGGACACGAGGGTTCCGCCTCCCAAAGCGAATCCTGGACGAGGACAGTTTGATGATGAGGCCAGGAGAGAGCTGAGGCGGAAGCGATTATGCTTCACTTGCCAGGAGCCGTGGGCACCGGGACACAAATGTACGGCAGGGAAGGCACATTTCATAGAGGTCTTCTCCGAGAGCAGCGGGGAAGAGGATGTGGAGGATGATGAGGAGGCAGGAGGATGTTATGCAGCGCAGAGTACCTTACCACCTCCACCACCCGATGCAGGTGGGGCATCATTCGCACCTACTAGGGGAGCTCTAGCAGCATTACGAGGAGTCCCCAAGTATCTGACATTGCGCGTACGGGGGACAGTGCGCGGACAGCGGGTTTCGGTCTTAGTCGACAGTGGGGCCACCCACAACTTCATTGATGCCCAGATGGTTGCACGGAGAGGCATACCGACGGAGGGCTTTGATGGGTTTTCTGTTTTGGTACCAGGAGATCAGACCATGGCATGTGCTCGATATGTACCGGAGTTATCAGTGACGATGGGCACTTATACATTGACCGATCACTTCTTTGTGGTGGACATTCCGGACACCAATGTGATATTGGGGGTTCAGTGGCTTATTACTCTGGGAAAGGTCACAACGGATTGGAAGGCCCTAGAGATGGAGTGGGATGATCCCAAGATGGGGAAGCATGAGAAGATACGAGGGCAGAACACATATCCACCCCAGACAGTATCGGCACACAGCATGGAGGCGACATTCCGCAAGGGAGATATAGAGTGGGCAGTAGAGTTGCGGGCTTCGGAGGCAGTAGATACAGGACGGACGGTGCACCCTGATCTACAGACTATTCTCGACAGATATGCAGAGTTTTTGGAGACATTCCGCCGGGACAACCACCGGATCGGGGGTTTGAGCACACGATCGAGCTGGAGCAGGGGATACAGGCGGTGATTACCACACCGTATAGGCATCCCAAGGCCTATCGGGATGAGATAGAACGGGCCATTCAGGAGTTGCTGGCCCTTGGGCACATTCGTCCCAGCACCAGTCCTTTTGCTTCTTCAGTAGTGTTGGTGAAGAAGAAGGACGGCACATTACGCATGTGCATTGATTACAGGGCTCTGAACAAGAAGACCCTGAAGAACAGGTACCCCATTCCCAGGATCGACGAGCTGATGGATGAGTTGAGAGGAGCACGGTTCTTCTCAAAAATTGATTTGAGATCTGGGTACCATCAGATACGCATGAGGGAGCAGGACATTCCCAAGACTGCTTTCCGGTGTCATTATGGGCACTTTGAGTTTTTGGTCATGCCATTCGGGTTGACCAATGCCCCAGCTACTTTTCAGTCTTGTATGAACCACATCTTCAGAGATCATCTGAGGAAGTTTGTGCTGGTTTTCTTTGATGATATCCTTATATACAGCAGGACTTGGGAGGAGCATCTCCAACACATTGAGATGGTCTTGCACATTTTGGAGGAGCAGCAGTTCTTTGCCAAGCTCTCCAAGTGTGAGTTTGGGTTGACGGAGATGCTGTATCTGGGACACATTATAGGAGTGGACGGGGTGAGAGTCCACGAGGAGAAGATCAGGGCTATCAGGGACTGGCCAGAGCCACGGAACGTAACAGAACTTCGAGGGTTTATTGGTATCTGCACCTACTACCGGAAGTTCGTCAAGGGCTTCTCACAGCTTGCTGCACCCCTCATGGAGCTTACAAGGAAGGGGGCATTCAGTTGGTCAGATACAGCACAGCGAGCTTTTGATAAGCTCAAGGAGGTGATGAGCAGTTGTCCCGTGTTAGCATTACCGGATTTTACGCAGCCCTTTGTCCTAGAGTGCGATGCATCAGGAGAGGGGATTGGAGCAGTTTTGATGCAGGAGGGTCATCCGATTGCGTTCGAGAGCCGGAAGCTCCTTCCACACGAGAGACTTTATCCCATCTATGACAAGGAGATGCTGGCCATCATGCATGCATTGGCCAAATTCCGGCAGTACCTGGTAGGTGGCAGATTCAGGGTGAGGACAGATCATAACAGCCTGAAGTACTTTCTGGAGCAGAAGTAGTTGCAGGAGAGGCAGCAGAAGTGGATCAGCAAGATCCAGGCTTACGACTTTGACATAGAGTATGTCAAGGGGAAAAATAACGTGGTAGCTGATGCCCTTTCCCGTAGACCAGCCACGTTATCACTCATGAGCTTGGACGCTGACTGGAAGGCTCAACTACTGGTTGAGTACTCCAAAGATAGATTTACATGCGAGGTGCTGGATGGACAGGTAGCAGATAGCAGATACAGGGTGGCCGATGAGGTCATCTATTACAGTGACAGGATCTTCTTGACTGAGGGGTCTCAGCTCAAGGAGAAGATACTCCAGGCTTCACATGATTCACCATTGGCGGGCCATCAGGGGTTCACCAAGATGTACAGGGCCATCCGGGAGAGATTTGCATGGAAGGGCCTCAAGGAGGACGTACTCCAGCATGTCAGGGAGTGCGAGGTTTGCCAGCGGAACAAGGGAGAGATGAGCCATCCCGCGGGGTTGTTGCAGCCGCTTCCCATTCTGGAGGGGAAGTGGGAAAGTATTTCGATGGACTTCATCACGGGGTTGCCCACAGTACAGGGCAAGGATTGCATTTGTTAAGAAGCTAGTAGAAGATGAAGATATGGCTGATTTGTTAATGTGAAGCTTGCTGCCTTACTTTGATTGATTTGTGACTCATTGCATCTCCTTGGAGAGACTCAAGCACTTCAGTCAAGAAGTTATCAACAATTTTCGAAACCCAAATTTTAGAAGATATTATTTTTAATACCAAAATACTATAATACTATAAAATATAGGTGCAATAAACTATTATTTTGATCAACAAGACTCTAAATAAGCATTAATTTGCATCCATTTATATAATTAGTTAAACTAAATTATATAGTTGATAATAGGATAGTAGAATATATTATAGGGTACTTTCAGAATGAAATACATTTTGTTCATTCATTGGAAAGCTTCACAAACCACTGTGATAATAGAGTTCTCAGCGCTAATACAATTATTTTGTCGATCTGTGCATATATTTCTCAATATCCCCTTCCCATATGGGAAAGGAGTGGACTAGTCACTTACCTCACAAGGTCCTTATGGAGTTGTTGTTCCAGGCCACACGTGCACACCATTTTACCAACAAGACAATTTAGTAGACAACTCGACAAGGCCTTGGAGCTGGGTGCCCCCAAATCCACACAGCCAACCATCCATCAGGAGAATTTTTCCATGCCTGGATGTTAGGAGAGCTTGCTCAAATTTGGGCTTCCCACAAGGATCATACTGTAGAGCCCTATCAGTCCCAGACACACTCCAAAGGACATCATCCACTAGTCCAAAAAAAATTTTGCGGTCATTGAGGACTCTAGCAGGGAGACCCCCCTTGATCTAATTGCTCGTCCTCACCTGTCAGCACTAGCATACCATGACTAGTTCAAACTAAAGTTCCTTTGGTCCTCAGATATCATACATATTATCTTTTTCTTGTAATTACTTTATCTCCACTCCGAGTCATGTACTTTCTTATCTTCTCTTGTTGTTCTGCTTCTAGCACAATTAAAAATCTGTTTTGATATGATTTTTAGCATCTTTATAGTCCACACTTCCACACTTCCACATTGTATTTTGGCTAGTGATGTACTCTTATAATCCCATTGACCTAACATTTTCCCCAAGGAAAACCTTGTGGGGAAACCCAAGAGATGCTTCCTCATGTTTGTGGATGGCATCCCTAGTAACCCTGTTCGCTAAAGTCATAGACTAGTGTGCCTAACCAGGAGGGTTGAACTAGGCAGATGCCCAACAACATGAAAAAAAACCAGTTGAGCTAACCCTTGGTCTTCCCATTGACATACTCCTTTGATCATTTGCTGGACATTAATAAACTTATATTATCAAACTTTGGTTTTTACAAATACTGCAACAAAAAAGGTGGTTTGACAAACAATGCAACAAATCAGAACTCATATTTTAATAATTTAGACGATAAGAGGTATTCCAAAAATCATTGACAAAGACAGCCATGCTTTTATCTAGATTTGCATTTGAAAAAATTGTCAACTTATCTGTTATATTGTCAACTTGAAATGTGAAATCCAGATATGAAAACTAGATATGAAAGTATTTCAAAAATCACCTCTTGGGTATTAAAATAAGAATGGAGCTGTACAGGATGGCATCAAGGCCAATGAGAAAAATTACAATTAATT